>VZTI01000768.1:744914-760746 GCA_013397865.1 Struthidea cinerea | reverse complement strand
TTTTTTCCTTTTTTTGTAAAAAAGTAGAATGTGATCCTCCCACTCTACTCGGCCCTAGCGAGGCCGCATCTGGAGTCGAGTTCTGGGCTCCTCTGTACAGGAAAGACGAAGAGCTGCTGGAGAGGGTCCAGCACAGGGCCACGGAGATGATGCAGGGACTGAAGCTTCTTTCCTATGGGGAGAGACTGCGGCAGCTGGGCCGGTTTAGTCCAGAGAAGAGTAGAGGAGGCTGGGAGGGGATCTCATTAAAGCATACAAATATCTCAAATTCAGGTGCCAGCCTCTTAAGTGGTGCTCACCAACAGGATGGGGAGCAGTGGCCATAAGCCATAACACAAGAAGTTTCACCTCAACATGAGGAAGGACTTCTTTGCATTGAGAGTGGCAGAGCACTGGAACAGGCTGCCCAGGGAGGTCGTGGAGTTTCCCTCTTTGGAGACATTCAAAACCCACCTGGATGAGTTCCTGTGTAACCTGCTCTAGGTGACCCTGCCTTGGCAGGGGGATTGGATTAGGGGATCTCCAGAGGTCCCTTTCAACCCTAACAATTCTGTGGTTCTGTAATAAAGAGTTTTCCTCCCTGCAGGCCAATCCTGTGTGAGGGCACCTCTGGGGAGTGGGCAGAGCACCGCAGCAGCCAAACAGCAAACGAGGCTGCGATTTAACCCTGTGTCAGTGACTGCCTGCTGTAGAAGTCAAGGCTGTGCTTTGTGGACGGGAGGGTCTGTGGTGAGGAGAACGCTGAGAGCACTGCTTTGTGGCACTGAGTGCATTGCCAGCCTCTAGAGGGCTGAGGTTGAACTTCCAGCAACGTACAGGTCACAGTCTCTCTCCCACCAAAAATGGTGTGGATCCTGTTTCCAAGCTGCAGTGGAACGCTAAGGGGATGCTTGATGTTTTGCCTGGTGCCCAGGCTTGCTCCTGTCACTGGGCTGGCCAGGCATCACTACTACATACATGGTAGTTTTCCCGCTGAGTTAGAGCTTTATGCCATCAGCTGTCCTTGTTAAAGAGCTTGACCCCCCTTAGAACAGGCACGTGTGCCACAGGCCTGTCACTTTTGTTCACTTTTTTATGACAAAGGAAGGCTGATCCCTGCAATTCATCTGGCTTACTTTCTGCCCAAGCTGTTGGGCCTTTTGGGAAAAGCACCTAAACCAGGCAGGCATCTCCGCATTGAATGCAAACATGAAGGAGGGCTGGGAGCTTGATGTGTTTACAGTCAAATCTGATAGGTTGTTTCAATTAATTGAGGGAAATGCAGTGTCTGATTTGAAGGGCTTTGGTTGTTTATAGATAACAACCAGGGAAACATTGGTCTCTTCAGCTGTTACAGAAGTGCTTTAACAACAACTACGAGCAAAAGAAGTCACTTCAAAAACTATGGAAAAAACTGATTAGCATTATTAGGTCTGAACTTTAATTGCATTTCCATTTTTAGTTTTTCAGTTATTTTAAATTAATAAGTTTTGGGTGGGAATTTCAGCAGTATTTTGTGACCTAATTTGTTGTTGAAGTTTTGTTTTGATTTTACTTCCATGGCAGTGTCTGTGGATATGGGAAGGATGCTCTTTGTTCTTAGTGACATCAGAGGACATTAAATAAGTTACTTCAAATTGTATAAAGCCACCTTGCTGTATTTGCAGTGGTAGTAACACCAGGATGCCTAGTATATTTTTGTTATGTAGCAGTGAGAAATTTTAGTAACTAAACTAAAGTAGTTTAGGTTCATATCTTCAGAAAATAAGTGTGCCGTTCCTGATCTGCATTCCCTTCTGCATTGCCTTCTTATAAATTTATCTGCAATAATGAAAGTATAAGCAGATGGGAAGGGGATGTGCAGATGCTACCTTGATTGCCATAGACATTTATTTGGAGGTGGCATGTACCCAAAGTCTGCAGGATTGGAAGAACCTCTTCTCTACTGCGATTGCTTTGAATCTGGGAGGGAAGGTGTGACCCCTGTATGTATAAAATACGTGCTAAACTAAACATAGGCAAGGAAATGGTCAGAAAATTTGAGCCTGTAACTTTCTCTGAAAGGCTTGCTAGCTCAGGGCATGTACGAGAAGCCCAGTATGTGAATGTGCAATTATAGGTCATTGGTGGGGTTTTGTTGTACTTTTTAAAACTTGCTTTGAAGTGGCTGCCCTGATTTTAAGTCAGTTAATTAGACCAATGCAGTTTTGTTAAACCTGGTTTGCTTATTTAAAAACACCGAGGATGAGGGGAGGAACCAGAAACATTGACATGCACAGAGTGTGACTGCAATTTTAAGCTGTGTTGCTGGACAGTATGGGAGCTAAAGAACTTGGGTCAGGATGTCTAATAGCCTCAGATCACTCAAGCTTATCTTCAAAGAGCTTTTCCAGTGCATGTGAAGTTAATGGAAGTTTTTCCATTAACCTTTGTGGCCTGTGTTTCAGGCAAGATGACATTAATTATTTATTTTCTGTAAATGGGGGAAATAATATATTTTTCATGAAATATTCACTTCTAGATAGCCAGTAGTGTTGAACAGTGCCTGAATTGCATGATTCTGTTTCAAGACTTTTATTTTACAGTCCAGAGAGCAAAGATACTTCATATATTAAACCTTCAGTTGCTTCCCTAGCATACATATGCTTGAGTTGATTGGTATGTTTGAGTCATTGGCTGGGAATGAACTCTTTGTAGTTAACTTTCATTTCATTTTCCTGGGCGTTAGAAAACATCTTGTTTGTTTGCAAGCTTTAGTAGTAAGTAACTTTTTCAAAAAAGTGCCAGTCAGAATAGAAGATTTGAGGTTTAATTGATTTAACATTTAGCATTCTGTCATGCTAAATGGAGTGATCTGTTACTGAAATACTGCTTTTAAGTTCTGTGTCAGATGTCATTGGGGAATTGCCTGTTAGGCCTCAAGGTGCTCGCTCTACACCAGTTACAGGCTGTCTGTTGGTAGAGCCCTGCTAGGTTGCTTTCTGAACAACATTTAAAATCTGCTGGTTTGTGTGTGTAAAGTTATGTGTGTGTTGGTCTCTGGGATAAAAGACTTCCTTGATCTCACACAGTTAGTAGACCCTGAATATTAAGTCAGGTAAAGATGCAGGTAAGATGTCTTAAAAAAAGAAAAGTGTACACTTGTATTTATTTTCTTTGCTTTCTTACCCTCGTAAGAATGGCAGTTTTTGTTCAGGTTAGTGCACAGCTTCACGAATCACAATTCTCTGTTCTTTTTTATTGCAATTTAATGTGCTGGAATATTTTGATAGAGATTTAACTATGTAGGAGTCTGCACATACTTGTTTATTTTTATATATGTTTGTAATGTATGTTTCACTTCAGGTTTTAAAAGAGGTGCAGATCCTGGAATGCCTGAGCCAACTTTCTGGAGGTATGTATTGGTTCCAGATGTACATACAAACCCAGTGCAGATAGTTACTGGTGTGGGTGTTGTCTCCAGCCAGCAACAGTTGTGAATGGTGCTTCCACACCTTGTTTTCAATTGCTGTGGTTCTTGTTTCTTCAGAAATTGAAATGCCAAGTCAGCAAAGTTCTAGTTCTTGGGAAGGCCTTTCTCTTAATCTTGCATGGCTTTTAAGATATGGAACTTCCTGTGTCTTTTGCGTGCCAGCTGCCCTTCTAATCTGTTATAGAGCTAGCTTGTGCAAGTTTCTGCACTAAAGAATAACTTCTCAGCTTTCTAGCACAATTTAAACCAAAACCCAATCTCCTTCTGCCTTTGCAAATGAGGGAATAGCACTGCATAAAAGTTGCATGAAATAAAGGGTTATATCCTTCAATATTAGTCACTGTTATGAAGCAAAGTGCATTTGGCTCATGTTGCCTCTTTCTTGTGGGACTCTTTGTTATGCTGCAATGTTATGGCATTAGTAATGCTTAATTCATAGTGATATTTGAGTTTTATTGAGGGGCTTCCATGGGTCAAACTAATTAAAGTTTTGAAGAAAGGGTGGTTCTTCTGTTTTTCAAGAAATAGCTCTGATTACTGTGCAGGACCAGATATTCCTAAAACAAATAATTGATGGACTGCATTGTTTGCAGAGTCATGGATTAACTCTTCTAGCTTCACATAGTTACAGTGTCTAGAAATCCCACTTTTAGGATTCAGTGATTCAGTAGAAAGAGTAGAAAATATGGGGAAAAAAAGTAGTGAGATCATATTACAATTTTAGTAGAATCTTCTCTTGTCTTAATAACCAAGTTGCTGCAGTTGTTCGCTTGCTGACAGTGTTTCTGGGTTTAGCTTCACTAGTGGTTTGAGACTTCTTTTTTTGGTATGCATCTGTACAGTGTAAAATACATGTTTTGTACCAGAATATATATACATAGGTACCCCAAGCAGATGTTTGGTCTAATCTGGAGCTTACAAACGCTCATTTTTGTGAGCACATGTTGGTGCTCTATAGGCTTAAATTTTACTTTAAAGGTGGCATTATTTCAGTATTTTGGGAGCTAGCATTTGTTCTGTATGTTTATAGGGCTGTTCCTCCAGACTTGTGTTTTACAAATATCAATTTAAAGGCAAGTACATGCTGCAAATCTGACTTTCATTTCCTCCCCCCCTCCCCTTTCAGTCTACTTTGGGGATGAAGGCTGTGGTGGTCCTGTTCTAGACGCAGCCGATGGACAGAGTGTCAGAAGATGCGTACATTCCAGAGGATGAGGCCGACACTTAGACCAGCTGGCTCAATCAGCTTGCTAATGACATAGGTTGTACATACAACAAAATGAAGTTTATATGGACCTAACTTATTTGCATTACGGTGTAATTAAATAAATTCAGTTTGAATGGATGCACATCGTTTTTAAGTCTTTACATAAGTATCATGTAATGATTTATTTATTACAGAAACCCATGGTGGGGGTGTTGGTTTTTTTGTGTTTTTTTTCAAAATATGGTGATATTCAACCCTCATGCTTATCTCTGTTAACGATCATCTTTTGGGTAAAGATTCCTCTTTATCTTCACAGTAACCAGAAAATTGAGCTGAAGTTTTAAATACTTCAGTATTCTTCAAAGGTTCCTTGCCCAAATGTTGGTAAGCCTCTGGGGCTGGTTACTGTGCTGATCCACTTGGGTTTTTTTTCCTCCTTGGATTCTTTTATCTGTGGATACAGTAGGGATTGAGGGATGCGTATGTTTGTGTTTTCTAGCACAGTCAGATACTAAAAAGTATACTTTTCTGCTAAACTTACCTTTAAATACTATCTGTGTTTTGTGGGATATAGGGTGGGGTGGGAGGACGCAGCAGTTGAGTGCTCTGTGTCTATGTGTATACATTGCTCTAACTGTAAGAGAAGGTTACTAATGTGTAACTGAAGGAAGAAAACAAGTACACTAAACAAGGTATATGCTTCATTTTTATGCTGAAGTCTTGCTCTTTGGACCATAGTTGTTTTGGTTTCAGTTGGTTTTCTCCCTTCTAACACTGAAGTTCAGGCACTAAAAAGGTGACTGCTTGGTTTCTGTTAAATAGAAGCTGTGTTGGGTAGATTGCTCTCTCCCTTCCAGAACTGCGCAGGGTGGTTTGTATCTGCAGTGATTTTTTAAAAATAATGTTTATTGGCCTTGAATTGCCATTGCAACAAAGGTATTCTAGATTTTGGCATGGCTTTTTTTTTTTTTTTTTGACCCCACAGATTTTCAGGCAGTTTTTACATTAATTAAGTGTTTAAGAATAGGAGATTCCTCAGTTTTTCATCTGCCATGAAAATTCATGGTAAAATGTTACTATGTTTAAGGGCTGTGATAGGAAAAATAAAGACAAATGAGCCAAGGGAGAAAACTTAAATTGAAAGACAAGAATTGGAAAGAAAAATGTGAAAACATTTATGAGAGCTAGTGCAAACCAGCATGTTCCTTAAAATTCCATTGATCATGATAACTCAATCAAATGTTATGAAATACTGGCGTGGCTAATGCTGATAGACTGCTGACAGTGGAACAGAGCAAGGACTGAATGCAGAACCTTTTCTTGTGACCATATTTCCTTATGCTAGTGCAGCCTTTTTAGTGCCTTTTCTCTTATGGTAATTTGAGATTAATGTAACTGCTCACGTGTCTTAAATTATGAAAGGAACTAAAATTTTGATTCTTTTTCTTGACTGATACTAATGATAACAGCAATGAAATAATCTGTTGGTACTTGATAGTGGCTTTATTCATGATTAGGAACATTTTTCTTCTGTTGAATTTCATGCAGTAGCCTGAGATATTCAGTACTAAGGGATACAATATTCAGTGTGAAGTAACTTGTATTGCTCAGTCAGATTTTGCATTTCACAAGGGTGTACAATACCCAAAATGCAGCAGTGGGTAGATGGACCCAAATACCTGCAGAAGTGTATTTCATGTGCTCTGTTGTGTGTCCGACGTTTGGGGATGTGGTTTGTGGGTCATAACCACCACATGGTTGCTCTGGCTGCTTTCCAAGAATGATAGTATTTGGCAAGAGGTAGAGAAATAGGGAAGTGTTTCCTCTTTCATTAAAAGTTTTACAAAAGCATGGCTATGTCAGGCGCAGGCCACATTCTGTGACGTCTCCATGCTGAAAGTTTGTCTTAAAAATAGTTGCATTTCAGGTTTTTTGCAACTTGGAATTATTGGATAAATATTGCTTATGCAATTCTTACTTTAAACATATCGGATAGGAAATTTTTGGTAATTCACTGCTACTCAAGTATGTCTCAGGAAAGTCATTAGCATAGAACTCTTGGGTTTTCAAATTGAGGGGGGAAAAAGTCTTCCATACTACCTTCAAATCAGGTTAAATTGAATGCCAGTATGCAGTATAAAGCTTTTTATTTGTACGTCCAGACTTTCATTCCGTATAGTGCTCTTTCTGTAATTAAAAGATGAGTGGAACTTCTCCTTAAATAAACATTTATATTCTTTCCTGGGAAAAAAAGAATAGGTATTAAATCTTGGTAATTAACTGTAAGGTAGCAAAAAAAAAAAAAAGGAGATATTTTTCTTCAGGTTTAAAAATGAAGAAATGTTTGGTATGGATGTTTTGAAGTTACTTTGCAGTTTTTGTCATTTTCACAAAGCTTGGATGTGCTTGTAAGAGCAGATCAGTGGTTTGTGAAATTGTACATTAAACAGATTCCTGTGAAAAATCTTAGTTCCCGTAAATATGGTCAGGAAATATGCTAGTTTTAGCAAGACTGGCGTTTTTTGGTGGTGCAAGGGAGAAGAGGGCAGGTCTATGGAGTGAGGTGGAAGGACTCTCATGTTTGTCAAGGCTGGGGACTTAAATTAGGTGTTATTAATTTCAAGTGTTTTAATCAATGATGTTTTACTCCCAGTAGAACTTGAGAAGGTTTTATTTTACTGTCACGTGGGAGATGCTTAGAAAAGAACATATATGAGTTTCCCTGCTTGACTGTATTGATCTCTGTCACTGAATCAGTGCCTTCTGCAGCCAAGTGCAGGTTCTTTTCAGTGATGGGGTTTGTGATGCAGTCCTGTGAACTCTTAGTGTTGGAATAAAGCCAGTGAGCGTAGTTCACTGAAAAATGAGCTGTGACTTCTACAGCTGAGCTCAAGGCTACAGTCTAGATGTGTGAAATAAAATCATTGATGCCTTCTTGTGTTTGATGGAGGTTGTACTGACTTTGAGGTATCCCACTGATCTCAGCCTGGAGATAGGGATTGTTTGGCTTTGTGCCTTCAGATTGAAAGTGGAGTGTGCTTGTGGTTGCCTTGGTGTCGGGAAATGCCAGCTGTCACTGGAGCCTGCTGTACCTCGTGACAACCAGTTGTGCAAGGGACCAAGAGGGAGTCTTAAGAGTTTGGTGGTTTTCTTGGTCTTGGTGTATGGACTGTGGATCTCCTGGTAGGAGGGTATAACAAGAATAGTCAGTTTAGTGTCATCACTAAAGGGAAAAAAAATCTGGCTTTCAGTATAATTTTGTTCCTAATAATTTAATCTACAAAGAAACCTACTTGTGTGCTCCATGAGCTCTTCAAGGCCTGGCCAGTTGTGAGGCAAAATTAAGGTGATAGTGAATTTGTAACAAGTGTTTAATTCTGGTACAAATTCCTGGTGTAGTCATGGCTGGTACAAAGTAACTGTACTGTATCTCACCACAGTTATAAAACAGGGGCTGTGTGATTTTTTTTTTTTCCCTTGGATGAATTCATCAGCAAAGCTCCTATCAGCTGAACTGTAACATTTAAACACGTAAACTGTGCAGACCAAATCAGTGTTCAGAATTTTGTTGCAACAGGCCCGTGTTGGTGAAGTATAAAACCTGTCCTTTGCTACTTTGTAGGGCTGTCTTCCAAAATGGCTGTAGGTGACAAAGATCTGCTTAAGATCTCATCTTCTTGCATTGTGTGGTAAATGAAACAGAGATCTGACATAATGGTTTTTATCATAAAAATTGCTACATCAAAGTATATATACCCTGGATATTTTTGGAAGTATTTTGTTACAGGCTTGGAATTTAAGCTATGATGATACTGGTGATATTTGGAAATTAAAGCTCATTACATCTGTTTTCACCACAGGAGGAGAGACCACATCCTGTTAAATGTCATATGAGTAATTTAATTTTTACAAATAACCACTTAATTGCAATTTCTAAATATTTTTCCATGATGATATGTGATGCAATAGCCATTTATTGGTTAAGTTTGTGGGTTACCTACATTGTTTCTTGGTTATGCTTATGTTAATTCAGGATTAGAGGATGGGCTAGATGGAGGGAATGTTTATCTGCTATGTGGAAAATAATATGGCAGGGCAAATCAAATCTCAAGTGTTTTGATTCTGAAGGTGAATGTTTGTTTGTCTTTTTAAAATAGATTTTCTCAGGAAAGATTGAATCTTAAATTCTGGTCACTGAATAGAAATCCAGACTGCAAAATTTCTGCAGATTGTTTTCTGATGACTGCCAAAGTCAGTCTTGAAAATATACCAGGACTCGGTTAAATATGTTTAGATTACAGAAATTGGTTGATTTTGCTAGTAATTCATGGAGGAAGTAGTACTTTGGGGTTGAAGCCTGCAGAGGTTGCATTTTTTTGGGAACAAGGGGGTGGGTGGGTTTTGGTTTTCCTCTTATCAAGAAGAGGAAAGAAATTCACTGAGAGAGATCAGAAATTGTTACATAATCATTTGACTTGAAAAGCAAGGACTTAATCACAAAGTTTGTTGTTATATAAATATATACATACAAAAAAAAATGTTTGTATATTTGCCAGCACCTCTTGACCGTGGTGTCTTTGATGGATACTACTGCATACTTACCTCTCCATCATTTTATCTTTTAAATTGAAATTAGAAAAGATTATTAGTTACAAATAACAGTGGCAAACATAGGGGGAAGTTTCCCATCAATCTAAGCCAACCTAATGGCTCATTACTGCTGAAAAGTGATGCTGCTCCCATGCTTTACTGGTGGTGTAACTGTTCCATCTCTTGTAGCATCAGTGTGGTTTTGCTAATCGCACCATCAGCTCTTAAAATCTGTGGAGGCACTAGAGATGCAGGCAGTCTCTTTCAAGTAGCTGTTCTTTCTAAATTTTTTCAAAACTTAGTGTTTAGACCAGTGCAATTTTAGTGTTTACGCCCGTGCTGGGTTGGGGATGGTACTGCAGCCTGGGAAGTCAGTCAGGCTGAAATGTTTTCCGCTTTTTTTTTTTTTAGAAGTTTCTTACACAATAAAGTGTGGTTAAAAAATAGAGAAATGGTACTTCAGAGACTATCACTTAAAAAAAAACCTCCTACTTTTTTATTATAGGTGACTTTAATATTAGGTTGCATTCTGTCTCTTTGTTTTTTGGGGGGGTTGTTTTGGGTTTTTTTCTCTCTTGTCCAGCATTCTGGTGTTATGGCAGCTGCTCTCTTAGGGATATTTTGTTTCTCATCTTAAACACTGTTTCTGAATACTGTGGGCTTTTCTTGCATACTGTATAACGTATGCATGCTTTTCAACATAGCTTTACCTTCTTCCTTCTTTGGGAATTCAAAATCAGGATGAAGGGAGCTGGTAATCTGTTAAGCATTCCAAAATCTCAGTGTGATGTTAACAGCTAAGGATGTATGGAAATGTGGGGAAAGGCTAGCTGGGATGTGCAGGGCGAGGCTGCTCCTGTACAGCAGCAGCCAAAATGCTGCTTTGGTGGGTAATTTCCTATTAGGTCATTATTAGCTGGTCTATTTTTTAATTTGGGTTGTGTTAGAGGGATTTTTTTTGTTGTTTTGGTTTTTTGTGTTTTCTTTGCTCAGTGAGTTGGCTGTTAGTTAGGAAGAGCTCTCTTCAATAGAAGTGTTGAGATATTGTTGCTGAGTGTAGTTAGGACTGCTCATTTTTAATATTGTTCTGGTTTTTTTATGTGTTTGTGCTGGTCTGCCAACTAGAATAAATGCCTTTTGTGTGTTTACTGATGTAAAATGCTTTCTACATAGCAAACTGGAAAAAGGATGATAAGTTGGTTCAGTTGAGAGGCCTTGTATCATGCTCAGCAGTGTTTAGGTCTCCTCTGTCTTCATATGAATTCCCCACTGCAGATATTTGTGTGCCAGTGCGTGTTGGTTTCAGCAAGTGGTGCTGATCCTGGGAGCAGTCCCTGAAGTTGCCATTATGACAGGAGATTGAGGGCCAGCAAGGCAGCTGCTGCACTGAAGGACCCTGAGAACTGTGGGTGTCTGTGGAGGACACAGGTGAAATAATGGCAGCTCAGTGGCACCATCAGCGGCACCATCAGCGATAAGACTGTGTTCTGGGAAGGACTTGAAAGTTGACCTCCCCACCCAACAAATGGTAATCTTTGCTCATCTTCTGCACCCTAAAATGTGGCAGCATTTACATGTTTACTACAATTGCAGACAGCCTGGGGTAGCCATCAACTAAAGGGTGCTGGTGGAACTGTCAGTGCTTGTCTGTCAGTTGAAAGGGATTTCAGCACTCCCATTCTTACACGATTTTTGGCGTTTCAGGAGATCAGTGTGAGTTTGTTTAGATGCAGTGTACATAGTAACTAACGGTGATCTCAGGCAGCCACTCTCTACTGGGAGAAGTGAAACCAGGAGATGCCTTTCCTTTTGGTCAGTCTTCCCCCGCCCCCCCTGTGTTGTCACATAGTAATTAGGTCCAGTGTGGGATCCACTTTGGGTCTTATAGCTGTTATTGGCATAATAAAGGCCAGAAAGTTCTCTGATCAAATGGTCACTAAAAGAAAATCCCTGTGAATGTGAGCAGTGAAAAAGCTATACCAGGCTTTCCTATGTTTCCTGGAGCATGTGCCAGGACAGCTAAAGTAGGATCTTATGTGCTCTTAGAAAACCCATTCACCACAGGCATCTTTAAAGATCTCCTTGAGATCTCCTCATTCCTTCTCCAGATGTTGCTCAACTTGAGATGACAGTTTTACCATATTGGGCAAAGCGGTGGTTTGTTTTGTTTTGAGCATCTGAGATGTGAGCAGTGGGTGGACTGGTCACTCTTTTGGCATCCCCAGTGGTGGAATGCATATGTGGACAATCAGATCACTCAGAGGAAGAGGAGAGTTTACTGACATCCTTATCCACATTCCAAGGCCTGCCTTTCATCTCCGCATGTTCCCCACTGTGCCAGAAGAAAAAGTGAGGGTAATTTATATTTTACCAATTTTAGGGACAAAGCCTGAGGGACTTCTGCTGCCTGCATCCCCTGTGTGGTCTGTGAATTCCTCTGAGTTTGGATATATGAGGTACCTGCACAGCTACAGTGCTGCAGATGATGCAGCCAAGGGAAGTTTCAGTGGTTTGGTACTCAGGCTTAAGTCCTGTTCCTATTTTTTTTTTTCTATACAGTATTCAAGAATATGCATTCATGGTATGTGGCTTGTCCATACTAGTGAAATGTAAAAGACAAATGCGAGTTACTGCATTGCTCAGCAGCCATATGTTGATTTATATTGCTTAAGGAAATAACCTAAATTTTTTTTTCTACTTCTTGGGGTAGGGGCCAGAAATGTTTAACCAAACTTGGAAAATTCCCCTGGATGACACCAATAAAACTAATCAAAAGGTAGTATTCATGTCCAAGTGGTTAATGTGGTTGTCTCACCCCTTTATTTGTTTAAAAGAGATTATTTGACTTGTAAGAAGATCCTTACAAACAGTTTTATAGGGTGTTCCTTATTAAATATAAGGGACTTGTCCATTCGTTTCTCAGGAGCATTGATGGATTTGTTTCTCAGGAACTTGTTCATTCTTAAGTGCCATTTTCAGTGCATCTGGTTCCTTCATATGCCAGTTTAAGAATTATATGGTAATCAAGTTGTATGTGTGTGCATATGTGTTATATAGATGACTGGCCTAATTATACAGAGAAATTCTTGAAAGTGCTTACTCTGATAATTGCAGGTATTAAAAACTGGATATATTAGAGTGCCTTAGTCTTATTTAAAGTTCACACAGGTTATATAAGCTTTTTTTAAAAATCAGCTTTTATTTGTTCTAAAAATATAAATAAGTCATAAATACCATCTCTCAAATTTATAAAAACATAAGTTATACAGCAATTTTTCTGGGTTCTGAAAATGTTTTTTCATTGAATACGTATTAAATAAGTTTATATTCTGAACAGTATCATTAGAAAGGAAATAAAATACGTCCTTTGTTTAAATTATTTCTAAATATTGAAAACATAAATAAGAAATATTAGAAACTAATAAATATTTTAAATACAATAAATAAGTTCCTTGAAGGAAATGGGAATGTATATAGATGCAAACCATTGTTACTATTTCTGGTTCTTAAAACAGAACAACACTGTCATCTGCCACATGACAGATTTGTAACAGAAGGATTGTGCCTGAACTAAAACATTCAAACACTGAAACTCCTGGTGTTTTTCAAATAGCGCACAGCCCTCACTGTCTTCTCCATAAATGAAGTAAAATCTCGGAGGATGAGATGGATGGTGATTTTCTCTGTCCAGGCCTTAGTGGACTTCAGCTGTGTGTGAAGGGATTCCCGGGTAGCTGCATCTGGGATGCTCACTTCTTCGGGATTAATCACCTGTGAAAAAGACAATATTGGAGGGCCTTGGTTAAAACACTGTAACTGAGCCTCTTGGAGAGCATAGGTTTGTATGTTCCCAACCAGCTGCATATCCACCCTTTCTGTACAGCAGACAACAGCCCTACCTGGGACCTGTGCTTCCCTCCAGCCCTGCTCCTGTGGAGAGGAGTGAGGAATGCTGATGCCTGCTACGACTGCTGTGTAGGAATCCCTGGGCTATGCTGTTTGTTCTGGGCATCGTGGTCCAACAGGCTCTGAGCAGATCAGTACACCCCTCCTGCTCTCTGGCAGTCATGTGTTTGGTTAGGTGGGGACGTGCTGATCATGGTTTGTCCTAACCTGTACTGCTCCATCCTGAGTCATAAGGTAGTTGGCTGGCATTGGAGTACTCTCACATTTTGTAGTAGATTAACAGTTTCCAAAGATGTCAGACTTGTTTAGCTGCTTAATTCTTACTTTCCAGGCATTTAGTCACATGTGAGACTATGTGCCACCAACTTTCACTGATATGTGAGAGCATAACTAAAAGATTAGTAAAAGGAGTTATTTATCTAATGCTGACTCACAGAACTGTGCACCCAGTACCTAAAGGCCTTTGGAGAACTTGTCCCAAGTGGTACTTCTGAAAATATGAGTTACCCATCCAAATGATAGAGCTGTTTTAGGTGATTTGGAGTCCAAAGTTCTAGCAAGTATCTGCTTAATCCTGTGTTTAGGATCTCTCCTACCCTTTAACAAGTGACAAAAACATACAAACCTCGTTCTGAAACATCTTTTTAGCGAAATAGAAGAGAGAAATATTCTTTCTATCCAGACTGCTTGGGAGTGGGTTCTGATCACACCACCTTTTACTGGTATGCCCAGCTCCTTGTGCTCTGTAAAAGTCTGGATCTGGATATTCAGACAGGTATCATGCTGGTGGATCTATCTAACCACAAGTGATGGATTCTAGCTTTGCTGTCCTTGCCTTAAATAGCAGATTTTTCTCTCACAAAGAAAAATTTCCAACCTGAAGATCAAGGCTTTCTTTCAAAAACTCCATAGTGTCTACAAGTATAGGTTTTGCTTTTGGTCACTGTGTTTAATTCTGCCTGTTTTGATTACCTTGATTAAAAAAAAAATCCAAAACACCCACAAAAACCCCACAAACCTAACCCAAAGAACCTAGTTTCAGTTATGAAACAAACTTTCTGCAAACTTGTATATCAAGCTGGAAGCCAGTAATCAGTTGCTGTCTTATGACAGGACTATTATTCTCAGCTAGCACAGTGTGAAAAAAAAGCAGTTCAGCTTCCTTTCACACAAAGAATGATGGTCATAAGTAAATATGTTAGGAAAGGTATGGCAAACACACAATAGTCTTTTCACATGCCAAAAACTACCTTGAAGGAAATAATGCCCCAAGACTTCTGCAGTCCTTACCTGGGTGATTTTTAATCTGACAAATGGTTTCCCCAAAGACAAAAGGAAGTGTTCATATTAAGGATTATTAATGAGCAAGTACTACAGGAATTAATTTCTGAAGTGTGATCTTTCAAAGCTCTCCATAACATGAAAAATGTCTGTCAGAAATTAATAGCACTTTAGTTTACCAAATCAAAAGAGAAAGGGGTATTTTTATGAAAGACAATTTTTTACAAGTAAAATATGTGTTTTTCAGTAGGGAGCTGTCTGGTATATTGTCAGCAATACTGATACCTCAATATACCATACAGCTTGGCTTAAAAGTTTGTTTTGGAGAGTTTTAAAGATCACTAACATTGTAAAAATATACTTGCTTTTTTAATGTAGGTTTTAAAAAAAGTTACTGACTTCTACTTCTCAGTGGGTTCCAACATTAGGAGGTACAGGCTGAGTTGCAGTTCCGCAATTAGAAACAAGCTCCCTGAGAAATCTTAATTTCTATCAGCCAGTTTAATATATTTGTTCTTAAAACAATGATGCATTAGCAGGTTTGGAAATTAGAAGTAACAGTAGAAAGTAGGAAGAAGAGTTGTTTCTCTAAGAGAAGAAAACAAAACTTCGTAAAATCTCTGAGTCATGAGGGTAAGGTCTGAGCGTAAGGAACTGTCACCTGTTTTTTCAAGGAACTGAAACATAGCATCCACTATTTCACGTAGCATCCTCTATTTCTGACTGCACATCAGTATTAAGCCCCAAAAATTATCAGAATTAATTTAAAACCAACTCACCATGTGTCTTAAGGTACGTGCCAGGCGCTCTGTAGTATAGGTTAGCGATTGAACATTTTGGTTTTCACTAATAAAAGTTTCTTGTACGTATTTGAGGTATGTCTGAAATGTATAAAGCCCGCTGGAGATTTTTCTCAAGCATTTATCCTGAAATGAGAGAAAGGTGAGAAAGTCACTAAGATTTCAAAATGCCTTGATCTTGATCAATGCTGTGTGCAGGTTAGAAGATGATGCTTATATAGCGTGGAGGTCTGGCCAAAGCCAGCTGGAGCCGGCACAGATCTTTAGGTCAACTTCCACAGTTCTTTTGAGCAAGCGAAACCTGCCCCAAGTATACAGGATTAGACCAGAAAGGTTCCTTGCCTCATCGAAGCCGGCGAGCAGACATCCATCTTCCTCCGTCACCTTGGGGAGGTTGAGTTTGTTGTGGAGGAGCATTTCCATGCTGTTCGGGCAGACGGTAAGCTTCTCGCACATCTAGGGAGAGACACGGAGAGGTTTGGTCGCACCTTGGCGGGAGGCAGCCGCGGCCGGGCCGGGCGTGTGAGCGTGTGCGAGCCCGCGGTCCGGGCGTACCCACCTCGTCCTGCAGCTGTGCCGCCCGGGCGTGCAGCAGCC
>VZTI01000768.1:692666-744719 GCA_013397865.1 Struthidea cinerea | reverse complement strand
TGCGGCTTCTTCTCGGCTCCGGCTCCGGCCCCTTCTCGTCGGCGAGGCTGGCGGGTTGAGTGAGTTCTGGGCATCCCTGAACGTGTATTTATCGAGGGGGCTTCGAGATTATTCATGGCCTGGGAAAATCCGGCATGAGAACACGGGGGGTGTGTGCACGGAGCGCGCCCGGTTTGACAGAGCTGCTCGAGAGCCGGGATTGTGAAACGGGCCGGAGGGGGCAGCCGAAAGCGGCCGGTGGGAACATGAAGTAATCGTGCTCCGTAACTCCTTGAGGGCCGGGCTGCCGCCCGCACCCACCGCCGGCTCACCTGCCCCGCGGGGTCCCGGCCGGGGCTGGAGCCCCCCGGTCCAGCTACCTCCGAGCCTGCCAGCTCCAGAAACTCCTGGAAATCATACATACATACCTACCTATATACACACATACTTTATATATGCTATATACTTCCGTGTATTTTAATATTTTAATGTGGTTTAATGTTTTATGATTTTTGTATTATGTATGTCTTGGTATTTGAACTATTTTTATTATTTGTATGTGTGAAACTAAACGCCCCTGTTTAGGTGCTGGGTAGTACAAGTCGTTAGTTGCCTCTTTCCTGGTGAGCTACATGTGGGTAGGATTAAATACATCAAATGCTTTAAATGGACCAAAGCCAGTTCCTGCGGGAGGGTAGCTGCAGGAAATGCCACGAAGTTCCCTGTTATCTGCTGCCTTATCTCTTTCTGCCTAGCTGGTAGGTGTTGTAGGAATTTTAACCTTTCAGAGGGACTCTTCACCCAGGGCAAGTGTGCCTGTTGGGATCAATCTTGTAAAATGCAGACTGAGTCAAACTGTGCAAGGCATGCTGACATTGAACTTGTGGAATGTCTTGAACTGGTTTTGGCCAAACCGCCTCTTTTTCTTTTTCTTTTTCTTTTTCTTTTTCTTTTTCTTTTTCTTTTTCTTTTTCTTTTTCTTTTTCTTTTTTTCTCTTTTTCTTTTTTTTTTTTTGGTAGTATGAAATCGTTTATGTTTTCTCGCATAAGGAAGACCAGAGTCTGCATTGGAAAGTGCTGACAGGAAGGTACAGAGTGGGGAGAACAAGAACATGGGGCATAAGAGAAGTGTTAGAGAGAGAGACAATACAGAAACTGAAAAAAAACCCAGATACTTCTTCATTTTCTAAGAACAGCCTGGAAAGAGAGCCTCAGGAAAGAAGCAGGGTGCTACTGGTTTTTATTTAATGTCTCTTTCTGCCAGTAGCAGAAAAGCAGCTGCAGTAATTTTGCCCAGTGGAGAGATATTAGAGCTGGAACGCAAGTGTGAGAGAGCGGTTTTCAACAGCAGCAATCTGTCTCTGCCCAGGTCCCTGAGTGCAGCAGAGGGGATATTGCCAGAACAGTATCTGCTGTAATGTCAGCTCTGCCTTACCAGGTCTGTGGCATTAGGTGTAGAAGAAAGCATGCCACTGGCAGTACGTTTGACTAGTATCAGCGAAAAGATCCAATTGAAATGTGCTAAAGGATTAAAACAGCCAGACCAGATGAGCTCAAAGCCTGGTATTTGCTTTTGGATAACCATCAGAGGCAGATACATCAGGGAGGGAACTCCTGCCTACCTCTTTTTCCACTTGTGATAGCACATGGATGTACATGTCTCAGGGATTTCCTTCCGCTGCTGGGCGACTCATCGGCTGTTTTCCTGCAGACAGCCAAACTTTTCCTTTACCTAACCCAAGTGAAAATACTGTTCATAAAATGACGAAAACTTGGTAGAAGTTTCATAATAATATCTTTTTAATAATATCATCTTAATAATATCTTTTCAGCAAGCATTCTGTAATTTAGTCTTGTCTGTAGCTCTGTAATTCTTAATTTTGTAAACTTACTTTTTGAGTTGTCATTTTCTTATTGTGTCATAAAAGTCTCTGTTCCTTAGCAATTTTCAGAGAACCTTTTTGTGCTGATCAGTTATACAGCTTTGCTGATGTGTGTAGTTACGTCTGCAGAGTGAAATAAAAGCAAATTTCATCTGTTCCCCATCTAAAAGTCTCTAAGCCTTCAGTTACTATTTTCTCATTTTGGAGTTCTGTTTACTTTTTTTATGTGAATGTCCACGTGACTTTTCAGAAGTACAAAGTATACTTACATGCTCCAGTGAAAGGTGCTCATTAATGCCTTAGAAACTCCATTTGATAATCTAGGACAAAGCATAGCATTCAAGGGAAGAAGGAACTGGAATTTACACAATAGCATTAAAATACTTCTTCTATTGCTCTGGAGAGTTTCTTATTGGAAATCACTTATTTAATTGGTGCTGTACTTAGAAGAAATACTTTTGCACTGATCTATCTATAATAATGGTTAGATTTTGGGGAGGACTTTAAGGAGGTCCTCACTGCATTACTAATTAATCCGCACTGTACTACACTGAATTACGCTGATTCATCAGTAGTCACATTGTTCAAAATTTAGTAACAAACTGCACTTGCTCATGAGTTACCTACAGATCAGGAGATCTGCCTGGTATTTAAAACGTAGGAGTAGTTTTACTTAGGAGACTCTAAGGCATAGTTTCTAGATACCAAGGAATTCCTTTCCTGCATAGCATCTTTGTAATACTGCAGATTACTGTTCTTGCATCCTTTTATTTCTATTGCACTTTGTTTCACTGTACAAGTTATTTCTTTTTCTTTTCATTTATACTGTCAGCAAGATGGCTGCATCCTGGCATGTAAAAACTTCCTCAGGTGGGATTTCAGAAATTCTCAGTGTTCAACCAACTTTTTCTTCTGTCTGAGAAATGAGCACTACTACTGCACATTTCTGTAGGAGCAGAGGGACCAGTTCTGAATGTTGTAAAAGATCTCTCCTCTCAGATTGTCACACGTGAAAATTGTTCCCGGTTCCACTCAAGGGTTGGTTTATAGCCAATCCAGGATCATCCCATGTGTGTTTTCTAGGATCAATGTGCAACTCACTGACCCATTGTGGAAAAGGTTCTCTTTCTTCTAGAATTGCTCTGCCTGGGAGCAAGCCCATGCCACTTTTGCTCCTTATAAACCTGGGAGATTTGCAGAGAGGAGCCTGTTTTCAGGAGAGGTGGATGACACCAGCGTGGAAATGCTATTGCCACTGAAGAATTCAACAAAATGCGGAGCTGTCATGGTCAAAGCTTGTCTCCCCTCTTCTGTCAGCCATCAGGCAAATGTCTGAAAGGAGCCCACCATCTGCCAAGGCAAAACCCAGTGCCACTGGCAGCAGCAGCAGACCTTGCTTGCTGAATGCTGTGAATCAACATAAAATGTGTTCCTAGATGGAAAAGTAAGGTCAGTCAATAAAGTAGAATTACCAGGGTTGCAGTAAGTTCCACTGTGATTTGTGTGTTTGGTTTGACTGTCTTTTTCTTCCTAATAATTGCCACTGTTTTACAGTAGTAAGAAAACCTGTAATGTTTATTTGGGGATTGTGACTTAAAGTAGTTCATAGAGAAGAAATGAAACTGGAAATGTGGTGTTCTTCTATAGAAGTGTTAGATCGTGTGTGGAAGAAAATGCCAATTGTCAGAAGACCATTCAAGTGGGATCATGACAATCACTAAGCAAATAACTTCCAAATATTTTGAATGAGGAGGAAAGCTGATATCTGGTTCCTCTGACATATTTTTGTTGAATTCCTCAAAGCTTGTAATGAGGGAACTTGAATTCCTACAGATCTTGTACAGAGTGTCGGAGTTCTTTGTAATGTTAAACCAAGCTGCCCTGTGCTGTATTTGAAGTGAACAGGTTGAACAGGTCAGTAATACCCTGTGTTCATGTTTCTCATAAGCAAACATTGCTTTGACAAGCTGCATGTCACCAAAGAGTGCTGGTGCACTTGACTAATGGCCCGTCGCTTTTGTGGCTTTGCAAGTTCTTTGCTTCTCTGTTGGTTGTTTGCCAGGTAACTGCAGAGTTGTTTGGGGATTTTTTGGTGAAAAACTTTGGGGATTGCTCATTTTTCTTTCCTAAAGGAAGACTTGCATCATTTTTAAACAAGATGAAGATGTGTAGTAAGACTTGAATTTTTTTTCTTGAGTGCATCATATGCAAATACCATTAATTTCCTTACCTTAAGCTAAATCAGCGGTTAAGAGGAAATTATGTCCTGGTTTTCAGCTTTATCTGCTTAATTTCAAGAAGATAAATGCCATGGTCTTCTCCAGTCAGCTTCCAGCAGACAACAACTTCCAGCTGTGCAGTTCTAGGTGAAAGACGTCCTAAATATAAATGTTCTTGGGGAATATCTGAATGCTACAAGACACATCTAATGCTAAATAGACACATGTCCTTCAAGTCAAAATGATTGCAGGCATTTCAATGCTGGAATGGAAACATTGAGACACTTGACAGTGAAACCAGATTTGCACTGGGAGCACTTTGCTGCTGGGGCTGCACTGATAAGGAAGGAAGCAATTCAACAGACTTTCCTCATGGAAGGAAGGTAGCTGTTGCTTTGTCCCCATCACGGCATACTGTGCCTGGTGGGGTGAGTGGTGCCCCATATAGGGCTGCATGAGACACCAGAGCAGGGAACTGGCCATGTCAGAAATACACTGGTGGCTGGGTCTTTCACAAGCAGCATGCTGTTATGTGGCTTGTTTGTGAGCATCACCCATGAGGGCAACACACTGTTTTGACAGGGATCCCATTTTGTCAGCATTGTGTTTTGAATTATTGTACGGCTGTACTTCTAAAGAATATCTCTGTCTGTTTTTAAAAATATTGACTGTCAGTTCCACTTGTGTTTAAGGAACTTCTCAGTTCCTTTTGAGCTCACTTTCTAAGCATGAAAGATGAAAATTCAAAGAAATTGTATGATGAAGGAGAAGAGTGAGGTACTTCAGTCACCAGGGAAGATGATGGAGCTGAAAAGAGAACACAGTGAGGAGCCTGAGTGTATGGGAGGTACTGAATTATGTAAGTATCTTTATTGTTTGCCATTTTTAACATGGTACATTAGATGTAGATTGTGTTTTACAAAGGATTCAAAAGGGGGGTTTTCCCTCCAAGGAACTTGCTCAATGCCAAAGGAAACTGAAGGGTGTCAATGTTTATAATCCCACTCATGAATGCATACCAGTCTAGTTCACCTCAGTAAAGAGGATCTATTTCACTCGTAAATAAAATTCATGTGTCATTCCATGAGACATCTGTAAACCTAACTGTGTTTACCCTTTTTCATGCCCAATGTTTTTGTGCCCATAATCTCATTATCAGACTATTGTCTTGCTTGGTTTGACATTTAGCTGTGCATTCTCTTGCATTCTCATTCTGCTTTTCCTGGTGATTGCCTTTCTGTGACATTGTAAATTATCTACACATAAGACAAGTTACTTAACGAAATTTTTATGTTTTTTTCCTGGATAGCAGCAGTTTCTCTCTATAGTGAGAACAGAAGTTGGGTGGTGTCAGTGGTAAAAGTATTGTGACTCCATTGTCAGAATGAGATGCAAGGCTTCAGTACATTACTTTTGGGAGATAACTTTTCAATAGCACTTTATGTGTATTGGAAGTTTCTCTTAGCAGATAGGTAACTGGAAAACCAAAATGCATTGTGTACATTCAGTAAGTGTTGTGTGCTTTCTTAAAGGTTTTCTAGCTCAAGGGTCCTGTAGAGACACAGTGAAGCTGCTGTGGAGTTTGCCACTTTGGTCATACAATTTTGTTGAGAAATGTGAGTATCACTACTAAGAACACTACTTACACATCGGGGGATTTGAGTCTTGCTTCCTTTCTGGGTGAGTTCTAGCAAACTCCTTTATTGTTCTAAACTGAATTTGTGAAAGGGAACCTACTTACCATAGCAGGAGCCCTTTCTAATTGCATGTAGCACACTATAATAGGATTAATAGGTTGTGCTGGATCTGTAATATTCACTCTTCCCACACTGACATTTTTGAAGCAAAAGCATCCTGGGGGCTAGGTTAGCTATAAAGACTTTGATCCCATCACCAGAGGATTTGGGTGGTCTAGGTCCAACTAATTTTTTCCTTCAGATGGCCAGTTAGATGGGTCTGATGCTTTTTGTTTAGATTGCTCAACCAGGATGTGGGAGATGTTGAATCATATCCCTTCCTTATTTAAAGGGATTATGAACCCAGATTTACTCCTTTACAGGAAAGTCTCCCAAGTCCTAAGAAGAATATTGGCCAAGATGTTTTTCTATTCCTCCTCTTAAAGTGAACCATGTTTTTTTGTCAGAAAGAGAAGATCAGGAGCCTGTGCCACCTCAGTGGGTTGACCTGGATTCCAAGGGAAGTTTGCTCAAATATGTAGTACAAGAAATTCAGATCTTGGGCAGAAATAGAAAGTGATTTCCAGGGACATTCTGACCTCAGAGCTGTTGAGTAAGCCTAAGCAGAGGTGAAGGCTTCACTTCCTCCATGGGCTGCTTTTTGGAAGGAAGAGCTGGTTCCTATGGTGAAACCCACAGAACTGGGAAACCCAGGGTGGACTGGGTGGCAGATCCTCCCTGGGAAAGGGTCCTGGTTATCCAGGAGTCAGACCTGCTTCCTGAGGGGAAGAAGCTCCTCTGCCTGGAGTTTCTTTTGAACTGGTGCAAGAGGTTCTCATGCAACACACCAGCTCTCACATACCCCTTCCTTGGCAGGGCCTCTGTGCACGCCTGGCAGGGGAACACCACAGCTCTGCCCGCTCTGGTCAGGCGCTCCTCGCTGTGAAGTCCCCTGGTATTGCTTGTCGAAAATGCAGAATGTACTCTGTTTCCCCTGCTGATGTTCAAATTACGTGCAAGACCAGAAGTTAAAAATAAAAACCAGAAGCAGTCAAGCTGAGCCGCTGTGATACGAAACCATCCCCTTCGCCCCAGCCCTTCCCTAGAGCTGACGCTACAGCCCTTCTCTACGGCATCAGCTATGTGTGACAGTGGCAGTTTTGGTGTGGAGAGGGAACTTGTTGGGAATCTCCCTTTGTACTTTAGCTCAGCATCATTGTCACTCCCTGCTGCTCTTAGATCTTCGTTGTTACTTACAAAGGCTCAAATCTTGAGATTTCTGTGATCTACTTTTTTCTGATACTCTTGTCTGGACTTGTCAGTATTTGAAAGTGCCTAGACTTTCAAAACATGCCTACGTGAAGGCAACATGGGGTATTGTCTTTATTCCCTATGAGTACAGGAACAATTGGCAAACATGAACAGAGAGCAGAGGCCTTGGTCAGAATTGCAGGCATTTTAAAGGAAGGGTGAATTAGACTTTTATGTTTCATTTCACACTATTGTAATGAACTGTTTGCAATACTCTATGCAATTTTTCTTGTGAGAAGTTGCGTATTTTATACATTTTGCAAATTGCTACTTTCTAAAATTTGACTTTCTACGATTTTTTTTTAAAGTCATATAGGAGACACTACATGGAGACTGCTATGCTGTTACCATCTGCATGTTGAATCTCCCATTTAGCCTGGGTACCACACAACTATTTAGTGAAATCTGCTGCTTTCTGCATAACATTTAGCATGTAGTTCCACAACTGTTACAAGCTGACATAGAAACATAGAATCATGCATCAGTGTGCTGCCCCCGGGCTTATTTATTATTCAAATTTAGTTTAAAGCTCTTTCAGTGAGCCCTGCTAACTCCTGGGAAGTGGGGAC
Source organism: Struthidea cinerea (assembly GCA_013397865.1). Classification (NCBI taxonomy): domain Eukaryota; kingdom Metazoa; phylum Chordata; class Aves; order Passeriformes; family Corcoracidae; genus Struthidea; species Struthidea cinerea. The sequence continues at coordinate 737,082 of VZTI01000768.1, read as the reverse complement.
ATGCTACCAAATGGGTACAAATGTGGGAAGGATGCTACCAAAAAAGAGTATCACTGCCAGTCTGTAGTCTGACTTCTGCCGCGAGTCACTTTTTCTCACCACTTCCTATGTGTGTCAGCACTGGTGTTTGGGACGTTATGTCAGACTGGGCAGGGGATCTAGCTGGAAAATAAACTACCAAAGGAATTTAATAGTCTTCATTAGGATCCGGTCTGTGATCTGAGTGACTCTCTGACTGCCTGAACACTTGTGTCAGTATGATGGAGCAAGCTGCAATGCCTGACTCCTGGGACAGTATCAATAATAAATAATAAAAATCACTGTGGTTTTCTGGTGAATATGAAAAATATAATACCTCATCTCAAAATAACTTTCACCTCTCACACCTCCAAAGCAGTGCACACTCTTGAAAACAGATGAAAAAAAGAGAAAGTTTTAAGATATTGATGTGGTCATCACTTTTTATTAACAAACAAAGCTACTAGCTAAAGTCAATTTGAATTCATGAGGACTTTTGTCTCCCCATCTGCTTTCAATTCCAGACAATATTTAGGACAAATTATTATTAGTCCTTGAGTGGTCTTTTTGGTCAGCTCTACCCCCTTGCCCATGGAAAGCCATTGCACACGTTTTAAACTGTTGTAACTCCACTGATTTTGATAGAACTTCTCTTGCCTGATGAAAGAGCAAAGACAGTCATGCAGCCACATGACCACTGTCAGTGCGTGCTTTGCCATCTGAATGGGTAAGTTCACAGCTGTCAATTTTTTCTGCTAAGCAATGCAACGGGGTTGCAAGACCCTTTAGATGGCAAATTTCATGAGCTGGTAACCCCTGGAAACAGAGCTTTTGAAAGGAGCATTGATCTGTGGACATACGGTTTAAGCAGATCTCCCAGTGCTCTTGGGTCTACAGAGAACATCTGCAGAATAAAAAGCCTGCAAGCAGTCAGGAAAACAAAGCTGGCTTTCCTGGCTTCGGATGATGATGGAGAAAATGGTTGGAAGGCTCCTTTGACATTTCTGGAATTCCATTACTTTTTGTTCCATGTTTCATATCTTCCTTATCATTTCTCCTATTGAGAAAATTTTTGTAAATCGTTTCAGGGAATTGGTCACAGGGGTAATGAAAATGTGTGCTTCTCAGAAGAGTAAGATTGGTGTCAAAGAGAGGGAAAGTTGTTTTAAAACTTTCTCAAAGACAAGGTAAAATTACTGTAAGAGGGTGAACTCAATGGCAGCATTTCTACTGAATTCATTATGAAACTGGCACTGTCTTGTATGTAAAAGGAAAGACAAAGTGGAAAATGGCTTCTACCATCCCTCCTAATATCTGTATCATTTGTTCACTCTCTTCTGAGCCTGAGCTCCTTCTCATGAGGCTTTGAGGAAACTCTTTTAAAAGCAGTACCATCAAAACCAAGGCTAGCATAGTAAGAAATATACTAACTTTTTTACATACCACAAGGAGGAAAATAAGTCAGATGATATCAGAAAAGGAGGAATTCCTAGTTGCAAATATTAGATGACATCTGTTTGAAATCCTTTGCTTGCCATTGAGGCAGGACACTTCTTTGCCAGGGGACGAAGTCTCTCTGCCTGTTCTGCCACTTCTCCCTTCAAGTTGGTCCCTTAAGCACTAGTAATCTTGATGTAGCCTGGCGTAACTCTTCTTAGAGTGTGAAGATTAAATGTAACAAAGTACATGATGGGATCATGATATTTCCTAATTCCAAAATGAAGTCACGGGTTTTCTGTAGTAACAAGCTTTTTATTTTGGAATGGATTTTCTGTGGCCACTTGCCAGAAGTTATACTTACTGTTAAAGATTTTAAAATAGATTTTTTTTTTTAATTTGAAAAAAGGTTGTAACATTTCTAATTTGTTCAGTAAAGGCCTTTTCCTGAGTAGCTGCCCCTGACATCTCTAGGAATCTGTAATCCCACAGTCCCTTGACACTTCTGAAGTTTGCTGTTAGTTCCCTACTGATATGTATATTTTTTGTATCCTCAATCCCCTCCCCTGCACCTAGGTTCAGCTTCAACAAATGTGTTTTGCCCAAAATCTCCTTTTGCCTAGGATGTTCCTTTTTGTAGTATTGCATGTGGTAGGCTTCCTTTCAGTTTTAAAACAGCATCACAATACAAAGTACAGACAATTTTAGGCTTTGACCTGGACTGACAAAGCCATGGAATATCGTTTCTTCCAATAGAATCAGACAATATTTATTTTCCTGATAAAGCACCGGCAAAGTCCTTTGGAGCAGCTCATGCACATATTTAGTCTACTTTCTGCTGTTTCCTATTGTATTTTTTACTTTTGCTTCTTGCTTTAGCATTTGCAGCCTGTCATTCTCACCAAGAGTTTATCAGGAAGAAAAAGGTCACATGAAAGCCAACCTTACAGTACCGCAAGCCAAGGCTACTCTGCAGCCTTGCAAAGGAAATATCAGCAAGAGTTTTCATCACTTTCATTTTCTTCCCTTCAGTAATCTGGAATGGTTTTAGGAAATCATAAGTTTTTTACATGAAATAGAAAATATTTCTTCTTATCTGTGAATGCTCTAAAAAATCAGGAGTGACTCCTGGCATGTCCAAATTGTGGGAAAGCTGTGATAGCTGCTCAGATTTTTTGTCTTGACCACAAAGTGAAGTAGGAATGAGAGTCTAGAATGGGTTTATTTGGCGCTAAAATGGGGCATATTTAATAAGGTGGCTATTTACAAATTGAATGCATATTAGGTGATGTGCAAGGAATCGCAACAGGGGACCATTGGCTCATGATGTCCCTTGCTGTGGAGCTCGGGGATGATGTTACACCTCAAACACAAATGTCCGGGGTGAGGGACTGCTGTCGTTGCCACAGGGCCTGGTTGACACCAAGTGCTGCCACAAAGCAGATGATTCAGAAGCCACAGGGGCGGACTTTCTGAACCACAGCTCCTGACATCTGTAATGTCATCCTCAGTGACACAGCTGTCCTCTTCCTGATGTAAAAAAGGAGCATGATTTCTTCAGCTATGTCCCATAGCTCCACTATAGACAGCGTTGTGCTGCACTGTGCTATAGTGAGATGTACAGTATGTCAGCTGTACTGAGTAACAGGAAGGAGCGGATGCTGGAGGGGATTCCCTCTCTGGGAGGGGAGAGCATTCCCACTCCTTGGGTTCAAGCTTCCTTGAAAGCTGCTGAAAACTCCACATGGTGTTTTACAGGCTCAAACCAAGGAGACGCAGCTCCTCTCCGTGCTGTGGGACCGAGAGCACAGTGATCACATTCCTCTCTGTAGTGGGGAAACTCTGGCAGAGGGATGGTCTCTAATGTAAGTTCTAGCGTTGGCTCTGAAAGGAGCCGGAGGACGGCCTCGGGCACTTCACATGGCCTGGATTTGTTCCTGATTGTTTAAGCGTCCCTGTTTGCATATCGATTTCCCCGGCTCCTTTCGCAGGGTAGTCTTAGATGTGGAAGGAGAGCAAGCAGGTACTTCGGCCCATGTTTCTGAGTCAGCCTGCGTGCACCGCTGGTGGCTGCGGGGCCGCACAGCAGTGGGACAGGAGAGGATGTCTGCCGGGCCTTTGTCCTACAACAAAGCTTTTTTTGGGGAATGCCGTCTGGAGCCTTTAGCTTCAGCACACATGGAGCTGGCAGATGTAATTACCTTATTCTCAGGCAGAATTTTGTGCAACATGGTGGGAATATGTTAAATGTTTCCTGAAAATAAATGAAAGCTTCACAGATGAATCAAGAGAGCACCAGGAGAAAAAAACGTGCAATATCCTGGCACAAAACAGCATGTTTAGATACAGTAAATAATCAGTTTTACATAAATAATGTAGTTTATTCCCATTACAAATAACCTTTCACATATGCATTGTTTGTGTCATTTCTCTCTGCTGACGTCCAGCTTTCCAGTCTTTTGTGTTTTATTCATTACAGTTAGTTTACAGTAGTGATAAATTTAATTTTTGAAAATCCGTGTGATATAGATAACATTTTTTTCCTAAACAAATAGCAGTACCTACAAAATTTAGCTTTTAAGATAAGTGTTGTTACCACTGAGCTGTAACAGAAGTTGAGGTTATTGTTGTTGGCAGGTTTTTCTCATGTGATGTTTTAGGTGTTTTTTTAATAAAGGTTTTGTAAAGGACTGAACAGATGAAAGAGTTGCGTCTGGTTTAAATTACTAGGATGAAATTTCAGAATTGGGACGCTTATAGTATGTTTTGAGCAGAGGATCAGGGATTTCATTCACAACTCTATTTGAATTTAGAAAGTGAAACTATTTAAATGTGAAATATCCTATTACAACTTGTTTAAAAATCTATTTCTACATGGAGATTCTTTAAATATTACAGGATAGAGTTTTGCCACTGGAAGAAATGTTCAATAAAATTGAGGGGATGCCAACAAAATGCATCTTGTTGATATTCCCCATATTGCAAAACTGTTTTAGCTATGGGTATTGTAAAAACAGTGCTCGTAATTATCTTGCTGGGAATTGTGACTGAAATGGATAATACAACAGGGATTATCAGACATGTCTCAGCAAAGAAAGGGATTAGAAGGAAATTGAAATCTCTCCTGTTGGTGGTTAACTCCTCATTCATTATTTCACCTCTTCTCATCATTGTTTTTCCAGCTAGTAACTCCAGAAATGAAACTGCAGAGCTATCTCAACATTTTGGATCTCCATAACCTAACAGATAAGGTCTGGCAATAGAAATACAGTTGAAGAAATTTTTGCCTTCACAGCTATGGACATAGTGCCAACTACTGCACAATTTGTGTGTTGTTGCATGTTTTTGGGATAATTATAAATAAATTTGGATCTCAATCGTTTCATTATCAGTCATAGCCGGCACAGCTTCATGAGAGGAAAGTCCTTCTTATCAAACCTGGTTTCCTTTATGACAAAGTAACCCACCTAGCTGATAAAAGGAAGCCAGTTGATGTAATCCTTTTGGATTTCAGTAAAGCTTTCCATACTGTTTCTCACAGGATCCTCCTGGACAGAATGCCCAGCACACAGCTGGATAAACACATCAGGAGATGGGTGAGCAACTGGCTCATGGGGCAGGCACAGAGGGTAATAGGCAATGGGGTCACATCAGACTGGCACCCTGTCACTAGTGGGGTTCCACAGGGGTCTCCTCGGCCCTCTGCTCTTCAATATCTTCATTAATGACCTGGATGCAGGACTGCAAGTTCACAGATGATACAAAACTGGGAAGAGCTTCAAAGGCAGGGAGGCTGGCAGAGAGACCTCGACAAATGAGAGGCCTGGGCAATCACCAACCACATGAAGTTCAACAAGGGAAAGTTCTGGATTCTGCACCTGGGATGAGGCAACCCTGGATGTGTGTACAGACTGGGGAATGAAAAGCTGGAGAGCAGTGCCGTGGAAAGGGCCCTGGGGGTCCTGGTTGATGACAGGTTGAACATGAATCAGCAGTGCCCTGGCAGCCAGGAGGGCCAACCCTGTCCTGGGGGCAGCAGGCACAGCATCGCCAGCCGGGCAACGGAGGGGATTGTCCCGCTCTGCTCTGCACTGGGGCGACCTCACCTCGAGTGCTGGGGACAATTTGGGTGCCACAAGAAAGATATGAAACTGTTGGAGAGGCAAAAGAGGGCAACAAAATGGTGAAGGGCCTTGAGGGGAACCCATATGAGGAGCAGCTGAGGTCACTTGGTCTGTTCAGCCTGGAGGAGACTGAGGGGACACCTCATTGCAGTTACAACTTCATTGTGAGGGGAAGAGGAGGGACAGGCACTGATCTCTTCTCTTTGGTGACCAACAACAAGGAATGGCCTGAAGTTGTGTCAGGGAATGTTTAGGTTGGAAATCAGGAAAACGTTTTTCTTCCAGAGGGTGGTTGGGCACTGGAACAGGCTCCCCAGGGAGGTGGTCACAGCACCAAGCCTGACAGAGCTCAAGAAGCATTTGGACAACACTCATGGGCGCATGGTGTCATGTCTTGAGGATGGTGCTGTGCAGGGACAGGATTTGAACTCAGTGATCCTTGTGGGTCCCTTCCAAGCTCAGCTGATTCTATGATTTTCTTTCTGGCACTTCTGTTGTTCAAGATGCAGTGAATGTATCATTTTCTTCCAGAAAACTCCTGGATTATTGTGAGGCAAAGTGTGCCTCTGGATTCGGCAGAGACTGGTACAGGAAAGCATGGATCTGGTAGCAAGTATTCCTGGTTTCAGACCTCTTAGGTAAGGACAGTAACACACATATGAAGAAAAGCAAACCCAAGCCTCTTAGTTAAAAATGTGGGGAGAGGAGGTGACCCAGGCAGTCTTAAGTGGTTGGCTGCAATAGTATGCAAAGCTCTTAGGAAAATTTTGAATGAAAGGCAAGTGGTGGTTAGGAGGTGAACTGGATAAAGTGAAACATGACTTTGCAATGTTGGATTGTGTCAGCCCAATACACTCATTGTGAAACTATTTCCTACACAAAGGAAACATGTTTCATTCCTGGGAATATCAATTAAGCCTTTTCATGGAGTCTTGTGGAATGCAGTGATGAGGAATGCAGTGATGAGGGAGAAACAGGCATTAGGTGTGCATGGAGCCGGCTAAAAGGGAGAGCACTGCTGAGTGTTAATAAGCAGATGGTGAGCAAGGAATTCATGAGCTGGGTGCTGTAATGGCAGCAAATATGCTGCATGGAAATAACTGTGGAAGGGAAGGATGCTGGTGTCTATGCAGGTGTGCTGCTAAGGTGGTCTTAGAGCAGTATGGTGAGGTTTATCCACCAGAAAAGGGGCAATCTTACTGCTCTAATTCAAAGATATTAGTGAGATTTCACTTCAATTTTGCGTATGCTTGTGATTGCTCTGTGTCAAACATAGAGCAATGAACTTTCAAGCGTGATCTTTAACTGAAAGGTGCCCATGGTGGTCAGTGGGATGGAGGACTTTGTGCTGGAAAGGAAGTGGGAAGTGGATACTCTGTTTAGTCTAGCGAAACACAGCCTCAGAGGAGACCAAGACAGCTTCTTCTTAACAGTATAAGTACCAGAGAGGATGCCAACAAACAGGTGGGACTAATCTAGCCTTGAATAGAAATGTGTCTTTCAAGTGGGAAAGTGCTTCCTAACCACAGAACAAATTTTCTAACCAGAAAAGTGTTATACAGTGGGACTGGTCAAGCACTGGCACAAATGCCCAGAGGCTGCTGTATCTCCATCCTTGGAGGTGTATGAAACTTGACTGGGTAAGACATTTAGCATCTTGATCCTGCTTCAGAATGAATATTTTAGTAAGGGGATGGCCTAGGTGGCCTCCAGGGGTGCCTCCTACCTGAATGATCACATGCTCCATTAGAAAAAAAAAGTTCCCAGATACCTTCCTCAGCACATGAGTAAGAAGCAAAAGGAAAGAAAGGAAGAGTCCTTAAGATCCAAAATGCTGTTAAGGCAGACCTTTGGAACAGGATTGCTTTGTACATGTAGGTGCTGGGCAGGAAAGAGACCTGAGGACAGAGTATTCTTTCCAGGCTGTGAGCCTTACAGGGAAGACATGCAGGGACAAGACAGAACATGTCTTGCCATCCCTTTTGGGTCTCACAGCTTAGCAGCAGCAGTGAGCATTTTTTGATAAAGAAGAACCCGGCGAATTATTTATTGCTTGTCTTTATCACTCACATCCTCAATATAGTTTCCACAAGATTCAGGGTATTTTACTGGAGGGCAGAGAATGGCCAAATAATGAAAAAAAAAGAGGTGATGAGAGCTGCAAAAAAAATCTAATTCTTCATTAAAAAAGAGTACAGCTGAAGCAGAATTCAGATACAGAAAAGGAGTGGGTGGAAAAGCAGAATTAGGATACAGAAAAAGAGTGGAGGGAAAAGGAAAGCATCAAAAGAGAATTAAAGTGAAGAAGGAGAGAGATGAGGTCAGGAGATGTCCAGATTTGCCAAAGAGTTCTGCAAAATTGATTTTCCCTTGTAGGTCCAATAGTTCAGCCTCTCCTAAATCATTTAGAAAGTGAAATTAAGTGGGGAAGCAAACTGGCCTGGCTTTTATTTTTGCATAGTGGAATTATAGAGCTTACAAAAGATGGGACTCTAGCCTAGACAGAGTAAGCAACAACATTTTAACTCAGCCCTCTCTCCCTAACTCCTCATCTTCCCCAGTAAGCCTATGTCAGCTGGTAGGACCATCTCTAGGAGAAAGAGGCAATTGTTTCTTCAGGCCCATCCATCCCTGACACCAGCAGGAAAGATCCATTTCTTGTTTGTAACTCAGTTTTCTACCAGTGTCATTCCACTGAAATAAATGCAGATAATTTGGCTTTTAGTCCATTAGACACACTATTTACACAGAAATACATGTGCAAGGACTGGGCTGATACTTTTCTGAACTAAATGGAAATATTATAATTAGATGCCCAGGAAAATATTTTTTTTAATGACTAGGGTTTTTTTACATTGAAGTAGCAGGCGCAAAATAAACATACAAGGGGAAACATGAGTAATTTAAAAGATATTTTCATGCGAAATTATATCTTATTCACTGCTTTTTTTTTAATCTGAAAGGAAAAATTTCTTATGCTTTTGGTAATTGGATTGAGCTACAACTGTTGTTTCTGATACTAAAAACGTACTAAGGCTCAGCTTACCCTAAGCTCTCGACCCAAAATATAAGTATAAACCTTCATTGACTCATGACACAGTTCTCCTTTTATGGGCAAGCAAGTCTTGGCCTCTGTGAGGTGCAGGACAGCTGTATACGCAAGATATGTATGGTTCTGCGTCCTCTCCCCGCAGCTTTTCTCTGATTTCGCACTGTTTCAGACTTGCACCGAGAGCCAGGACATGGCTTTCCATCTTCTGGTGCCCTGCAGTGTGCTGCCTCTCAGGTGCCCATCCTCGGGGCCTGGGTGGCTCAGCAGGCTGCTGGCAGCACACACACCAGTATCGCTGCTCTCAGCCTGCACTGGGAGCTCTGCACGCGTCACCTGTGTGTGAGCAGGTACAGGGGCTGCTCGCTGGGGTGCCAGACGCCCCGCTCTCCCAGCACAGCCATGGGCAGGGACACAGGTCTGAGAATTGAAACCAAAACCTCCCCAGGATAAAAACCCCATTTCTAATTGTTTGGAAGTGCCCTGCGTTCATTGCCCAGAGGCAGACAACAGTGGATGGGCAGGCTTCTCCCCAGTGACTCAAGGGCTGCAGTTTCTTGGTTGCTGAAGGAAGATGTGTCATTCTGGGAAAAGCATCACGTCATTCTGGGGAAAGCATCACATCATTCTGGGGAAAGCATCACCTACTTTTGGTTGTATTGCCTGGCACCCGAGGATGTGACAGCAGAGAAATGTTGGCAAGATAGCTTGGAAAGAGAGGCCAAGTGAAAACCGAAACGTGTCTGTGCTTGTATTGAAGATGGATTCTCAGATATTTTCTTTCACTTCTCTCACTCTCAAGTTTCCCTTTTCTACTGTAGTCAAAAGGGAGTAACAGTCTCACAAGCAATAACCTCAATCAGCTGCAGATCTTTGCCTCTGATAATGTCTTTATGCTGCACATGTTTCCTGTCAGGGCACACTGTTGTTCTCACCACAGCTATAGTTAGTAGGATTGATACTCTGAGTGGCTGAAAATTTGCTGTGCATCCTCTTCTGAACTCTCTGGTCTGTGAGAATCATCTCTTGAATACATCCTTGCTACTATGCCTTCTAATATCTCCTTTCAGCTTTAGGAACACTCAGTCACTCAGTTCTTTGGATCTGTCTCCTGCAGTGTGGTTTCTGTGCCTATCTCCTGTTTTGAATCCCAAAGGCTTTCCCTTATCTGATCCTTCTTTTCTGATGGACAATCTGGCTGTGGCTTGTCGTCTTAGTGGAGGATGCAATGTAACTTGAAGGCAGTGCTACGGCAGCAGACCCAAAAAACAGTGAAAGGAAAGCTGCACTATCTCTAGGATGCCAAGGACTCCTCTTCAGGAGCTTGAATCCAGTGCTGGACCTGACTACCTGTGCCTTGCGAAGACCAGTGCCACCTCAGGAGGTAAGGGTCATGGCTGGTGCACTACACAGAAGAAGAGAGAGGGAAGTTTTTGGTTTAACTTCGTGTGTGTGGAGAAAGCAAAGGACAGGGAGTGACTGGATCGGTTTGGAAGAGAGGCCACAGGGACAAGGAGAGGTTTTGTTCAAGAACTATATGAAGAATCAGTCATTGGCAGCATCACCAACCTCTTGTGGGCTGCATGGTGGATTGATCTCAGGGACGTCAGACAGAAGCAGGGATAATTTCTACAAATGGCAGTTGTATTCCTGATGTTCACTCACTGTGGGGAGAGGCCAGTATTGCTCAGGAGGAGGAGAGATTTAAATACAGAGGGAAAGAAAATGAATGAAATGATTCAATGGCAGTCTGCGTCTCTACTAGTGAAGATGCTGGAGGCTGTCAGACGGTGTCCCTGGACAAGGACACTCAGACCTCTGTGTTATCAGACTATGTGTCCCCACTTCAGGTTAAGGCAAATATCACTCTCCAAAACAGTTTTTGGGCATGGTTTGGGGGTTAAGACCAATCCATGGCCACCCCTAAGAGACAGTTTGTGAGCACACGTTCTGGTTTGGAAGGTGAGATAGTTTGATAATGTGAATATGAGCTTCAGTGCCTGAGAATGGCTTTAGTCACAATTCACCAGCAAAGCTGAAGCATTAGATATTTAGCAAAGTTTCTGGCACATAAATTAGACCATGGAAATCCTGGCCAAACTGCCTAAATAACGGGAAATCCTGGGCATGGGGTTACTACAGGCTGGGGCAGAGTGGTTGGAAAGTGGCCCAGCAGAAAAGGATCTGGGGGTGCTGGTTGGCAGCAACTGAACAAGAGCCAGCAGTGCTCAGGTGGCCAAGAAGGCCAATGGCAGCCTGGCCTGTATCAGCAACAGTGTGGCCAGCAGGACCAGGGCAGTGATTGTCCCTCTGCTCTGGGCATTGGTCGGGCCACACCTCGAATCCTGTGTTCAGTTCTGAGCCCCTCAGCTCAGGAAGTACATTGAGAGGCTGGAGCAGAGATGTCCAGAGAAGGGCAACAGAGCTGATGAAGGGTCTAGAACACAAGTGCTGCGAGGAGCAGCTGAGGGAGCTGGAGTTGCTTAGCCTGGAGAAAAGGAGGCTCAGGGGAGCCTTATTGCTCTCTACGAGAGAGCAGGTAACCAGGTGGGGATTGGCCCCTTTTCCCAGGCAACCAGTGACAGGAGGAGGGGACATCGTCTTAAACTGCACCAGGGGAGATTTAGGTTGGAAATTAGGAAGAATTTCTTCACAGAAGGAGTGATTGGGCATTGGAATGGGCTGCCCAGGGAGGTGGTGGAGTCACTGTCCCTGAAGGTGTTAAAGGAAAGACTGAATATGGCACTTAGTGTCATGGTCTAGTTGACACGGTGGTGTCATAGGTTGAACTTGATGATCTGAAAGGTCTTTTCCAACCTAATTGATTCTGTGATTCTCTGATTCTATTGAGCCAATCTACTGCACTGAGTAATGACTTGTTTGGCTCCTACCTTGTAGTTAACTGCAGCCAGATCTCTATTTACCACCTTTGCATCTCTGTTTACCACCTTTGCCATGCACTGCCACAGCCTTTCTTTGTTTTTCTGACCCATTGTGCCAAATACAGCTGGTACTCACAGCTTCCCAAGGGCACAGTGTAGCAAGGACCCATAGCCTAGGCATACCACTGGAATGCACAGCCTACGTTTGGAACATAGGCTGGGACCTGCCCTTCTCATGCACCCCAGCAGAGACATGGTTACATCATCCCAAGTGCCAGAGGAATCCTTCAATGTGTCATCTCATGCTTCTGTTGTGTTGCCGCATGCTTACATTGGAGAAATTAAAGTCTTTATTGACATTGTTGGAAAACACCAGGGGTCTCTGGCAGGTTGGTCCTTTCTTTTCCCTTGGAAAGGGAAGCACTTCTCAGGGCAAGCACTGTCACTCATGATGGATGCAGGGCACTCTTCCTGCACAAGAAGGCAGGGGACAGTGTAGATCTTGGAACTTGGCTGCACAGGGCCTTTTCAGGACAGTCAGGTCTGAGATGGCACAGAGCGAGGAGGTTCTTTGCCAAAATCCCCTTGTAGAAGGGGCCCAATTGAGGATGCCATTTCCAGGTGTGGAAGGTTGAATGAGTGTTACAGCTCATTTTGCTGCACTGATATCTGGTGGACAGGTGTCCCAATAGAAGCACCAGTCTCTTCAATGTAATTACCTGGGTTGTAATCTTAGGCTCATGGTCAGGGAAACTCCTGCTTCAGTTAGCCTTTGTTCAAGGCAGCAATTAAATGCACACAGTAGGTGAAATATATGCCTAAGATTCATTGAAACTGAATCCATGCTTTAAATGTTTTCTTGATACTGCTTAATCCAGTCACCATTTAATTTATTACCTCATGAACTCCTTTTCTCTGGATTAAGCTAGAATTACAGCCCTGTAATTTAAGGACCAAACTTTACACCTGAATGTCTAAAAATATCAAATTAGCTATTATAAACCCAAATTATACACCTTGGCTTTGCACTGCTGCTGCACACAGTGAAGGAACAGCAGAAAAAAAAAAAGAAAGAAAAATGATTAGGAGATATGTTTGCCCTCCAGCTGGACTGTGTTCTTGTAAAAGTGGTAATCTGCGTCAAAGTGATCTAAAGTGAGCAACCAGCAAAGGTAATTAAAACTGTCGTTCTTTGACACAGGATGCTGCTTGATAAGAATGCAGAACAGCTGTAAGCTAAATGAGCCACACAATACTGCATTTTTCACGGCGTCCTTTATACAGACTTCACAATAGTGTTACCTGCCTATGGCTATTGTCTGGCAATTAACGGTTTGTGCTGGTTACTTGTTTTTGCCGTTTAAAAATGTATATTTTGTTGGAAAAGAAAGAGGATAAGCTGTAACTTGTAACTGCTTTTGGAATGTGAATTGCTTTCTAAGTCTTCTGAGAAAAGAAAACACAATTTCCAGGCCTAAATCCTAAAAAAAAGCAAAAAACTGAAACAGACTTACTAGCTTTTACATGCATGGTTTTAGAGAACAAGTTTTGCTTATTTTATATATACACTCCCCCCCACATATATATACATAAAATATAAATTAATGAGTATTTTAAAAATGAAATTTAAAGAAGAGATAAAGCTCTGTCAAACAATTCAGTCAAACCCTATTCTCATTTTGGCCTGGCTGTTTACGTAATTTTAGAAGAGAAGATCTTGGCAAGTGGAGAAGCTAAAGCTTTCCCATTTCAAATTGCTTTATCTCTCATCAGTTTTCAGTCATTTCAGGCAAGTTTACAGGAACTATTTCCTGGGATTTCATAGAGTTGCGAAAACACATCTCTCTGACCCTCACTCTGCAAAAAAGACCCTCTTGAGGCCTGGCACTGAATGAATCCTACCTCGAAAAAGAATTTCATTGCCTTCTCCTTTGTTCTTGAAGATGCAAATAACATACAGGAACTACCGTGCAAGTTAGATGAAGAAATGCTCTTTTTACTACTGCTCCAAGATGGGAAGAACCATCCCCCCTCATGTCTTAGGACAGAAGGGCAGTGGAACTGCAGGCTGCTGCACCAGCCTGGGTGCTGGGGTGTGCCGTGCTACCAAAGGGGCTGTCAGGGGTGATTCTGCCTAGAGATGGGACGAGCGAGAGGCTCCTCTCCTCTGTTCTTCCCTCTCCACTGGAGCCTCCTCAGGCAAACTCACCACCTTTCTGCTTTATTTCCCAGCCTCTGAAAGAAGGGAACTCAATCAGCTAATCCCCTCTGTCCACTTCTGTTGCGTACTGCAGGTGGTTTCACAGCATGAGCCCTATCAGGAGGGTACAATAGCAGTATTGCCACTCGCACACCCTGCATTAACCAAACATCCCAGGGAGCAAGGACCCTAAATATATAATACAGTTTTCATTTCCTGCATTTGCTTTACTGGGTACATATTTTGCTTTACTGGGGCATATTTAGCTGTTATTCAAACTCCTATCTATGAACACAAGGCTTGACAATTGCTTCTTCGTTATAATTATCAGTAGTAGTACTATTAGTAAAAGTCCAGTCCACCTTAAAGACTCCGAAGATGTTATAGCTTTAATAGCACATATTGCAACCCTTAATAAAGTCGTGGGAGTTCACGAGGCTCTCAGATGAGTGAGACTGTAAATAAATGCTTGCCCTCAGCGTGTTTGCAGTCATTTTCCCCTGAAGATAACTTGCCTAAGGAGGAAAACACAAGGCAGTTAGAAATGCTGGTTTATTTCAGAATAAAATTGCAGACAACGTTACTGTCATAGCAAAGTTAAACATCCTGTCAAGCACGTGTGAGGCCTCAGGTCCCACTTCAACTGAGGAAACATCTTTGCTGGCATTAGTCTAGTATAGCTGGGTTTTGCTCTGTAAAATGTCAAATATTTCTCCTCTCTTTCTGACATTCACAGTACTAATACATGGTAAGGATAAAAGAAAGTTACATAATGTTCAAGAATTGAAAATATCCCAAGAAAAGTATAGTTCTTCTTGGCTGCATTCAGAGTCTTTAGTTGTGTGAGGCAGTCTGGGATTCTCCATTCAGTAATGTTCCTTGTGTGTTTGAGGATTAGTGAACTAGTAGGGAGAGATTTTCAGAAGCATAAATTACAGCCATGGGGCCATCTGCCATGGTTTTTACAACTGGTCTTGACTGGATTTCTGAAGACAAGGAGCTTCCTTTGCTCTTCTCCATGCTGATGCCCAGGCTGATGTGGCGGCTCTGGTAGTAAGAGCCCTGGTCTCCTTAGAGCACTCTCCTTGGCACAGTCTCACAAACCTCACAGATGAGGAGGTGAGGCTCTGGCCAGGGGATGTGGGTGATCTGCTCTCAGGGCAAGATCAGGAGCTGACTGGGAGCCTAAACTCACCACTGTCATTTTACACCTGAGCATTATGAGCTGCTGCTTTGCTGTTGTGCCCTTTTGCTAGTGTCCTGCCCCAAGTGGACCACAAACTCATTCTACAGGCGTTGCTGTCATGCTTAGGAAAGACCTCAAAGATTTGACCTTGACATCAAATTGTGAAGTAAAAGACTAGAGCTATTCAGGAAAACTGGTATATGCTCACCTCCATGTCATCCTCCAGAAGCCTCTGAGTTGGCTTGTCAGTCTTCTCTTCCCATTTGGCATGTTTTTCAATGTTTATGAACAGCCCATTCCATCAGCGAGCCCGTGATGATATAAGACATACATCAGCCTTGGGTGACAGACAGGAGCTACACAGGGACATGAATTTCAAGCTGCCTATCGGACAAAAGTCTGTGTAGAGTTGTTCAGGGCTTTTTTGTTTCCTTGGTATTTTCTTGTAGTTCATTTTGAAGTTTTGGGGAACAATGTTGTACCTTTGGATAAAAGCAAAGGAATGGCAGTGCAAGTTAGTCAGTAGACTGGTGAATAGCCTATTAAATTTTTCTTAGACTGATTTTTGAAGTGTGTTTAACCAACAGTAAGCCCCCAACAAAGAGGAACACATGGATTTCAGATGAAACAGTTTCCAGATCAGGTTCGTGCCTGTGCTGCTGCTGGAGAGGAGACAAAAGAGCAGGGGAAGAAGATGAATAGGGAATAAGCAATGTGGTACTGGAAGGATTACTGCCATACTTTTTTGTTTTGGCATAGATCTTTCCTTAACGCATGGTAAGCTATGACCTGTGTTGCAACGAGCACTGAAGAGCGGGTTACTTTTCAGAGAGGACTCGTAAGAGAAGCTACGTGCAGCTTTGAGCTTGCGTGCGCAGCTGTCCCCAGGAGAGACACCAGTGAAGTCATGGTGGTCCTTGGATGACCTCTGGCAGTCTCGGTTGGAAACTGTGTTGCTCAGGCAGATTGGACACCAGGGCCTGAGCCAGGGGCCTCACATCTGTGAGTATGCCTGCCTCATGCTTGCAAAGTTGGATTTAACTCACTCCTGTAATTTCATCTGTAAGCACTGCTGATGCTTCCCACAGACAGTTTCTTGGCTCATCGTTTGTCGGTGGCCCAACAACAACAGGGTGTTCTGAGACATCGCCAGGGTTTGTCAGCAGAAATTTTGAGGAGAAAAACCTGCCTGCATTGCCCATTTTAATTTCAGAAAATGCCAGAGTGCTGAGCAATGAGTCTTGAAAGAGAAATACAGCAACGAGGAAAGCGATTGTTCGCCATGACTGATGAAAATAACACTGCAGATCTCAGCTTGAGTTTCATGGAATTGCAGTAGATCCATGAATGCATCCAATAAATAAGAGACCTCACAGTTTTTGCATATTACACTATTTCAAGTTCATGGCAGCATCATTTTGTCTTTACCAAATCCTACCTTTTCATGCTGTCTGTCACACAAAGGATCCAGAAACAGCTTGTAATTAGCCAGGTCTCTGCTATGACTAGGTCATGTAATCACACCTGCCTCACTGTCACTGTGCATCACCTTTCCCTTTTCTGCTATTTAGTTATATTTAGGTTTTATTTAGGCTGTTTATTTTACTTAGGTTCCCTTTCCTATTTACCTGCTGCCTACAGTCTGTATCTTGGGTTGTAAAATCAGAGTGGGGAGTAGGGGGCTGGAAGTTCTGGTGAGTTATGTAACTTCACAGTGAGTTAGAGATGTGACATTTGCTTCTGATTGGGGTCTTCAGACTGCTGTGCAACATCAAACAGTGAAAACAAAACCGCTCTGTAGGTTCATCTGAAGTGTTTAGGAAAAATTAACATTTCCTAAAACATGAGCAGGACAGGCTAAAAGTCTGAAAACCTCCTTTAACTCATGTTGTGAGTTGGTGCTCAGGTAATATTCATTGCTCCTCAGCACCACTTAAGGGAATCACATGGGAGACAGCATTTGGAGAGCATCCTATCCTCACAGTGTCTTTCTTGGGGATGAATCTTATTCCTATCTTTTTTTATACTCTGTGAGATGAAAGGTCAAAATAGGCAATCATCTTGGAAACACACTCCATTGCTCCAGTGGCTTTGCTCGATTTCTCAGAAAAGATAACATACGATTTATTAAAGGGTATATCTTCTTTTTGGAGGGATCTTCCCCTAAAAACACCACAGAGTATAAGGCTGTGGTGGCAGATGTTCTTCCTCACATTTTCTTTTTTTTCTGTGGAAAAGCTGGTGATCCAGGTCTGTGTTGTTATGAATTTAAACTATGGAACGTAGCAATCTTTATAAGCAATCACTGTATACCTAGATGCTCCGATTGCTAAATGAAGGCTGGAAGGAAGGGTGAGGGAAGCGGCCCAAAGCCCAGACTTTCCTGACTCACTGCTGTGTCCCGGCTGTGTCCTCCAGCTGCTTCCACGCAAGTAAAGTTTTCTGCTGAGTCACAATATGACAAGGCATTTTCCCCTCGTGATTAATCCCTTCTCTAAGAGCAAACCTACTTCTGATTTCTGCTCTCTCCTGCCCTGAAGAAAGTGCCTGGGTCATGGAAAAAGTGGATCTTCCTCCTTTTTATATCACTCTCCCCTTTTTCCTGGCCACTGTGCACACCTTCCCTTATCTCTGGGGTATGGGAATAAGCACAGCTGTCTTAGGGAATCGCCATTTATCCCATTTACTATGCATCCTATCAACCAGCCGCTGCCAGAGAATGTCTGTAAATGCTCTTTATGGGGATTTTCTTTGGCACCAACTGCTGTGGTAGCACAGTGCTTGTAACACTCCTGCTGCCTTTGCAGCTCTTACTGTGTGTGTTGCAACAGCTTGCACAGCCAGTTTCCACTCACTGTCACCGGCTAAATTATTCTTGGCATCAGTGGATAAGCTTTCCAGAACCTGCAGCCCAGCCCTGACTGAGCCAGGACAGGAATCCGGGTCCTGAGCCGTCTTTTTTCACTCAAGTGTTTTGAAACATTTTGGACTCGACATCTCTGGGCTGACCTCACTTGGGTCACTGAGGAGCACACTGACCTCCCAAGTCATGGAGCTGGAGGCACCTGTTTTCAGCAACAGCAAACAGTGTGTGCCGGAGCAGGCTGGGTCCAAAAGCAAACTGTGAGGTTCAAATCCTGCTTTTAGTAAACCAGGTGCTGATATGGGTTGGTGATTTATTTTTCTATTTATCACGTGTTTCAGAGAGCAAAATGTTGGGGTTTTATATTTTTTGGATAAGAGTCTGTGGAAAGTCTATCCAGTGAAATCTATGAGCTCTCCTGTAATAAGATAACGTAGCTAAAGCCAGAGAACATCCATATTTATGAGGCACACAAAGGCACCATAGCTTGGCCAAATGTTTCAGACTGGAGGCCTGTGTTTGTGGAAGATGGTGTCATTTCTGACACTGGAGAGAAAAGGCGAAGTTGCTTTCAGTTAGAGACTTGTAGCCAGGGCTTGATTAAAAATTTAAAAAAACAGAGCAATACAAGTAGGAAACCACAGGGAAAAGTGGTTGTAAGCAAGTTGGAGAGCTGTCACAATTTAACCGTACTTGAAACATATTCTTTAATTTCCCTTGTACAAACTCGGATTCACAATGGCCCTTTTGTCATATCCCCCTGCTCTCTCCAGCTGGTAAGTCCTGACACAAGGAACAGCTGTCACAACACTGCTACCAACAGCAGGTTAAGATGAATGGCTATCTGGATGTGAGCTGAATCTACTGTATCTGAGGTCTGCAGTAAGGTTAGTGGGACAGGAAGGTGGGGAAAATGTGAATGAAATTTGGCAATTGTTGTGAAATTTCCAAGTATCCTAAATATGAACAGAAGAAGAAACAGATGGGATTTTTTTTTCCACTTCAGACTACCTTGCCAAACAGTGGATGTTAGAGCATCAGAGAAATGTAGAATCATTTAGGTTGGAAAAGACCTTTAATATCATCCAGTCCAAGGGTTAACCCAGCTGCCAAGTCCACCACTAAACCATGTCCCCAAGTGCCACATCTACACATCTTTTAAATGCCTCCAGGTATGGTGACTCAACGACTTCCTTGAAGAACCTGTTCCAATGCCACACAAACTCTTTGGTGAAGAAATATTTCCTAATGTCTAATCTAAACCTCCCCTGGTGCAATTTGAGGTTGTTTACTCTTGTCTTGTCACTTGTTACTTGGGGGAAGAGACCAACACCTACCTCACTTCAACCTCCTTTCAGGCAGTTGTAGAGAGCAATAAGGTTACCCCGAGTCTCTGAGTCTTCAGGCTAAACAGCCCCAGCTCCTTCAGTCACTCCTGGTAAGACTTGTGCTCCAGACCCTTCACCATCTTGGTTGCCCTTCTCTGGACATGCTCCAGCACCTCAATGTGTTTCTTGTAAAAAGGAGTACAAAATTGGACACAGGATTCGAGGTGTGGCCTCACCAGTGCCCAGTACAGAGGGACAATCACTGCCCTGGTCCTGCTGGCCATGCTATTGCCGATACAGGCCAGGCTGCCATTGGCCTTCTTGGTCACCTGGGCACACTGACAGCACTTGTTCAGCCACTGTCAACCAGCACCACCAGGTCCTTTTCTGCCAGGCAGCTTTCCAGCCACCCTTCCCCCAGCCTGTAGAGCTGTCTGGGGTTGCTGTGACCCAAGTTCAGGACTCAGAACTTCACCCTGTGTCATGTCATACTATTGGCCTCGGCCCATTGATCCAGCCTGTCCAGATCCCCCTGCAGAGCCTTCCTACCCTCCTGCAGATCAACACTTCCACCCAACTTGGTGTCATCTGCGAGCTGAGGGTGCACTCAATCCCCTCATCCAGATCACTGATAAAGATATGGAACAGGGCTTGTCCCAACACTGAGCCCAGGGGAAACTCTTGTGATTGGCCACCCAATAAACCTCAAGAAGCAACAACTTCAAAGCAATGAACTAGTGTAAGGTGTCACTGGGAGAGGTGTGTTACATGAACAGAAGCTCCCCAGGCAGCCTGGTATTTCAGCAAGATGTGCTGCTGCTGCTGCTGCTGCTGCTGCTGCAGAGGCTTGCATAGTTCTGCTGAAAGTGCTGCTGCTGCTTTCACATCCTGTTAGATTTCAGGAAACTTTGCTCAATCTCCCTGAAAGTGATTGACGTGGTTTCAATCTCATTACTTGGCATATACTTTGTTCTGTTTCAGAGGAAAAAGTGAATAGGAATGTCTGTCCCTTGACCAGAAACCAGAAGTACCTGCTGAGAGTGAAACAGAGAAAGTGAAAAGGCTTGCAGCTGGCTGAAATCTGGAGGCACTCACTGTATTTCCTGGGAAGCCAGTGAAGAGAAAAAAGGGAATGTTATCCCCTTAAATCCCCTCCCAGTTCCCTAAGCTCTGTGATCTGATTTTCTACAGGCTGAAGATGACTCACCAAATAACTCACCCAAAGGTGTTCAGTGCCTCTTGAGACCTGTGGCTAGAGAATATAACATTGAGCCTGCTAAAGGGAAAATGCCAAGAGAGTAGAGCAGTGACTGCTCCCAGACCAGGGGCAAGAGCCATTGCTCACAGCTTTCCAGGATTGTGCAGGGTCCTCTTCCACTTCCTTTTTCTGTGAAGGAGACTGTTGATGAACTTCCCCTGTGTGAAGAAACAGTGATGCCTAGCTGACTCTATGGCTTCTAGCTGTAGTGATATTACAATAATTAATCAAACTGGCAGTCCCTAGTAGGTTAACTGCAGCTGGTCCCTTCACTGTACAGGCAGGGAATTGAAAATGCAAGCTCCTATCCAAAGACACAAAATGAATTAGTGCCAAATCCTACATGAAAATTCTTGAGGCAAAATGCTAATTTCAAATGCCCACATTATCATTTAGATGCATCATCAAAAGTATTTGACTGATGTTTTGTAGGCACATGTTTTTACTAATAATTCAGATCAATTAAAATTGGCGATTTAAATTCCTATATCTAATGTTAGAATTAAAGGTAAGAAAACCTTATGCCTGGAAGTTATTAATAAAATCCAATGACCAATGATCCTGAACCCCAGGGTAATTCACTGCCTGTTTTCTAGAGATGGCATTTCAGTGACCAGGGTTTCTTAAAGAAATAACCATACCCTTGATGAATCTGCTGAATGCAGATTTTGCTCTGGCAGCACAGGCTAAAAAAGAGCCCAGACAGCTCTAATCAGAAAAGCAGCAGAGCACATTGTAATTACACAGCAGGCTTTTCTCAGCATCACCCAGGGCAGGACTCATTAAAATTGGGCTCTTTACAAAAACACTCTTCTTACTATTCACAGCACTCTGGTACAGTTGACCAACAGGTGTTTGGAGTTTAAACACATGAGAACTGTGATAGGTATTTTGTCATAGCAGTAAATGTTATGCTCCATTCTCCCAGCTTCAGGGTTTGCTCTGAGACACACTTGTTCCCCACAGCTTTTAAAAGATCCTGAGCTTTGTGAATTTTCTCTGGTAACATCGACTGTATCTCAAGCTAGTGGGATTTTAATAAGCTTCCAGGTCTTGCAGGCTAGAACAGAAGTGTAGATGGCACTCTCTGAAAGAAGTTATACAAATTACAGTTGGAAAATATTTAGCCTATATTGCAGCTCGCAAGCACATTCCTCTCTATAGCTCTGCATTCAGAAGTCTATCACTGCAAGTCTAATCTTTCTTCTATTTTGTTTTTAATGATGGTTATTTTTTGCTGCAATGTAACAGGGTTATAGACACCAGGCAAAACTGGACAAGATCCTGCAAGTGTTTTGGATTTGTTTGGAAGAATGTGGAACATGGTTGTTTCCCATGCATGTGGGTGATTGCTTCATCCCAGAATCACTTCTTCCAGCTTCCCTCTTATCTAATTACCATGTACCACACAATGTAACCACAGCTTTTTAGATTGGTTTTGGGGCTTTGGGCCTTTCAGCTAGGAAATTCTTTTTATTTCTTCATATTTCCCCCGAAGCTGTTATCTTTCCTAATTTCCTTGTACATGTAGGAGTGCTGGGTTTTAGCACTGGCTGACTGTCGTGGTTTCACCCCACGCAGCTGCTCTCTCACTCCCCCACCACTGGGATCACGGAGACAATCAGAAGTGTAAAGACCAGAAAACTCGTGGGTTGAGATAAAGACAGTTTAATAGGGAAAGTAAAAGCTGTGCACACAAGCAAAGCAAAACAAGGAATTCGTTCACTGCTGCCCATGGGCAGGCAGGTGTTCAGATGTTGCGGTGAGCCATGGCCAGAGCCATGGTCAGCTGGACCAGGCAGACCGACAGGTCCAGTGGTTGGAAGCCTCCACAGCACCAGGACTGGAAGGCACAGCAAGCACCCAAACTGCTGTGTGAAGCGTGCTGTGACCATTGGCTGCTCCCTCCCCCCTCCCCGTTATGGTTCATATTTGGTCATGTCTCTAGAAAGTTCTGTGTTCCTCAGTTGGTAATTGGCTCATGTTAACCCTCTACTCGCCACATCCTCTCCCATTCGCCCTGGTCCCTTCTCCCCGCTTTTGTAAGACCCCATACCTGATATTTTACTGGTTATTGTATGTTCTCCCCGCCTATCATGCAGGGGTATAAAAACCCCCCGCCCGCCTAAATCCATCGGCTCTGCTCGTGGTTTTTTGTTGGAATAAACCCTTCTCTGTTTCACGAGAGAGTCCCTCCGCTCCTTCCCTCCTCCTCCACGCACCCTGCCATCGGTGGGTAAGGCGAACACGAGCAGTGCTTCGCCTGCCCTCCAGCGCTGCGGTCGGCGTCCGCCGCCTCCACCCGAAGCAGGCGAGGCACTGCCCGGTGCCAGGCAGCGTGCTGGCCGGCACAGCACCGCGGCATTCAGCCATCTCCAGGAGAGCACGGCCCCATCACATCTAACAGGTACTTGGGAAGACAAGCACCATCACTCCAAACATCCCTCCCTTCCTGCTTCTTCCCCCCACTTTATGTACTGAGCATGATGCCACATGGTCTGGAATATCCCTTTGGTCATTTGGGGTCACCTGTCCTGGCTGTGTCTCCTCCCAGCCTCTCATGCACGCCCAGTCCCCTCACAGCATTACAGTACGAAAAGCAGAAAAGGCCTTGGCTCTGTGTAAGCCCTGCTCAGCCATAACAAAAACATCTCTGTATCATCAACCCTGTGCTCAGCACAAATCCAAAACACAGCCCCATACCAGCCACTGGGAAGAAAATGAACTCTACCCCAGCTGAAACTGGCCTTGTGTCACACTGCTGGTCTTTGTCGCTGAAACATTAACAATTCTGTCCTTAATGGACAATTCTTACTGAGAAAACCTTCTTCAAGGGTTAATTGAAAAATTAATTAACTAAAGCATATTCTAAGGAGGTAACGGAAGATAATTGTACCCTACCACTGGAAAGTGGTGTAAAACTCCCCTAGTTCTCAACGAAACTCACCAAGGATTTTGACAGCTCTGCATGCACCAGCAGGAGAAATTTCTGAGTGAAACTGTCCTGGCTCACCGCCATCTCTTTGGCTGTTGATGCTGTTGCTGTATTTCCTTGGAATCTGTGAGATCAAAGCCTCTAAGCACTGCAACTTCCCAGCTGGAGGAAAGGACCCTATCACTAAATCTTTTATAAATATTTAACTTAATATCAGTTAAAAGGAAAATCAAATTGCATACACCAACATCCCTTCTGAATTAGGATGCACTTTTTCTGCAGTGGTCTGAAATCTGTGTGCCCTTGCCATATCTCCCTATTTGACCACTTTCCTTGTTTTTCGGTAGTGATGGGGGCTGTGTCTCAGTGCCTTTAAGATGGTAACCTTAAATGGTAACCAACCCTCATGAATCAAGGTTTTGTATTAGATTAATTATGTCAAAGGATACAACTCTGGCAATCTGGATTTCAGTTTTGAAAATTTCATGGTGTCTCATTCAGTGAATCCTACCCCTCAGAAACCATGTTTTCAATAACCTCCTGAATTATACTGGAGTCACCCTTGTAGGAAAGACACTTTTGCTCCACTCTTCTAGAAAAGGTGCCTTTGAATACTTTTCTGGAAATAATGGTGGAGCAGAAACATTATATTACTCGGTCACTGGGTCCCCCAACAAGCAGGCCTTCCCACTTCTGAATGTCTTAAGGTGTTTCTCTAGAGTAGATTAAACTGAGGTATTTCTACTTAACTGCAGCAGACATTGAGGGTAGCTGGCTAGTTTGGCACACAGAAAGCTGATGGGTAGTGAGCAGTTAGGAAGTGAGTAAGTTGCTCCATCAGAGTTTTAGTGGAACAAGTCATGGACCAAGGTAGCACAGGGCCTGGAAAGGCTACCAAGCATTCCTGGTGTCCTCATCCCATCTAAGTCTCAGTCACAGAGACAAGAAAATGCACCTTAATAATGTTCAGTGGTTACCTTAGTCCTTTTCCTTGTGCACTGTCTTTTTCCCAACCTTCTTTCTCCTGTATGGCAGAATTATGCCATATAATGCAGCAAATAGTCTCTCTTTGTTTGCCAAAGGTTTACAGGGGCGGAGGATGCTCTGAACTTTCTCTCTGACTGACTACACTTCCCAGGGCTGTGCCCTACAGGACAATACAGACAGCAGGGGAATATGTGTGTGTGAATTACAGGATCAACTAGGTTGGAAAAGACCTCTGAGGTCATCGAGTTCAGCCTGTGACCAAACACCACCGTGTCAATTAGACCGTGGCACTGAGTGCCACATCCAGTCTTTGATTAAATACCTCCGGGGATGGTGATTCCACCTCCATCCTGGGCAGCCCATTCCAATGCCCAATCACTCCTTCTGTGAAGAAATTCTTCCTGATGTCCAACCAAAACCTCCCCTGGTGCAGCTTAAGGCTATGTCCTCTCCTCCTGTCACTGGTTGCCTGGGAGAAGAGACTGACCTCACCTAGCTGCACCCTCCTGTCAGGGAACTGTAGAGAGTGATAAGGCCTCCCCTGAGCCTCCTTTTCTCCAGGCTAAACAACTCCAGCTCCCTCAGTCACTTCTCGTAAGACTTGTGTTCTAGACCCTTCACCAGCTTTGTTGCTGTTCTCTGGACTTTGAATTTTAGCTTGTAACTGGGCTGAATAATCCAGTTGTATTCTGACTCTACCTTTATTCCCTCTTACACTGCCCCGAACATTGATGTAACAGTGACATCACGTTGTGTGTGGAGGTACCTGTTGTTTCACCATGATTCACGTGCTAACGCCTGTTCTGCCCGGGCCACACTGGCTATTTCCAGTCAGAGCTATTTCCCAGGAACAGCTTAATGTGCTTCTAGGAGATCTGCATGTACTATCTGTTGGAAGTCTGGCTCATCCGTTTCTTTGGCAGAAGCCCACCAAACTCCACAGCTTTTGGAAAACAGACAACTGAAAAATGTCTCCTCTCTTTAGAAGGATAAAAACTAAAACCCACCGACAGCTGGTGAGTGATATTTTTGCCAAAGTATTCTATTACTATGAGATAAAATAGTTCAAGGATCACTCTTGGGCTGACTGTGGAAAAAATAATGGCATATGATAAAGCACATTTGCAACATGGAACACAATATTAGTCAGCTTTAAGCATGCTGCCTGTTCTGAAAGGGGAGTTCAGTGCTTTTTACAGGGAAATGAGGGGGCTGAGAACCTACATGTTCACATCCTAATGTGTGGGCTGGCCGGGAGAGGAGCCTACTGACTCCCTTTGACCTCTGCTTAGCAAGGGTGAAAACCTGCCAGTCTTTGCCTTGCAGGCTCTGGGAATGGAAGTTACTGGAAATTGAAGGTGGTAGCAAAAGGGTTCCACCAGGATTTTTGCAGTAAGTGTAATGAATGAGGTAATTGCAAGAAGTAGCTCTCTTGACCATCTACTGGCAATATGTTCATGATAGAACAGTAGAAACTGCAAAACTTTCCAAGAAATCTGTGGAGTTAATTGAGCACTTATCCTAAACTCAGTATTGCAATGATTAGCTCAAAAGCTTAGGTATAGAAGGATACAGCTATCTAGAATATCAAACTTGTTGCAGTTAAGGTCTGACACTTGCCCTGCCCCTTATGTTTGAAAAAGTGCAGCTAGAACAGAATGTCAGTACTGTATGCAGTCTTTCCATCAGGCAGGGAATGGAGGAGCACATGACAACAACCCCTTTGCTGGGTTTTTGCAGTCAATCTTTGGTACTAACAGAATTTTGTACTGATTTTCACGGACAAAATAAAGGGATAGGAAATTCACTAAAGACTAAACTCTCTGTGGCAGACTGCCATGAAGAGAGGCTGCCAAGATCAGGAGTTGTCTTCGTGTATATTCTCCACAGGTTTAACTTACTCCTCTGCTACAGAGCTGGGCAAATGGTTCTTGTTCAGCAGCTCTGTTTTTGTTTCCCCACCAAATGTGTATTTTCTCCAGGATGTCTTGCTGGTGCTATATCTCCTGGGAAGGCAGGCAAATTTTCTGGAGGACAGCCATGAGATACTCCCACGACTGGACTCTGCAATGCTTCTGGCCTGAGAGAACAGGATGAGAAGCTGGGGGAGGTGGCGGCACGGGGCTGGGGTGGAAGGGGAGGCTGTAAAAGGCAGTAGTAGGTGAAATGCTTGGGGTTAAAGCCCCAGTCTGGGGAAACGCTAAAGCATCTGCAAGGTGCTGAGTGTTTTAGCTGTACCAGGGTTACACTAGGTAGCCTTTTAGGGCCATCTGGAGTACAAGAAACATAAAATGGGCTCTGATACAATGCAAAAATAAGCTGTGTAACAAATTGGTTACTTTGTTTGAAAAATTACTCATTTGTTTGGCAGTGGAAAACTTTTTGGAGGAAAACTTAAAAAAAAAAAGATATTTATGAGTTTTTCAGAACCCTTTGCATTTCTTAGGAATGGTGTGGGGTTTTTGGATCAACAGAGGAGGGTTTTAAAAATAGCAGCATGAACTCCTACTACTTTTCTAGCACTTAATCAGTAGTCTTATGCCAAGAAAGATTCTTTTTATCAAACGTACATGAGGTCCTCTCTGACTGCTGAGGGATAACTGCCTAGGAAGTACTAAGAATAAAGAAAATTTTCAGACTCCCATTTAAATAGCGGAACGCATGGTTGACCAAAATGGTTGAAACATTTTCCTTACCTTAAGGTATTTATGAGTTACTTTTACTCGCTATCTTGCACAATATTACTACAAAACCTGCCCGGCATGTTTTCAGAAAGAGTCTTTATTCTCTAAATTTACTTTAACATCTCAGGAATTCTCTGGCTGCTGATTTTGATGAGCCAGAAGTACACATCTGACACTTAGTCTTTGTGCAAAATCTTGCTTTGTAGTTCAACATTAGGTTCACTGTTTAATAAACCTGTTATTCTTCTTTCTGCTCCAACAACCACAAAAATCCTATGAGGATTCTTGACTAGGACACTCTGGCTGATATATTATGTTAAGGAGGTATGATACTGTATATAGGAAATGCAACCTGCAGTTTATATTTTGAAAAAGGTTTTGTGTTCTTCTCAGGGTTTGTGTAATATTAATAGCCAATCTAGACATATTGTAATGATCTTCAGTTTAATCCCTAAAGTTCTCACTAGACTAGCTGTGTTCTGACTCTGTTAAGGGAATTACTTTGGAAGCAACAGACAGAGAAGGAGGGGTGAATTCAGCTGCTTTTGGAGAAAGTGTAGTAGCTAGTTAGTCTGGGAAGTTATGCAAAGATCAGTCTAAGACAGACGTGACGGCTGTGAATTTTGGTGCTTGCTACCTACGTTCTCATATTAGGGCATGCGTTATTGGGCTTGTTCACCAAATTGTAAAACTAATAGCTTGTGCAATCCATGCAATTTGTTCCTTTCAAATTCCCTCCCTTCAAGTCCTGATGATAGTGTGTTCCAGTAAATCAACAGCAGAGGGGTTTTTTTCCTTCCTGGTATTCGTCTGAAGCTTCAAATAATGTTATTTTAGCCCTTACAAATTGAAAGTAACCAATAGTAGTTGGACACATCTCTTATTACAAAGTTGGCAGACAAGCCTGTGAAATCCCACACTCATACCTCTGCCAAGTGGAGAGGGAAAGCAAAATGAGGGCAGGGGAGCCACCACTCTACTGTAGAGCTGGCTGGAGAGAGGTGCGTCAGCAGAGTGACTCTCACTTGACACAAGTCAGAGACCATGGGGAGGGCATGTAAAAACAATTAAGTTTATTTATCCTCAGAGCTTTATTCACTGCTGGAAATTACATGCAAAAAGGAAGAAGTAGATTTGGAATGAACTCTGAGGGGTCATTTTTTGAAAGTTTTGTGGTGCTGTAACCACCTTTACCGGAAGAGATGTCCCCAGATTTGCTCCTGCAGAATGGTCTTGACCCTTTTAAAAATAATGAAAGTCTCTTGAAAAAATCTCTTCTAATATTTAAAAATTTTTTTCCTTCTTATTTAGGGTTAGTCCCTTGAGCATTTTAAAACGTCATTTTTCCTGAAGTATTTTATAATCATTTTATATTATATATATTAAGGGTACAGCAGCTGCCCTCCAAAGTTTAAGATGTAAAGGAGGATGTTCAAAATTACCCTCCTCCTTGCTGAACCCTAAACCTAATACTGAGAGACATGCTTAGTTCAAAATGAAAAATAAATGAAAGACCTTAGTGTGGCGAACTTGTAAAGACACATTAATTCCTATTGTTCCTCAAAGACTTTTTTTCCTTGGAAGATTTTCCTGGAAGTTATCACCAGTAAGGAAGTAGTTAGGCATGGTCCTTTTGTTACCTTCTGTAGTAAAGAAGGTGAACCACTGGCAGTGTCTTACCTATGAAGCCCCTGTTGGCCACTGATAATAGCCAGGCTTTAGAAGCTAAAACAACAGTGATGGTTTTCATTTTCCAGATACCTGGAGCCGAAGTTATTGCAGTGTTCAGCATCTTTATGAAGAAACCTTGATATCTGAAGGAATGGAGACAGTATCAGAAGGGAGAAAGACCTGATTCCTCTACCATTAATTTATTTGTGTAGCTGAAGCCATCTTGAAAATATTTTATTTCACAAATGAGGCAATTTTAGTGAATTAAAAGAATGAAACATTTTATGAAAAGTGTTCCTATTTTTTGGTTCAGTCTATGTAAAGCCCCAGGAAAAACTCTTTGTCTTAAGTTTTTCATGGGAATGATATTAATGCCATAATTTCCCTCATATAAATTAATACTTTCAAGGTTTTAGAAGGCTGTGGCAGAAGCCTCCTGTTGTGGTTAGCACCTCTCCACCATTTCAGGTGTAGAAAATTTCAGGAAAGACACAGATGGCAATAGGTGAGAGAGGGATCAGCCCCTGTTGAACAAACAGTGAGAGGGCTGTTCCTTTCCCTGAGCAGCACTCATCCTGGACTGTGCAGGAGGTGAGAATCCCCTGGAGAAAACAGCTCATATCCTGCAGATAAAGGCAACCTCATGATGTATAAACCCAGGAGGACCTAGCATCACACAGGCCTGCTGATACACTTGTAACCCACTTTTCTTTAAGTGGCATGTAATACCACAGAGAGTAGACATGGTCTTGATGTGGATGAACCTTGATAGCATCTCTACAAAATACTTTTTAAAGGGCACATACACAGGTGATTTCACTTGGATCAAAATCCCTTTTCAAGTAAAGAAAATTCTTTCAAAACAGTTGGCAGCTTTTTTTTTTTTAAACCTCAGTGATATTGGTTGTCATTTCCTTTTTAATGTATGTGAAAAAACTAGTGTTTCCATTCAAATTCATCCTCTTTTTTTCATTTCCTACCTTAACCCTATGGAGCAGGTTGGCTGAGATTTTCCCCATGTAGTGGAAGATCTCTTGGGTGACTCTGAGACCAGGCTTTGCAAGGTCTCAAGCTGAAGGAACAGAGATCTTGATTCATTGGCCAAGACCTTTCATTTTTACTTTGAGCCCAAAAGTTAACCAGCTAGTGAAGCTGAAAAGCTGGGAAACTGAAAACTGTAAAAGCAGAAATGATCTAGCTCAAAAAGTCATAGTTACTCAACTTTCACCTTGCAGAATCGGTCTTTACTTCACTGGTTACCATCTCATCATCATGTATTTTCCTAGAACAAACAGGCTCTACAGTTCTCTTTTGATGGCTCCTTTCATTTCAAAGTAAAACTAAAATTTTTGAGGGCAAATTTTCAAGAAATTGTCATGTATACTCTTCTTGCCATAGCATGTTACGTGTAATTAAAACAATCTCCTTAACTAAATCAGTTTATTTTTCAATTTCTCATCATGATTTTTAGCTAGTTCTTGGTACCAATGACAATGCAGCACAGACACTTAACTGTCAGAAATTTGTTTCAAAAGGAAAATCACTATTCACCGTAACAGGGTGAAGACAGATCCTTTTCTTTGCATGATTGGCACTGGGGTAGTCTGCCTGATGGCAGGGGATTCAAAGGCATCTCCAACAGGTTTGTGTGCTCTTTAAATCTCCTCCCATTAAAAGTCAGTGTCATGGCAAAGTAGAAAAATAAACAGCAAAATGCAGTTATTATTCCTGCTGCACGTCTCTTAAACAGATGACATCAAAGTAAGGGGAAGTAGGAAGTGTCCCACATTAGCCAATCTTGCAGCTCAACAAAGGCTTTATTCTATTGCAATAGTAAAGCTGCAAATTTCCTTTAACCACAGTGGGATTTGCTAAACGCTTTTGCTCTTACCATGCACAAATGAATGGTATTGCAAAAGGTAGGGCAGAAATTCTGAAAGATGGATATCCTGTTTCACTTGGATGCTCATAAAAGAAAATGAAAGCGAGTTATGTGGTGATGAATTCTGCAATTAGTTCAAGAAAGCAATAGTGAAATAAAACCACAAGTCAACCTGAGGGAAAAAATCCCCGATTTCTGCCTGGTGTTTTGTTTTTGTTAAGATCTCTTATTCTATAAGGATTTAAAAAAATGCCCAGTATCTTGTCACATACTTAATTGCTGCAGTTACACACTGACTTGACAGACTACGCCATCTCTAAGACTCTCCCACTCATAACTGGATTTCTTTCCAAGAACTTTTCTGTCCTAAATTTTATGCCTTTTTAATTTTCTCAATACATTTGATCACAAAAATTTGTTTTAAAGTGCTTTTTCGTCTATTTTGGACGGTGGCATAATACATTGAGATAAGTTTTCTAGTCTGGTGAATATATGACTTTTTGAATTGCCCTTCTGAGACATGATTTTTACAGATCAGCCTTTGCTAGAGGAACACTCTCTGCCTGCATTAGTGCAAAAACATCACCTAATGTGTGGATGTGAAGCAGATACTGGAGTTGGTGTGTACTAAAGACATTTCCCTGTGTGGCAAAGTCACGATGCCGTGACCCTGTTCCCCTGCTGTTTCTGGAGCCTGATCTGCATCGTGTGTGTGCTTTGTCTGCACTGTCTGCACAGAGCTTTTGCAGGACCTTTTCCTGGTGCCCTTATCCTGGCTGAGCTCTGCTGCTACAGGACCACAACGCCACCAGAGAAGCAGAATGGCCACCACTGCTTCAAACACTCCAGGTATTCTCCAGGTATTTTCTAATCAGAGATCTTATTATATCATAAATTCATAGAATGTTAAGTGGTTAAAATGGACCTTAAAGATCATCTAGTCCCAGCCCCCACTGCCATGGGCAGGGACACGTCTCACCAGACCAGGTAGCTCAGGCTTTATCCAACCTGGCTTTGAACACTGTCAGGGTTGGGGCATCCACGACCTCTCTGGACAACCTGTTCCAGTGCCCCACCACCCTCATATGAGAAAAATTCATCCTAATATTTAACCTGAATTTGCCCTCTTTCAATTTGCAATCACTATTCCTTGTCCTATCACTACAAGTTCCTGACCAAGAGTCCCCTCTCCAGCCTCCCTGTAAGCCCCCTTCAGAGACTGGAAGGTTGCTATGAGGTCTGCAAGCAAACTTCTTTGCTCCAGGCTGAACAGCCCCAACTTTATCAGCCTGTCTTAGAAGGGGAGGCACTGCCAGCAATATTATCTGCTTCCACGTGGAGCATTAATAGTGGCTAATAATTTGTGGGTTTGATCAGGCTTGGCAGCTCCTCAGTAACATTTCTGACCCAGGCTCCCAAAAGCCAATGCACCTCCCTCGAAAGCGGGCCAGGCCAACAGATGAGTACCTAATACATTATATATACACTATATTCATTAATTATATGTGTACTATTATATAAAACATGTAATGTAACAAGAACATTTACAATATTTACATTACTGTAAATTAGGTGTTACAATAATTTTTATGTCTTTTAAAAATACGTATTTTAACGAACCATTTCCTCTTTCTACTGTAACCACATATTCTGCAATTGCAGGGATGGTTTCAGGGAATGACATGAATGGCATTTTATGAAACTTTTCATGGAATTATGAAACTGGTACTGGAATGATTTTAATTTGGGAATTTCCCTAAACATCAGAGAACAAAAGCCTACATCAGATCCCAGCAAAACCCACTGAAGAATTTGCATACAGTTGTAGAGGAAAGAACGGTACAGTGCAATAAGCATGACTCCAGTGGCACCTCCATCATCACAATTTCATTTTTTCCACGACTCATTAAAAAACCCCAAGGGCCTCTCTTAAACCATACTAGTCTTAAACACTCATGAAGCTGAAGCAGGCGATTTC
The DNA here is from genome assembly GCA_013397865.1 of Struthidea cinerea. Classification (NCBI taxonomy): domain Eukaryota; kingdom Metazoa; phylum Chordata; class Aves; order Passeriformes; family Corcoracidae; genus Struthidea; species Struthidea cinerea. Next base: position 704,600 of record VZTI01000768.1, on the reverse strand, counting down.
TCCAGACAACGGTGGCAAGAGAAAGGCCTGCATGTAAGGTGTGTTCTGGCCTTAGTGAGGGGCACAGGTGGATCATGCCTCCTTCTTACTGGCAGATGTCCCCAGGAGTAGTGACATCCAGCCAGTCAGCCAGGCTATGGAGACCTCCAGTTTTTGGTGGTGCTGGTGCCAGCACAGAGGCTGTCCCTACATCACAGCAGAAACCAAAGCGAATGTCCCTTAGCCATGGTCCCATAATATTAAGGACATGCACATCTCTCAGAGGGGTATGAGGCCACAGACTTGTGAGGGAGAATATTTTGGTGCTAAAACTGCTCACATGAGTAGTCACAAGAGTCTGTCTAGGAATCAGATGTCCAGTCACAGCACTGAGCCTTGAGTCACACTTGAACACTTGAGTCACATTTGAACACTCGAGTCACATTTGAACACTCGAGTCACACTTGAGTCACATTTGGACTTTGCAAGTAATGGTCTGTGTGTTCAATTTCAGATATAGCCTGATGAGTTTTGTTCTGCAAAGTACTAGACACAGGGAACACTTTTCTTTGATAAGATCCTTATTTAAAAACCTATGTAAGACTTTATTTTCAATACATTGTATTTTCCCCTTTTGATATTTAAATAATTTGTCACTTTTGTATAGTTCGTCTTTCACATTTGTGACCTGAATGTAATAGAAGTTTTACCTGAATATACAAGAAGATTAACACAGAGGAACCTGTTTTCTGTGGTTTAGAGGACATTGAAGGATTACATAAGAAGTGACAGTCTTTATATTTTGAAAAACAATGTGACTCATGAAGGAAAATATATAATCACACTTAATGAGTTAAATACTAGTACATGAATAAGAAAAATAGTGTGTAGACATTAACATAATTTATCATATTTCATTTAATGGATGAAGATACCATTTCTTTACCAAAGAGGCCATACAATTGCTCATATATCCATTTTACAAAGACATTTCTTTCCCCCTCCTTTAACAAGTGGCTCCACTAAAGCTGCTGCAAGTCTAATGTGGAACTGCATTGGCTCTAGAAGAACAAGTTAACTGACCCAATGCTTTGTTTATCTCCCTCAGTTACAGGTCTGGGGTGCATTGGTGAAATTTAGGGAAAGGTGTCAGGACCTTGTGCAAAGCTGTGCACAACAAAGAGGAATTCTGCACTGTGGGGTGTCAGAGTTGGGCTCATTCCAATGAGTGGCTGCTTTGCTTGGCAGTGGATCCTGAAAGAACTTTCCCCTCTGTTGCTCCAACGACAGTCCCACTGAACTGCACTCCTGTGACAATCTATTGTCTTCTGTTAACAAAAAAGGTTGATTTGTATGCTTTGTTGAAAGAGAGACTCCTTGAGCCTGGCCATATCGGACTGAAGGAAGATCCTCCTGATGCCACATACGCTGTGTGAAACCCCCGATCTCAGCACTGACTCTTGTCACAAGCTTTCCACTTGATCCCAGCAAACAACACCTCCCTCCCTACTCTGCTGCTCAGATAAAGGCAATAAAAAGAAAACTGGCAGAAATAATTTACTACATTAAACAAGAAATAAAACCTCACAAGACCTTAAAGGGGACACACTGATACAGTTACCTGATGTCTCATCTAACCCAGATTATTAGTGTTTATATTTACTAAAAGTGTCTGGGATGATCTGTGGAAACTGACCTAGGTAGAACATAGATGAAGTCTTTCAACTGGTTTATGCTGTGCAAAGGAAACACTGTGCCTTATAGAGGTTTTTGAGACCCAGAGCTTGAGATCTTGCCCTTCCCTTATCCTCAGAACCAGGCACCTCATCAGCTGAAGCCAGGTTAGTCAGACATGATTTGCCTTTGAACAATCTATCCTGGCTGCTTCCAATTATCTTTGTGATTTTCTTGTGGCTGGAAATGATTTCCAGGAGGATTTTCTCCATAGCCGTCTCTGGACCTAAGACAAAGCTGTTTGGCCTGCATTTCCCTGGGATGGAGATAGCAGTGATGTGTTTTTTCTGAACATCAGGCATCTCCCCCAGTATCAATGATCTTTCAAAGATGATAGAGAGGGGCCACACAGTAAAAACCTCATGACTTTCAGGTGCATCCTATCTGGTCCTGTGGACTTGTATCTATCCAATTGGCTCCAATACTCCAGGTCCTCCCCTGTGAGAAACAATTTCTTAACAGGGCCCTGAGCGTACTGATGGCTTTCAATTGCTTTGACCACTCTCACATGGGACCTCCACCCACACACCCCTGACCATGGGACCAGGATATTTCTTAACTGCAGGCCCAAGGGTAGGAGCCCTTTCCTCAGCTGTGATGCAAGTGTAGGATGTCTTTCCAGTCCTGTTTTGTCATGAGTTGTTTCTTGGATTTCCTGGCTTGGTCTTGGATCTGGGTTATTACCTTGCTTTGCCTGATGGTCATGGGATGGGACCTGTTGCTGCTCCTGCTCAGGGGGCTGTGGGGCCATGAAAGATCACTGCTTGTGCTGTTTTCATTCACATTTCATTCTCCCTGGTGGAGAGACCTTCCCTTGCTCCCTCCTCATGTATTCCCACAGACTAGGTTAGTGGGATCAGGGAAATGCAGACCAGATGGCAGCCCTTACTGGTGCAGTCTAAGGCTGGGAAGAAAAGCATTGTGTACTCCAGCCCACTCTATCTATCTGTCACTAGGTTCCCTGTCCCCCTACACAGCAGGGCTGGTCTTCCTTAGACTCCTGACTGCTGCCACTGTGCTTACAGAAGTCCCTCTTGCTGACCAACGTAACCTCTTACATATTCTAACCTCATTGAACTTTGGCCTTCATAGCTTCACTCTTGTGAATGCAAACAAAGTTTCTGCATTCATCTTGGCTAGCCTGTGTCTGCTTCTACCTTCTATGTGCTTTCCTTTTTTATTTCAGCTTAGTCAGGAGCTGTCTGACTCTTCCATGGGCCAGTTCTTCCATGTTTGGTTCCCCGATATCAGAATAGGCTTTACTTTAGAACTCTCCTCAACTCTCTTTAAGGTTAATTGGGGGATTTTGAGTCATTTCAGTGTAAGCCAAGTTTGTTTCCAGGCTTTCCTATAAAGTAAATGGCCCTTGCTGAGCAGAAATCGGAAGACATCTGTTCACCAAAAAAGATATTCTGAGGTAGTAAAGGAACTAGAGGTAGACAGAAATATGAGAGCAAAAACATAGTATGTATTATTGCATAGTTCCCATGGTTAAAATGCTAGTCTTGTCCAATTCTGTCTCTTTTGGTCTACAAGCAGAGCTGCAAAGGATGTTGTTATGCACAGGGATTATTTTTGGTTTTCAGTAGTTTCAGTCCCCTCATGGTCTAACACAAAGCCAAATATCTGCTAACCATAGATCCAGTTCCCATCACACATGGTGGGCTGGGATAGCTCTCTGGAAAACAGCTGAGGGTGGCAAGAGCTTGAGCAGCGTGGCACAGGTCCCTGCTGTGTGTGGTGGTGGCCAGCCGGGATGCTCAGGATGCAGCTGTGCAGCGGCACTGCGAGCCCCTGCTGGGGCTGTACAAGGGCTTCTCACCCCCTTCTCCCACGTCCAGGCCTGGTGCAGCTGCTGTGGCTCACCCTTTGGTGTTACAGCCCCAGCTGCTGGCCCTGCCTTTGAACTGTGGCAGTCAGTGTGCTGCTAGCAAGGCTTTGCCAAAAGCTTGTTAAAATGTGCTGACTTGTGAGGCAACTGGCTTGCCGATCCTTAGTGCAGCTTTATACAACTCCTAACCCACAGCTGAGATTTAATATGGGCCTTTATTGGGAGTAGCCTTAATTGTTAGAAGGGTATGAGGTGACAATGATCTCCTGCCCATCTCCTGTTGCAGCAGAGACCTCTCAGTTCTGAACGCACTGAACACGACCCAGTCCTTGTTTTAGGGGAAAAAAACCCCACAAACAACCCATATTAACCAGCAGTATATGTACCACTGCATCTTTTCAACAAAAAGTATTGTGACATCAGAGAAAACTACTGGCTCCAGAAAACGCAAACCCTTTCATGGTTTGGGAGTGAGTATCAGGTGATAAAACAACTGGGAATAAGGACAATGCAGCCCCAGGTGCAGAAAAATAATGTTGAAAAGATGCTTTAGATTGCCTGTGGTGAATTCCATGAAAATATTGTTTTCATTTGGTATTAGCCCAATTTGTGTGAATAACAGCTAATTAAAGAAAACATAAAGGATGGAAAAAACCTCCTATGATAATCTGTTAAAAAGGCTCTCAGGGGATTTAAGGAGGTAATATGTACTTAATGGAGGGGCTAAAAATGCAGCTGCATGTAATTACGGCAGGAAAAATATTCCCAAAGCTGATTTGCAGTTTCCCCAAAATGGTAGTCAGTAAGGCACCCTTAGGGAGACGGAGAAGAGCAAGTGTTATATTACATCCTTCATGTGTGTCCTGACAGGGCCCTTCCAGCCCCGCTCCTCATGGGGCTGCGGTCTCTCTTTTAACCCCGGCCATCCAGGCAAGAGAACCCATCCATCAGCCCCAGGCAGAAGGCAAATGCAGCCAGCATTTCCACTTACCGTCAGCATTGGCTCTCTGTGGCAGCTGCTTCCCAGTCCCACTGTATCTGGTGTTCCAGGCTTTTTCTGTCTTTTCCCAGCCCTGACACAGTGTGCCATGGCCAAAGAACCCAGCAGCTGTCAGAGGGTAGTCTTTCAATTACTTGTTTGGAAGTTATTTCCTGAAGTACATTTCTCATGCCACAGTCTAGAGTATTTTTGTGGCTGGAAGGCATCACCCATCTCTGGTTGGTTGACTCAAACACCAGAGAAGTCCTCGATGACAGGTGTATTCTGGCAGCTCCTGATTCAGAGGGGAGGTTCAGCCACACAGCCAACGTAGTATGCAGGATATCCCGCTTTCTCATTTTCTTTAGTCAAAACAGTGGGGTTTATTAAAAGACTGGTTTGTTTTGTGGGCTTCTGAATGTTTGTTTTTTTGTTTTAATTGTGCTTTGTAGTTGCCTGACTTGGGCGTTTTTGCTCTGTGGTGCCGTAGCCAAAGCCTCCCAGCACTTGTCAGAGAATTAAAAATTCACTTGTTTTTCAGTTAGTGGTTTGAGGACTTCTAATGCCTCAATCTAGAGAGAGTTTGGGGTTTTATTTTTTCCCATTTTGAATACTTTGAAGTCAGTTTATTTCTCGCTCTAAGCTTGCGAGCTTGTTTTTCTAGTTACAGACCGTTTCTCCGCGTTTGTGAAGCTGCATCCTTGTGCTCCCCTATACTGATCACGCCGGAGCGCGGGCGAGCTGCGGCCGGGACAAAAAGGTTTTCTTGAGTCCCGGTAGCTTCCACCGAACCCGTCCCGCTCCCGGTCCCGCTGCCCGGGCAGCGCCGGAGCGGCGGCACCAGGGGGAGCCCGCGGGCCGCGCCATCCCGGCCGCTCCCCTGTTCCTAAAGGGAAGCGGGAATGACAAGGTTCGGGTGGCGGGAGAGCAGCCAGCCAGGCTACCGTAAGGAGATGGGAACCGAAATGTTAAATATTTATAATAATATCGTCAATAGTAATATTTACCTACTAATCACTGCTAATGCCATACCACAACGGCCAAAATTTTCCCCAAGTGTCTGGTGAATTAACTTACCCAGCCAAGCCAATATTCTCAGGGATATTCATTTGTCACAGGATGGGTGTTCGGTGGTGTTTAATAATTTGGCTTCTTTGAAGTATTTGAGGCCAGAAAGCAGAATCGTGCATCTCATCAGCACAGGCTGTCCAAGGTGGTGAGCCAGGCACAGGGCTTCCCCAAGTGAACAGAGGGCAAGGCAGCTCTGCTCCTGCACTGAAACACAAACAGCCTTTGGAAAGGTTTCCCTTGAAAGATGGGATCCAGTCACAAAAATGTAGGCCAAACTTTATAGAACATTACACGAATAAATAGAGGGAAGAGGAGTTAATGGGGCTTGAAAGATACCGTCTGGATTAATAGAAGAGCTTTTTTTTTGGTCCTTTTCTCTTCCAATGAGTAGGCTATAAATGATGGAGTAGGGGAGAAACCTAGAAAGACTTACTTCACAAAAATGCCAAGTAGACTGTATTAACCGAGACCAACAGAAAGCCATTGAAAGTAAATTAAGTTAAACAGAGATAAGTTGAAAGTTAGTCTTTTCAGCTGTGCCCTTCGGGCAAATGCTGAATCATTTATAATCAGAGTTGGTGCTTTATTTGGCTCTCTGAGGTGCTGAGCTCCCTGCTTTACCTTCAGCTTGGAGAAGCTTTATCTCCACCACTGGAGCAGGTGGGGGAAAGAAAAGGCTTTTGAGATGTGCAGAATTAAAAATTCTGTGTAAAATAATATTTCTGTGTTAAAGTTAAAACGGAAAACTTCCAGAACATTGAGAATGTTACTGGATACATACCTGGCTTGTTCTTTCTGTGGCTGGATGGTATAACTTCCGTCCAATCCTTTGTCTCAAGCACCAGAGGAGTCCTTGGTCGTGCTTGATGACAGGTGTATTCCAGTGGCAGCTTCTAATCCGGAGAAGAATCAGCCACCCAAGCTACAAATCCAGTTTTGTGTGGCAGGAAATCCCAATTTCCTATTTTTTGTACCCAAAACTTTGGGTTTTATTATAATTTCCTAAAATAGTGAAATTTCTCATAAAAAAGTAAAGTCTTTCAACTACTCGTGAAAAACGTTTTTGTAAAATTTCTGGCTTCCTCTGGGATTTGCTTCCTTATTTACGTAGCTAATCCGATGCAAATTCAAGGGGGAACATGAAATAACCATATTTTTAAAGGTAACTAAAACCAGAACAAAATCTATAGACATTAGTAATACAGATGATGTATTCAGATCTAAATTTTCAAAGCACAAACCAACTATGCAATTATTTATAATTGCTAAATTAATATGCAAAAAAAGAAAAGACATGGTTGTTCCCGCTGAAAGATTGGCGGGGAGTGTGCAAAGTGGACAGCAAAGCTGGAAAGGAGGCTGCAGGTCTCTGGGTGATCCAGGCCAAGGCTCCATTGCTATCATGATTAATAGAGCTATAAAGCAACTGCTACAGACTGTGGCGGATCCATTGGTTCCAGATATGCTCAACAATCAGTATGCAGATATGCTAATTTACAGTGTATTAGTCAAACTAAAGGATGTTTCTATGCTCCACTAATAGTTCCAAAAGATAATTATTTTCTAGTTAGCGAAAAAGACAAAGCTGGGCCCCGAGTGTTGGAGAAGCTTTATTTTTATGGAGCTTTGTGATTACGTTCTTGAACAATTCTGCATTCATTCAAAATGGTTTATAATCTACCAGGACCAGATTTGAATACCACATGTGCCAAGGCAAAATCATTGTGGTGGAACACAAGCCAGGGAGCAAGCCAGATTAGGCAGAAACTACGTGATGAAGATAGAAAAGAAATTAAGGTAGGCTGGAAAGCGCAAGGGAGCTGTGGATAGGGATTTAAGTGAATGCTTTGAGTGGCAATTTGCAACTGGAGCATGGGAAATGCCAGAATGTAACATTATAATGCAGTTTTGCATAGTATACAAATCAGTTCATGTATTATACTGCAAATCATAATTATGCAACATTATTATACTAATTTTATGCATTATAATATTTTGTAATATTGCTGTAATTACATAATTGCAGCAAATTATAATGTTACATTATACTAATACAGAAGTCATTAAGACCCTAAAGCACATGGAGCAGTGCTGCGAAATTCTGGTTTTTGTTCCTGATGGGTCTGATGGAATATTTCAGCTATTCCCCAATTAATGGAATCAAAATCAATATACTGTCACTTCACCATCTCACAGTTCTCACGTGTTTTGTCAGCTTCTGCTTGTCTCTGGCTGCATTTAGCAGTACATATACAAGAAAGAATGATCATCATCTGCCAGCTAAGGCCCCTAAGTTACTCTCATACTTGTAATATTTACAGTCCTGAGCTCCCAGTGCAAGGCTGGCTCTAGGATGGCTGAAATGGCAGGAGGAGCTAGGGGCATGTTGTTCCTCTATTCTCATTCTTCTGTATGGCTGGTAAGCCTTCAGCCAGCTGCTCCCAACAAGCCTCCTGTTAGGGAAGGTATGCTTTGCTCCGGGCACTTGGAATGCATATTTCATTTTTACTGTACGCCTTGTGTGCAAAATTATTATTATTTAAATCTAAGATGGCTTATTAGTAAAATTGTACTATAAGCACTGCCGCATAATTCATTACGTGCACTGGGAGCTTTTAAGTCGAATGTGCCACATAATGCACTGTGTGCCTTCAGTGGAATACAAACACACACGGACAGTCCTTCTCCTTTTCAGCAGTGTTGGTCAAGCCATTAAAACTTCACTACTGTCGCATTAAGTTCTCTTCTCACAGTCAGTGCAGTTTCCCACCTGCAGTCCTCTGCTGGGGTCTCAGATTCCTGGAGATGACGCAGGTGGAAGGTTGCAGCCCTCAGGAAGGCTGCTTTAGTGCTTTGTGGGAGATCTGCCCTTGCTCAGACCCTGGCAACATGTTCACTCCCTGTGTTTGCCACTGACATAATTTGCTTACTCTAATAGACCCTTACGGTTAGATATTGGGCTGTTTCAGGAAAGTGCTCAATTCTTTTAAATTTGTTTCTTATGTAAGTTGTGAATTGCCCCTCACACAACAAATTACTTGGAGATTGTTTCAATTGGGAAAGCAGATATTTCTGCTTCCTCCATTTTTTCTATATTCTTTCAAATAATTTCTTTCTTAAGGGTCATAAGCTCTGAGGATGTGTGATTAGTGCTAGAACTCATTTTTATGTTGCTATAATAATATTAAGAGTAGATTAATTTTTAGGTCAGCTGTGTTACTGATGGTCACTGGGATATAATAGGAAGTTGCCATATTCCCAGGACAGATACTTCAAGGACCATGTTAGGAAACACTAAGTTCACAGATTTATTAGAATTTAAGTTTTCTTATCAGCTAGATGCCTCTGTCCTTGGATCAAAGAAAAAAAGCAATGAAAATATGAGAACAAGGTCTCTATGGGCTTCCTCTGGGAAGGCAGAACTCCGAACTGCCAAACTGTGAACTCTGTTTAAGCCAACAAAGCTATTAAAATAATCCAGGCATGTCCATAGAGACTTCTGGAATAACCTCCTGGTTCATGGCTTGTTTTGATTTCTTCTGGCTGAGTTTTTGTTTCTTTGATGGGTTCTGGAGAGTTGCATCTAATCTTGTTTGGCTGGTGGTGGAGACTGTTACAGCCAGGGACCCTGGGGGAGAGCCAGGGAGGTGAGCAGGGTCCAGCTGCGAGTGCCAGTTGCTAATTCTGCCTCCACAGAAGCAGGGCACATAAAGGGAAAGTAAAGACTGTGTCTGAAGAGATGAAAACCAGCATGGCTTGTGAGGGGAATTCATGTCTGAGCTACACGTCACTGTCTTGCTTTCTGGTCTCGTGGATGTCCTCCTGTAGCTTCTGCTGACATACTGTACTTGCAGTCCTACGTGGATGTGCTGCTAGGCCAAGTTGCTCGGCAGCTGTTGGATTTCTGGCTGCCACATGTATGGTTATGCATCCTGCAGATTGCTGCTGCTGTGTAGTTCACCTCTCTGAGGCAAGCAATGAAGAGAACAAACCCTTTCAGGATGTCATGAAAACCAAACTGTAAATAGCATCGGATCTTTAGAACATTAGGATTTTCCAGTAAAGTTAACAAAAAGTCTGGTTTGAGAAAAGCAAGACTTAACTTTGATTAGAATTAAATGAGCAATTTCATGCTAGTGGGGTACAGGCAATGGTAATTAATTATTCATTTGATCCATTTCAGAATGCCTTGATCCTTGCAGAAGCAGAGTTGCAGTAGTAAGGCCCCCACCATCTATGCACTGGGTATTTATGCTATTCTGTTCTGTTGGGTAGTTCTGGTTGCACTACTGAATACTGATTTCTTAGGGGTGTTGCTGCTTCAGCTTCATCCAGGAAAAGGGGGACAGACTTCAACCCTTCCCACCTTGATTCAAATTCCTGGATTGCCTCTCCTCACGTTCCAGAACAGTAATACAAGGATGATGCTTTGGATGAATGACTTGTGTTTGAAACCTGCCTCTATTATTTTGGTGTTAAAGAAGCTGAGTGGTTGCTGTGTTGAAACCTGGCAGTCTCACGCTACAGTCAGCAGCAACAGCTGCAAGGCAACCCAGCCTTTCCTGTGGCCTCATCCAAAATGTGGGATTTGTTTGGTACTGTAGCCATGCAAGCAAGCTGGTATGGCAGGACTACATGCAGGCTTCCATCACAGCCACAATGGAAGGAGAAAACAGAAACAACTCTTCCCTTAAGGAGGCAGCAGCTCATAAATGAAGATGATTTCCTGGACTGCATTTCCTTCTCTCTGCCAAATGCCACACTTGTTGGAAGGAGCTGTCACAGATTCATGGATGACACTAGTAGACTCAGCATCAACAGCCTGGCCACAGGGCTGGAAATACTTATGCCAGGATGATGGGAACTCATAAATTAAAAAAAAGATTAATGGGAACTTCATGTACTGAATTGACACTTTAACAAACATCTGAACACAGGTTCCCTAAGTTCTTGTACAAGGAGCCAGCCCATGGAGCTTGCTACCTCATAGGACAACCAAATTCAGGCTGATTTCCCATTTTCTGAACATTTTACCTCCTCTTGCTCCCTCATTCTCCCTAAAATTGTTTCTCATTACTCGCTGTTGGGAAGACAAATAGAAAAAAATTAATCGTAACATATAAAGGGCTGAATAAAGATCAGCTGAATAAAGCAGGTATTGCTGCGAAGACTGGAGACATTGCTGACACTGGCAAAGACGAAGACTTTGAAAGGAGAGTTAATAATTTTCTTAGACTGGTGGGTGGAGTTGAGAGACGATTTCAGGCAGGCACACAAATGGGTTTTATTTTCCCTCCTCTTATGTAGAAGGGGAAATTGCTTAAATCTGGGATTGTTTTTTTGCCGGCTTAGAGATAAGGGCTGAAAAAGGAAAAGACGATTTTTTTCTTATGCTTTGATGAACTAATTAAAGTTCATAATTTCGACCATTTGGGGGTCAAACGTGACCTGGTTGGCATTTTCTTATTGCCTCAGAAAATGTAAAATAGCAGTTCAGGATTTGTTGGCTTCTTTATTTTTTTTACTTTTGGAACTAACTTACGTAGAAACCCTGGGAAACACTTATTATTCTATTTTGGAAGGACATAATTTGGGAGAGTTGTTGCAGTCAGAAAAAAACTGTGCAGGGATCTTCAGGAATATCCTACCCTGTCTGTACTTTTGCTACACTTTGCCTGTACGTTAATTGTTATTTATTGCACTCTTGTTCTTACTAAAGCGTTTGCGACTGAATTTATTTCAGACTGTAGAAGTTATTTAGCCTATAACCACAGGTTTTAGGGATGTTTTTAGACATCATTAAGTCTATACTGATGGCTGCTTTCAAGGTAAACATAACATTCTTGTAGCTGGCTGACTACCCTCTTGGGAGTCCATAATAGGCAGATTTTCTGCTTAAAATAGGTGTTCTGGGTTTTAATTACCAGGACAGGCTGATCCACAAGAATCTGACTTTTTGGTGTTGTTGGAGGCTTTTTTTATAAACCACGATTCTGATATAACTCATTAATCACTTGAGATAGTGTTAGAATAAATTAATATTAAAATATTTAAATGTAGAACAAAGAGTTTGAAAAGTTACAGAGATTGATCACCTGAGATGCAACATTGGTACTTCATTAGCTGTAGCTCTCTGTGCTGCCAGGCTGAGGAAATTGTTTCACTTAATTAGCAATTTTTTTCTTTAATGCTGACTGGACTGTATTCAGGCTGTGTGGCTCAATTTTTGTTCTTGCCAGAAGTTTATATTTCTAGGAGATTTCAAGGTGTGTTGGTGAGAATTCATTCCAATACAAGAAAAGAGGCTTTGCAAAAAACCACAGATTTTTGTGGTTATCCT
>VZTI01000768.1:654688-692651 GCA_013397865.1 Struthidea cinerea | reverse complement strand
GAGGCTTTGCAAAAACCCCGCAGATTATTGTGGTTATCCTAAAATTTGGGAATAGCAGCATTAAGGGAGTGAGACACAAATGACATCTTCTCTAAGCAGGCCAAATTCTTTTTGCATTTCTGGTGTCAGGCTCATCCTGTATACAGAGAGACGAGTTTTCTCAGCTTCCCAAGAAGCTTGGCCCACTCTGAATCAATAATCTGTGGCATAGCCAGCCCACCTTCTTTACAGCTCTGAGGCTGAGTAGAGAAATCTCTCCCCTCCCCTCCCCTCCCCTCCCGCAGTGGTGGATTCCATGGCTGGAAGTGCTTAATCCCAGTAATACTAACACAGCCATATGGTCTAGAGCTGTAGGAAAAGATATTTTTCTAATTGTAGGCAATAGAGTTTTGCCAGGGGGAAAAGGAAGACAAGCTTTCGAGCAGTTAAGCCCTTTGCCATGTACAGCATGAGGTGTAGTACGCTCACCCTGTAAATGCCACTCTTACAGCACTTGGAGTTTCCCTTGATCCTCAATTTAGGACCACAAATGTAAATCTGAGCCTGGCTTTCTTCCCAAAAGGCTGTTTGTAGGGGTTTTCCTCTGGAAAATCTTCTGCTTCCCCTCACTAATTTGCCCTGGCCTGGGGCCTGCAGGCATGATGCAACACAATCTTTGCCGGGCATCGGGGTTAAATCTGCCAGGTCAGAAGTTATAAACCCAAAGGCAGGAACATGAAACACAGTGTCTAGCAAATGGTGGTGGCATGGGGCAGAGAAGTGTCTGCCACTTTCACTCGAGGCCACACGGAGCTCTCCTAGACCTGAAGGTCCAGAGAAGGCACAAGCCATTCACTCACTCTCTCACTGGTGTGTGGAGGTGGCAGAGGCAGTGGTGGCTCCTTTGCACTGGGAAGGAAAAGCAGCCATGCAGGAAGGTAACTTTGCATTTTTCTGCGTCCATTTTTTTTGTGGGTTTGGACCAGTTTCAGTTTGTGATTGCATGTGATTCTGGCTTTATCTTCAATCCTTACATGCATTTCAGAAATATAAATTATAAAAAGGACATCTGTCTGTGGTTTTAAAAAGTCCCTTCTGCTAGGAATTGTCACTGCTATTTTAGCTGTGCCCTATTTGCCCTCTTTAAATCCTCAACAGAGTAGCTTGAGGTTTTGCATTTGCAGATGTGTCATGTTAATTCAAAGACAGCTTTAAAAGAAAGCCAGTGGATTCAGTGCAGGCAGAAGGCTGAGTGACTTTCGTTCATGCATAGGTATCCAAGGTGGGGAGGTGTCAGTGAATGAGCCTGATCTTTGTTGCATGGGCCCTGTGGAGTTTGTGATATGACAAGATACAGCATTTGCTGCAACTGGGGCGTGTTTTATCTTTTGCTTTATGTGAGGTAGTGAGGATGTTCAAATCTGTAAACACACAGCACACTGCCCTTGAAATGTTCGTGAAATGTTCCCATGGCCTTTCTACTGTCCTGGAAAGCACAGCGTGCAGCTGGGGCAAACACGGCAGGTCAGGGACATTGGTAGGTTAGCGGCTTGTGTGGTACAAAGGGTTAAGATGAAGGGGAAGGCTCCCTTCTCTGCTTCCAGGCATGTGGTCTCAGATCTCAGATATGGGGAAATAAACCTTCCTGGGAAGTGGAGTCTCGTGGGAGAAGTCTTCTGCTCCACAAAGCTCCCAGGTCTAAGGGGAACGGAGCCAAGGCTTTGGTGCTAGCTACTGCCTAAGAAATATGCAGTTTGATGCTGTCTCCATGGACTTACCACCCAGACATAAAAAATAACCAACTCAACATTTTAAAGTGAGCTTTAACTTCTGTTTTTCTCTCCCTTTTCCTGCCAGAGGAAGTTTCCTATTCCCAGGCACCTCTTAAGCACATGCAGAATTATCTGGGGGATTAACCAACACAGAGAAAGAGCAGCGGGATTCAGAGAAGGCCCACGGGAAGGGAAGGACTGCTGAGATGAACATTTCCAGGAGGCAGATTATGTATAACTTTTGCTTTCATGAGGGAAGTCTAGCTCTGGTTGCACAGGTGTGGTGGTGGAGATCACAGGAGTAGAGGGACTGAACCTGGCTCAAACTGTGCAGCCAAAAGAAACCTTGCTGGCAGGGTCTTCAGATCCTTCCAGCACCATCAAGTCTTCACATACGCTCCCTATCAACCCCCTGCAAGAACAGTATGTGGGCAATACACTCTGCATGCACTTATCTTTCTTAGGTACCCAGCTGGCTAATTTGATTCAAATACTTTGCTTTCCCCCAACCCTGTGGCAGAGAAAAGGCTTTTTATCTCTTAAATGTGACAACAACAAATTTCAGAGCCATCTTTTAAGTGCCCTTTCTGTGCTGTGGTTTTATCACAAGCTCATGGGTAACATTTGCTTGGGAAGCACGTTAAAAAAAATTGTCAGCACATTACTAATTGCTTAATTTAAACTGGTGAAACAAAGAAGTTAAAAGTTCAAAGCTGAGGGACTCTCAAAGAGCTGCAGGTGTTTCCCTCTGACTGCTGTTTTGTTTCTTCTTTAAATTTATGCTAGCTGGCAGAACTAATATCTATAGATTAAAAATCCAGTTGGTTCCTACCTTCTTTTGCCCACCTGGTACTGTTTATCAGGGCCTTTCACAGGTCCACTGCACTCACGGCTCCTGAGCCGGGCACTACTGCTAACCAAAGCCCTCAGGGCAGAGCCTGCTGTTCCAGGGAGAGATGACCCTGGAAAGGGTGTAGCTGGATGCTCTTTCTGCCTCTTCTTGAGAAGTGTATCTGAAGTATCCTGCGATCCCCCTCGTGTCTTTAATTGACATATTGAAAGCATTTGAGAAATTTTATGAAATGTCGGTTTAAAAGCTTTGATGCCCTTTTCCACGACTTCTGTTGGCAAATATGAGAGGGCTTCCCAGTTCCTCAGGAATGGGACCGTATCCTTCCAGCTCCTCTAGGGAGAGTGGCAGAAACCCCAAGCCTGCTGTAGGACATGGAAAAGCAGGAGGTAAGAAGGCTGCAGCAGAGGAGAGAGCTGTCTGTTTGTGTTGAGCTACCTCACCTTGTCGGGAGAGGAACATTATGCAGAGCTCCCACTGGAGTGACAGTGACACCTTTAACAGATACTCAGGCAGAGTCAGGTGCTTGTTAGCGGGGTTATTATCTGTCATGAAGAGGTGTTGGAGCAGTTAATACAGCTTACTGGGGGGAGGCAGGGACACAGCTGCTTGGAGCAACACACCCTCCTGCATGCAGAGTTTCTGTTCCATCAGCATCTTACCTATTTGTAGTGACTTGCTTTCTCCACTAAAGATTATACATGTGATGTTGGGCTTTGATACTAAAATAATTGCTTTCTGGGTTACAGCTGTAGAATTGGTGCAATAGAAAGCTAGTTACTTCACTCACAAGGAAACTTGGAAATAATTCATTTGGCTCCTGCTGATGCTGTGAATGTACTACTTCTTAACTGGAATGGGCCCGGCACTATTTAATGATAACTTGAATCCATGGGACACCACGGAAAAGCTGCTGCCCAGCAGGTACCAGTGTTGATTGTGAGGGCATGTAGCTGCTTTCCGGAGGGAGAACATAGGTCTCTGGGATTGCTTAGAGGAGTATTGTATCAGCAGATAGGCAGGTGCCAGGGATTGCCCGTGGTGCCTGGAAACCCCCTGTTCATGGGGATGGGTGCTGGGGCTCTGCAGCACGGGGAAGGCTTGAGCCAGGTGAAGGTGGGTGCTGGTGTAGTGGCAGAGACATCGAGGTGTGACAGAAAGCTGATGGAAAAGCCTAAAGTTGGAAGTCAGAAAAGCACTCATTTTACATAGGGGCTTTTCTGAAACAGTATCAAAATTATTTTGTCAAATCGAGGATGGAATCCTCTCAGCAAAACTGCTTTGTTTTTTTTTTTCAACTGTGAAAATAATCTTTTTTTTTTTTTTGAAGCAAATAAAGCTTGTGAGATTAAAAAACAGTGGAAAAACTTGTCAAACTCTTCTCTTTCCCTTTTTCTCCTAAATCTGACAGTGCTGAGTTCTGGGCCATTTTTAGGGTTTCTGAGTTTCATCCCATCTAAGACAGTTTGCATGCAAATGATGTTGACTTACATCAAAACCTTATGAAGGATTTAGATAAATTTTATTGTTGTTTTGTTATCAATATAATTGTTAAACCATACTGAACAATTGCTTAATCACTGGGTAATAACATTTGTCGAGCTTGTAAGTCCTCAAGGACTGTGTTTGTACAGGACTTGTAGCCCTGTGGGTCAAACATTTGTTTAAACTGTGGATGCCTTTTATTTTTAATCACAGACCTGAGCTGGAATTAAGAATTTCTGAACCTGGGGGCTGTTTCCATCTGAATCTCTAGGCTGAAAAGGGCTTTTGTAACAATTGCTCTACTGCTAGACATAAATCAGCCTTTTAACCTTGGGTCTACAGGCAATAAATTTATAGTGGCATTGGCTCTGCTGCTGACATGTCTGATCAGGAGGTGGACTGAGCTTTCAGGAAAGACCATGCTCTGTTCTTCCACTGTAAGCAGGTTAACATACTCATTTTAACAACTGATTTATAGTTTATTTATTAATAATTTTTTTTTTGTATTGTTATTTTTTGCAGTTGAGATGTTACTACAGGTAAAGTCTGGGCATTGTGCAGAAAGAATTCAGCTGGGAATCTGTACAAGGTCACTAAGTGTGTTTGAGAGTGTGCTTTTAAGGGAATTAAAGTGAAATTGAGCCCCAAGTCCAGAAAACAATGTAGAAAATGCGTGCTCTGCAGTGTGCTTTTCCAATAATGGTATCTTTAGCACAGCAAAAGGCACAGGTGTGGTTACTCTGTGAGTGCACAGAGGATGTAACAGTGCCGTTTTCTCCCTGTGCAGAGAAAACAGTGTGAGTGCCGCTCATCAGGCCCTCTGGTACCGGCTCAATGTTTGCTGGCATCCCCAGCCATCCTTGTCTCCTGCTGGAAGCTCAGGTCACACGTCCCTGGAGCAGGGCCAGAGCTAGCCCAGGGCGTGGAGGAGCAAGTGGCTCTTGGGTACTGCCAGGGGCAGTTCTGCACTTGCCTCTTGCTCCAGACAGGCTCAGTCTGGGAGGCAACATCTGGCTTTTCTACCCATGTTTTGGGGTGCTCAAGGTTTGAGGTGTTTGGTTACCCAGGCTGCCCACTGCCTTCTTTACAAGATGTGTGTTGTCAGATACAGATGTCCCTTGTCTTCATCTCACTTTGCCACAGATTTTTTGGCTGTAGCAGCACAAATTTTTGGCTATTTTCCTGATTTTACAGATGAGAGATGCCCCATAAGGAGCATGGTGGCATCCACAGCTCTTCCTTTCTTCAGTTGTGAAGGGAAGGCACCAGGACATCAAACCATGTTGTAATTAAACCCATGTTACAGATTAAATGAAAGTGTTTAACCCTATATGAATGTGCTATTCTAAATTTCATGGGGTAGATTCTGTATTTGGGAAGGAAACTTACTGTGTTTGGCTGAAGCAAATGATAAATTTTCTAGACTTTTGGGATATATATGAATAGCAGGGACTTGGAGCCTGGATCACATAAAGCAAATAAACCTGGGGGGCGGGGGGATCACGTTTTTGATGGTTTTAATATCTGCTAGACCTATTTTGTTAAACAGTACTTAAAACCACATTTATCGTAAGTTGCTTGTTAAGATGCATGTCACATGCTTCGTCATGCTGATCAGCCTGGAAAAGAGCAGCTTCTCAGCTGATAATCTGCTGTGCCACAAGGAGGTCAGGTTAGAAGTCAGGACTCCAGGGATTAAATTGTGGTCCCTTTGAAATTGATAGGCATCTTGCCAATCACTTTGGATTCTGCTCTGTTTTGCTGTTTCACATAGATTCTGTTCTTGATTCTTATCAGTGATTTGCTGTGGGACTTGAGCAAGTTATTTAACTCATCTGGTCTTTTACCTTCTCCAGCAGTTTTTCAAAGCCCTATGCATTACGTATAACACAGTGAGATCAACATGTAAATAAGTTAGATACATGTGTAGTGTTAAAAACCTTAATATGATCAACTCCTCTGATAGCTTTCTTGATACACGGATTTCCTGTTCAGGATTGTGGGTAGGAAAGGCCAAAGAAATTTCCTACATTGAGAAATACAATTTTTGTAGGAGAATATTTTTTGTTCTGTGGGTCACTTTCTGAACTGTTTTCCATAAGTTCTGTGAGCCAACCCTCTTTTTAGGTCAGTAGCAAGGTCGAATGAGTAGAGCTTAAGAACTTAATTTGGTGCCTGATGTATGTCCCAGGATGCTGATGGGAAAGGTGTGCAAATTAAGCTCCATGTTTGGAACGTGTTGGCAGCATATTTTCTCCAGGCATTGTAGGACACAGCAAACACCAATTGTGCAGAGGACCACAGCCACGTTATTCCCTAAGAACTGCAAATGTCATTTCTCCAGCTGCACTTTTTGTGTCTAAGACAATCCATTTGCCTGCTGTGGAAAGGAGCATCCTTCCTCCTTCGCACCGGCTTTGGCTGAAGGCCACACTGCTCCTGCAGGCAGGCACCCTGTGCCCTTGCTTTGTAGGTTGATCAGTGTGATGGAAAAGAGAGCCACCAAAAGTGATGTGGGGTTGGTGGAGAGCAAGATCATCCCAGGGGAGCACGACACTTACTGTGACGTGAAATCCTGCTCCCAGCATTGTGGTGAAATTCAGACTCTATGTTTAAGGTGTTTATATGCCTGAAATCAAAGGAAGATAAACACTTGAATACCTTTGACTGTATCCATGCAGCCCTGATGAACAATCCCTCGTTCCCAGGTGAAGGTGTGTAAACTGACCCATGTCCAGACACCAGCAAGAGGGGACATCTCTGGGCTTTGCACGATCACCCTGATGAGCAAGTAGAATGGACCACGTCCCGGTCATTCCAGCGGGATGCTGCGCTGCTGATGGGTGAGCTCCTTCTCCCAGAACAAGGTAGCCTTGGCCATCTTAATTATGGTGTTCCCTGAAATGCACCTGGCCATTGTCTTGGGAGACACAATTGGGCCAGGAAGCCTGTTGGAAGTTCAACAATATGGGCTGCGCCCAAGTTCGTGTCCTGGCCCTGTTTAGTTCCACAGTGCCTGTGTTTCATTCATGACCGAGGATGTCATCATTTTCCAGGACCTGTGCATCTCAGTGTGAGTGCTGCACCACAGCCTGACAGAGGCTGCTGCAGCAGTACAACACAAGGTACAGGTTGTACATCCAGGAAAGGGGCAAGCAGGTGTGCATAGAGTGTTTTCATGTTGCAAAACCTGCTAGAGTAGTGTTGGGGGATTGGCATAGGAAAGAGCAGCCAAATTTGTAATTGTTTCTTTCATGCTTTGTCTGTGGGAAATCAACTGGACTGTGCCAGATTTTGGTATGTTTGAGGTGTGGGTGATCATGGGAGTGAGTTAGGAAATTACATTGCTTGCAGCATAGGTGCCCCCAGATATGTGTTGGTGGGTCTTTCCATGATCTGGGACCCTGGAATAGATAGGAAGCGCCGTGTAAGTGCAACAAAAAAAGGGGTGAGGGCAGCAGCACTGCAAGGAAGGCGGAACTTGCTCTGCACACTGCTGTGAGCTCCAGGGTTGCTTGTGGCTGTCTACTTTGCACATCCGACCCATTCATCTCTCTAGGCTCAAACTGAGTGAGAGCAGCCGCGCTGTCCCCCTCCCTGCCAGGCCCCGCAGGTGCTGCTCCACAACCCGGCGAAAGAAGTCCACGTTTACAGAAAGTCCTTTTCCCTCCCTTTCCTTTCCCTTTTAAGGCTCTTAGCCAAGCTGTGCGATTCTTATCTGGTCTCTGCAGAGCCTTGAAGTGAGGTCATTCAGGAAGTTTAATTAATCCTGTACAATTGTCACTACATCCTTGGCTGCACATTGTACTAGGGCCCAGCCCACCACCACAATGCCTCTTACGACAGCTGAACATCTGTTTAAAAACTGGTTGCCAAGAAGTAGTACTTGCTAAGCCTCATTTTCCCTCTGGCTGTATGTGTGCAGCTCATCACAATATTGTAAAACAACGTTAAGAGAAAAAACAGAATTTCCCCTTGCTCTAGGGATCAACCGGTAAAGCAAGCTAAAATTATCTGGGAAAGGCCGGTTCTGAAATAGCACTGGCAAAGAAATGGGCTGGCTTTTGTGTATCCTGCTCGTATTTATTTCCCAGGCTGGCACCATCCAAGACACTGGGCTGTGAAGTGATGCTGCTGCAGGACATGGCATTTGTTGGGATGCTGGGGTGGATTCACCAGGGGCTTTGGTCCCTGACCACTGCTACTCCCCTCAGAATTGGGGCCTTGCACGTCCCCAAGGCTGTGCTCTCTTCCAGTCTTTACCCTCTGACTGCAGAGAAGGACAATAAGTTTCTTCTGCTCCTGAGGGTGGAGAAGTGTTGCACACACACAGGTAGTCTTAGTTCTTCCTAGCTTCCCAGGACAGCCTTAAAGATTACTCTGGAAGAAAAGAAGAGAGAGACTGATAATGAAGAGCGGAAATTGCAAGTCCTTTGTGGGAAGAAAAAGAATGATAGATGCTGAGAGATGAGGGGAGCAGGGCGTGCAGGAACCAACAGAAATATGGGGCAAGTGATACCAAATGCCACAGCGGCAGAGTAAAGATGAAGGGGCACGTAGAAGGCACGGTGACAGGTTGTGCTTCTATTTGACAGAAGAGTATTCTTGGTGCCATCTAATCTGTCTTTTACCTTTACTTGCACCTAGTCCCCTTGGCTCCCTTCAAAATTCTTAGTGGTGCAAGAATATAAAGAAACCTATGATAAAGTCCCACAAGGAGTTTTTTGTAATGGTAGGGAGGAATTGGGGCCTGAAATTGTGCAGCTCATCTTTTCAAGGGGAAGCAAAACACTTCCCTGCTCCTGCAGGCAGAAGACCTAATGTGCCCCAGACCTGCTCACCTGGGATAACTGCTCCTGTCCAAGAAAGGTGGAAGTGGGGCTGGTGTGGCCCCTCAGCCACAGCTCACACAGGGTCCATACCAGCCCTTCTGGCCCCTGACTGGCACAGCTGTGGCTTGCTGAGGAGTGATTTGACATGAAGATTGTCTAATTTGGCATCTCTGATGAATAATGAATGGAAAAAGTCAATGTAGTAAAATAGACTTTTTGAGTCCTTGGGGGTAATAATCCATGCTTCCAATTTCCCACATGGTCTTGCCTTTTGCTTCAGTAATGAAATCTATTTTTCATAGTTTGGCCTTTTGGAGATACCTGATTTGTTTCACTCTTTGCATTTGTTAAAAAATTTTAAATTGCTTTCTCTGAGGTTTTGCGGAGTGATTGTGCAGTTGAATGGGCAGAAAGGTGTATTTACAGGCAGGCAGATCCTTCAAGGTTATTAATTCTGGGATATTAAAATTTAGTTCCATACATAGACTATCTTTTATTCATAGTAATAATACTGGTTTACCTTGAGATAAGCTGATCTTTCTTCAATATCATATTGCCCTTTCTTAGACTTATGAAAGAATAGGATTCAAAATTAGCAACATACACTAATTCATTTAATATTAATTATGAACTTAATTTATGAACTTGTCTTGTAAATACAGTCAAGCTCTAATCAGTAAACAGTTCACATAGCCTGCAGCATATAAAGGTATCTTCTATGATTAAGATGAGATAATACATATATAATTATATGTATATGTAATTGTTTGTGTTATCTCCAAAGAACTGAGGTCTGTACTGGCTTCATGCACAGAAAGATGCTTGCCATGCATTGTCTGAAAATCAGGGGAGCTGAGCTTTCCAAATGTTTTCTGTGTGCAGGTGTTAAATGGGTGGCTTAGGTGGTGTCCTTGGTTGAATTGCTGGTCTCCCCAGAGCACAGAGGCATAACTGTGTGGCCAGGGCCCACTGCTGGTGATACGATGTTTTCTGGCAGGAGGTACGTGCCCGTTCCCACCCTCACAGCATCTCTCTGGAGGGCAAACCCAAACCCCATCATCCTTCTAAGGATACCTCACTTGTTTTGGACTCTAGGCATCTTGCTTTATAGGTATACTGGAGGACTTTACGCTCAGCTTTTAGTCAAAGGGACATGTGAAGGCCAACTTAAAGGAGGGTATAAATACTAAGGAGGACGAGAGGTGATATTTTCCTAGGAGGGTTGTTTTATTGATAACATTCTAGCCAGTATTTTCCTGCCTCAACACAATCCTCTCAAGTACACTTACAGGACTGCATGAGTTGCATTTTAGGGTGTTTATCTGTCTTACCTTTCGACATTGGCACAGATGTGTCTAGCTCTGATTTCTTTCCGCAGAGCTCTTAGGAGCCAGTGTAGTCTGGGTATGCATCTGTCATGGTGTAATAACTCCCCTGCTGTCCATACCACTGCTCTGTAGTACTCCTCATGTTTTGTGTGTCTCAGAGTTGCCTGAGCTTGCTTCCCTCTGAGTAGATGGTACTGTTCTGTGGCTTGAGTGGAATTGCAGGCAAGGGAGAACTGCTTTCTGCGGGTGTAATATTCCTCTTGTTTGTATAAGAAAACGGTTTTCTCTGCTTTGGGGTAGAATTTAAAGTCAGGAGGAGACAGCTGATGCTAAAAGCAGCATTTTTAAAGGCCAGATTCTGTCCTGATCTGATATCCTGTCTTTATTCAGATCCCACAGCTGAAGCCAAAGGGCATTGTACTGGCACAGTCAAATACAGAATACGCCCCACTACCCCTGAAACAAATGACAGCTCACACTGATATGCCCAATATCATATTTCTTCAATGTGCTTACAAGACATTAACTAATTAACCTGATAGTGCTTTTATTTAATGAGATCTGAGTACCAGCATGCTCACAGAAGTCTGTTCTCTAAGCACTGCTCTCTGAAGAACTTGCCTTTTGGTTTAAGTGCCACACACAATAGTATTTTATTGATTACTGGTTTTCTCCTACAGTGCCCTGGGGGTTTTCTGTAGCAATGGGCTGGAGAATCTTGTATTGTGTTAGGTGCCAGGATGCAGCTTGCTAGTGCTTGAAATTTCATTTAAATGGTGTTTAAAAGTCCATGAATTCTCACAGAAATGGGAGAAAGAAAGAATTAACTAAGAAAACCATCAGTCTTAGGCAAAGATACCATGTCTCCTGTCTTAGGCTCACTTTGCTGCAGTGTGTTGAGTATTTTAGCATAGTGACTTGGAGACTTGAAATACAGCTGGATTTAGATGAGCTTTGGCTCCCCGTTAATCATTTGTCCTTCCTGGACACTGCCTAGGCCTGTGGGGTTTGTTCCTCTCTCCACCAAAGTGCTCTTGTCTGACACTGAGAATAACTCCCCGAGGCTGCCTGCTGTGTTTTGGGGCTCAGCAACCTTACTGCCCTGCTGATTGCCTGTGCCTCAACAAGCCTTGGCCCTGGCAAGCACGATGCAGCTGTGTGTGTGTGGGAAGGGCTGCAGCCCATGGTGGGTGCCTGCTGGCATCTGTCCGACCTCTGGGCCAGCCTCACATCCTGCTCCAGGCACTCGTTTCACAGCCGGTCGAGGGTCAGTCGCGCCGCACACAGCAGGAAGAGCGGTTCATCTGTTCCTGCAGATTGCTCAGAGTCACGTTTTTATCTGTGCATGCAGAGCTGTGGTTATCAGCTGTTACCTCCAAATAACCTGGGAACAAGACAGATTAGAGGCTTCCACCGGACAAGTTAAATTGTGCATCAGATCGGTAGGGATTCGGCTCACTGAACAGCCGAGGTTTGGTTTACGTGGCTGCAGTGCCACTGACACACCTCCTGATTAATATTTACAAAAGACCTTTTTAAAAGCTTTGTAAAGGTGCAGTATGGGGAAGATTGATTAAAAATACACTTCTGGATATAAGTGGCATTGCATACTCTGTGTATTTTCTAATAATAGTTTATCCTTATTTCTCCTAAACTCTCATATCACGAATTCTCTAGCAGACATCTTTCTGGTGCGTCAAATGTACTGTCAGGCACACAGTTTTGTTTTGGCTTCAGCTGTTATATTTTTATATGGTGGCTTTTAGTGTTTGTTACAAGTGCCTTAGCACCACTTTTTCCTACTTTCTCTCCCTAATCCCTCCTCCCTTTTGCTTGCTTTATGCTGAATTTGTACTGAATAAAGGTGTCTGGTTAACAGTCACATATATCAGAAATTTCTGCTTATCTGTATATGTACTGCCCCTGAATTTCTCCACCACTGTCAGGTTTTCCAAACAGCCCTTTCTACACTCTCAAGTCCATAACTCAAAGCAGTGACAAGGAGAAAAAGGGATTTCTGTCCATCTCCCTCTTCTCTGAATGTCCAGTTTGGGTTGTGTGTGACAGGAGTGAATCCAAGGACTGAAGATGCCCATGCTGGGGCCCCTGCACCTCCCCCTTTATGCAATTTGCCCCTTTACTCCAAAGCAGGGTTAGTCTGGGTCTTCCGGTGAATGCCCCCAGTCATTCATCTGGGCTTTTGCATTCCCAGCAGAGTTTAAAGCGCATTTTTCTCTTTGCACACCTGAGTCACAGCACTTAGTTAAGTTTCCTCTGAAAGCAACCCAGTCCATGACCACAAAATTGCCCTGCAAACACCACTAAAACGCAAAGATGAACGTAGGGTTGTGTGGCGGCTCTGTAGTATGACCACAGCTCGAAGAAAAGATGTGCAGATCCAGCCAAGGGAGCTAAATGATACTGGGTTTATGCTAGACACAAGCAGCAGGTTTTGTCAGGCTGAGCATAAAGCTGGCCTGGAATCACTGACCCCTTTTCTGCTGGACTAACAGTCACATCTCCCAGCTAGCCAGGCTGCCACTGGCCTTCTTGTAAAGGCATATTTATTGAGTGTGAAATGTATCTATTAAGGAATATGGGATTTCCAAATGAATACTTGAAAAGAAACCCTGGGAACTAGAGGAAATGCTAGGCTGGCTTCTTGTGTGTACTGGCCTGAGCTGCTTAGCAGAAACACAGCAGCCCCTTTGCCACTGGAGGCTGCAGGTCTTTCATCAACTCTGTGGTGCTGGCTTTGAAAAGTCTTAAGACAGCCCCAGTGTTACACTCAGTGACGGACACCTGACCTGCCCTGGGAAGGAAATAATCACCGTCTGCTCTGCCCTTGTCCGCTTTGGAGCCAAAGATGTCACTTCACCACAAAAGCAAAGAGGAAGAGGAAGGAGGAATGACCTCACCCAACTACAGCAGAGAGCACAAAGGGGATGAAACCATTGGGGACAGGCTCAGCTGCTCTAGGAAATTCCCTTCCCTGGCCTTTCTGAAGGCATCATCAGTATTTCCAACCGACCAAGCAATCTCCTCTCGGACACTTCCTGTCCATGTTCACCCACCCACCCTGTCTGGCCCAGTCCCCGCTCTCCCAGTGCAGCCTTCCCCTTGGCAGCAGGACACCTGGACCTGTGTAAAGTACCTCCCTGGCTCCGGCCCCACTCTTTCATATCCTGGCACTGGCCTGCCTTTTCCTGTATGTGACTGAATTTGCACCTGCTGGTGTTCTGCCCCAGTACAGCTCAGAGTCTCTCCTTTGGTAGCAGTTTTGGATACAGAATCAAAGAATGGTTTAGGGTGGAAAAAACCTTTTTGATTAGTGGCTCCAACCATTAACTCAGCAATGCCAAGTCCACCACTAACCCAACTCCCTAAGTGCCACATCTACACATCTCTTAAATACCTCCAGGAATGGGGACTCCCCCACTTCTGCTGGGCAGCCTGTTCCAATGCTTGGCAACCTTTTCCATGAAAGAAAGTTTTCCTAGTATTTAACACAAACCTCCTGTGGCACAGCTTGAGGTAATTTCCTCTTGTCCTCTTACTTGTTGCCTGGGAGAAGGGTCCAACCCCCACCCCAGCACAACCTCCTTTAGGGTGGAGAGCCTCCCTGAAGTCTCCTTGAGCCCCCTTTTCTCCAGGCTAAACAATCCCAGCTCCATCAGTTGTTCCTCATGAGATCTGTGCT
Source organism: Struthidea cinerea (assembly GCA_013397865.1). Lineage (NCBI taxonomy): Eukaryota > Metazoa > Chordata > Aves > Passeriformes > Corcoracidae > Struthidea > Struthidea cinerea. The sequence goes on along the minus strand of VZTI01000768.1, from coordinate 678,705 downwards.
CTAGACCCTTCACCATTTTTGTGGCCTTCATTGGACATGAAATCCATCACCTCTATATCATAGCCATGCATTAAAACAAAAAAATAAATGAATTGCCATGGGTCCTACCTCTTCATCCAGGCTGCCTTCACATTTGTTCTGGGCAAGCAGATCCTAATTTTCCTCCACTGATGAATCATCCTCCAAGATTTTGCCCTTCCTGGGAGACCCTTTGGTGTGTGTTCAGGTGACTGAGTCTTGGTCAAGAGTCTGTTCTGCTGTATTTCGTTGGAAGGTGAACACCAACGTGGGGAAGGGCTGGTATAACACAGTTTGTATCACACAGACAATACTGGAGACAAGGCAACTCCCAAAGCATCCAGATGCTCTGTGCCTTTTTTTTTAACTGACTAAGTAACGAAGGAAAGCTAGTCTTTTAAAGTTCAGCTTTTAAGAAATTCCAATTTCCTTTGATACAGGCAAAAAACCCCTCACCCAAACTTGTTTTCGGCAGAAGTAGCATCAGAATAATGTTTCCTACTTACAAATGAATTAAAACAACTAATAGGTGAGCTACAGAGATGTGTATGTGCTTTAGCTGTGAAGGAGTGCATCCTTTAGGATATTTGCTGACTATTTTATGCCCATGGATATCCCTGTTTCCTTGATTGTGTTAACCTCCTACGGCATGTAAATGTTGGCCGGCTCTCAGGTGTGTAAATACCTGCAGGGGAGTTCAGTTTTAACTGGGGAAACTAAGAGTGGGAACTGAAATTACCTTTTTTCTCCTCCTACAATAGTGAAAAAGGTTTGGGTCCTATGTTTGAACTAATTAGTTGAGCTAATTAGAGACTTGTTTTGGTCTGTTCTGCTTGTGCATTAGTCCTGTGATGGGAATAAGAGCAGAGACCCCAGGGAGCAGAAAGATTTATCAACTATTTTTATATTATCTGAATTGGTTTTACTCTAACACACGGTATGAAGAAAGGTATGACAGCAAAAGTATGATGAAGAAATATAGTTTGCATTGCAAGACTCAGCAGTCATTTGCAAATTGCAGTTACTAAATCTATGGTTGCAGAGAGTTTGGCTCCTGTAAACACTAAGATAAATTCAGGTACAACTTCCAAGGTAGTCTTTATACTGTGAGATCAACCAACGTGTCTTTCAACGTTACAGCTATTTTTTTCCCCACTCTTCCTTCATCCTTTCCTTTCTGCACAGGAAAATTCTTTTTGAAGTCTTTGGACATGGTGCTTCAAAGGAAAATTATAACCTTAAACATAAAGTTCCCACAACTTGAATATCCCCGTGTCTTCTCAAGGTGATGAATTCTAATTCTATCATCATGAAGAAGATGAAAAAAATGAGCTGTCAGTCTCATCAGCTTTTGTAGAGGCGTGATGAGATAAATTGCAGAGTTAAGCAGCTAAACGTTGGAGTAGAAATACATTTATTACCTTTTTGAAATCAATGCATATTACAGAAATGTTCAGCATTAGGCAGCTTGCTTTGAACAGAGTAGTCTGCTGATAGATTTCTTAAACTACCAAACCAGAATTTATATGGGAATATGCACGTGTCAAATAGGTATCTCTAATTATTAGGAAGAAATTGGTAAAGTTTGTCCTCAAATATCACAATGAAAAATCTGTATTTTCCCAAACACTGGGACACTCTGAATGGTTAGGTCCAGCATCAGGTGGGGCTTCATCCTCTTTTAACAGGTGGTGAAGTTAAAAGAAGTATTGCAATGCGTTCATTCTTCAGCCAAGTACCTACAAAAATATTTGGACCATAAGAATCCTTTTCTAAGCTAAACCTATCTCTGTCAAGAAGTGCTTCTGTGGCTGCTGCTTCAGTCTTTCAATTTTCATTCCAGCCTTGCCATTTAGATTGTGTCAAAAGATGAAATTTTTATGGCCTTTCTCCTGGCCACTTACATCTCTCCTTCACCTGATTTAACTGTTATGTAAGAATAGATATATTGGACATCAGAAAGTTTATATTTTGCTTCCAATTTCATTTAATCTTAGGCTTAATGATGTTGAAAATTCACAGAACCTCTAGAGATCTCTTGGGCTCCAGTCTCTGGGCTTACAATTTGCATGAAGGTAAAATCACATGGGAAACACTCAGGAAAATGAGGTATTTTCTTCACCATAGAAAATACCTTCCTCTGACAGCTGCAGAATCCTTGATTAGCCTTTGTCTTTCACATCCCTTTGTAGGGATGTTATCTGTGCCTGGGTGGTATCTTTGTAGCAGGCACCAGTGCATAATTTATTTCCTACTGACTGACAAAGAGGAAGGATTGTATCAAGACACTGATTGCTGAACTGTCCTGATTGCTTCGTTACCGGCACTTGGGAGAGAGCTGGGAGAGGAAGCCTGGCGACTGGTAGCCTCGGGACTGGCACTCTCTAAACACACTGAAAAAGACGGGGAGAGAGAGATTTTCTTGCAACACTAGGAATTGGACAGTTCCCCCGGCAACAAACTGCTGCTGAAGTCGAGTTTGCATCATCTGAAGGGTCTGTGTCCTTGAGACCAGGAGGCCAGAACGTGCTCCCAGCTCTGTCCTCAGACCGAGTGGTGTGACTAGAGAAAGGCTTGGGGGTCACACAAAGCAGAAACATCCCTCGCAAGTTCTATTCTCAGGCCAACCATATCCATACCTGTTTTTTGCCAGCTGGACGGCTGTGGGTGTGGTATTCCAACTCAGGAGACCACAGTGGGAGGTCCTGGTTTCAATCACCCCTGTGGTGCTTCACCCTGGACGTGCTCAGCACTACTGAGCCTCTGGCTGCTGCCAAACACCTCTAGAGGCCTTAGTGTGCCCGTTTCCCAGGGAAAGTGTAGCAATGGTGGAATGGGTCCCATGATGTGGAGAGAAGAGGAGCCTGCTGGGCTTTTGACATTTATTTTGGGAACTGACTGTAATTTTATCTGCCTTCAGCACAACCCAGGCTCCTGTCTTTTGTGATCTGCTGCTGCACAACAGGAGGAAGGGATTGCTCTGCCTGTTATAATATATCTAGTGCAGACTTTTTTTGGAGGTAGCATTTTGATTAGAGAAAACCCCAATGGATGAATTGGTTTAAAAATTAAAGTGGAGGACGTAGGTATACTAATTTCTCCCTTTTCTTTGATGTGAAGATATTTAAATGTACATCTCATCCAACTAGAGCTGACCTGGGGTCATTCAGATGAGAGTTACTAATGTAGTGTTGTCTCTTTCAAGTCTAGCAATACCTGTACTGACACAGCCATGGCTCAGCATCAGAGCTCCCTCCCTAAACATGCCTGTGTTCAGGGATTTATGTAACTGCTGCTGGAATTTCCTCTTGACTGGTCGACACTTGTCAGGTCTATTGAAACCATCTCAGCAAATCAGGAGAAAAAAAGTATTTCCTCTTGCCTAGAATGAAAGCCTTTTTAAACAATTAAAAAAAAAAAAAGGAGGAAAACTGAAAAGGGTATAACTTGAAGAGGCAATAAGTAACCTTAGAGGAGGCTGCTTGGGTGGCTCCCAAGATCCCTTCCAGCCTCAGTGGTTCTGTGATGATATGAACTGTGAGCCTTGGCAGTGTGATGACTATGTGTTCCTGAAAAATTATTTTAGAAACACAGCATTGGGGATAACAATCCCTGCTTAAGATTGACAGTAAGTCATATGCCTGAGGTGAGACAGGATTTTTATCTGAAACCTGCACACCATGGTGGAAGGAGCTGGTTTTTATGTAAGTGCTGTACATCTGTCAAAGATCTCCCATCCCAGTGTTTACTGTATGTAGTGCACATGTACATTGCAGTGTACCTCTATGAAACACAGTCACAGATCATGCTCTTCATAGAGTTCCTTTAGGCATTACCTGAACTCACATTGATGTGACAAGCTGCTCTTGATGTTGTGGATCTCCCTATCCCTCCAGCATCTTCAGGTTGTCACAGAGGTGGCCAGGAAATTTTCTCACTGGGCGAAGTTGTACTTCTTCAGAGGACTTGTGCTCAATTTTGCCAGAATTCAGTTTGTCAAAAGCTGTAGTAAACACTAAATGCCATGGTGGCTATTCAGTCTGAAGAGGGAGATAGTGAAAGCCATGCATACCACGTGAGGAGGCTGTTGTGCAAGCCAGTACATGGCAGCATGTACCAAGTGGTGACACCAGGGGTAGTGGTTTGGCTCTGGAGCTTCAGGTTTGAGCTACCTCACCTCCCTCTCCAACACCTTCCTCCCAGAGTGATGCTTGACTGTCCACTAGGAATGAGTGGTGTGGAGGAGAAGCCTGTGTATCTCTGTGCCCATCTTCTCACTGCCAGGTATCCTACTGGCTCCTCGGCTTCAGTGTCTTTAGAAAGGTGTAATCTTTCTAGTGGTGGCTGCCACTTGCTGGTGATTGCTGCTGGAACACTCGCTCTCCAAGCACCTCTGCAACAAAGACTTCATTTTCATGCATGTTCCTGCCACGTCTGCCTGTAATTAAAGCTGAGCAACCAATTAGAGCATCAGCATAAGTCTGTGAATGCCAGCACTGCAGTATTCAGTTGCCTATGCGTAATGAAGCAATAATTTTGGATGTGTGAACCTTGTCCCATGGCTGACTTGACACAGCATCAGTATTGGCTTCATTCTGCTGTTGTTGCCTTCCAATGTGATCCTGTGCCATGTGAAATTATGCAGTTGGGTCTGCAGAGTATAAACACAGGAGCAGATATTTGTTAGACAGTCCAAAGTAAACCACAAAAATTATCTTTCATTTCTTGGCTTCCTCTTTCACAAGACTTTCCCACCATAACATTTTCTCCTGCGTCCCTTCACTAGGACAGGCAATGTGCTGGTTTAATATTTCTTTATTCTATTCTGGTTCCTCTGCCACCCACATCAGTATGGTGTCTTAACCATCACATACATATCTGAGGAGAGAAGATTGAAAAAAAAAAAAGAGAAAAACAGCCTGCTAATTAACATTCTAGTGATGGGAGAGAAATTGTTCTGTTAGCATTTAATTTTTGAAAAGCACTCAGTGTAAAGGTTTTGGGAGGAACTTTCTAAATACTTCGCTTAATAAAGCAGCAATTGTGTGAAAATGAGAATAGACAATGATTGCAGAGACAATGGAATATGATTTCTGAAAAAAAAAAATAAAGCCCACTGCAAACTGAAGTCTGCCAGTGTCAAAGAGACAGCGATACTGGTGCAGAATTGATAAACTACACTCAAAAAAACCCCAACTAGGTAATGGCCATCTGCGAGTCACTGGATTAAAAAGATACCTTTTTGCTGTCTTTTGCATTTGGAACAGAATTAAAGATGTTTTACTGCACAAGACTATGGAAAGACCATTTCAGATAGTGAGTTCTTACTCTGGTTGATATGGAAATCAAAAGACGTAGGCGGGGGGCTACCCACCTATCTGCCTATATATATGGTAGTCATTATTCTACTGTGCAGTCAGAGTTTGGGGTTAATTAGTATTAGAAGATGAGAATGGAGGGATGACTACAGAGAGCAGCTATGGCATGTAGCTTCCTAGCCTTATGTGGCAGTTATTTGTTGTTAATTCTCAGAGAATCCAGTGACTGGGCACAAACTATGCAGACAAGATCAAATTGCAACTCAAGATATTCGGTGCCATTTCTAACAGCTTTTCTCATGTGTTATTGCAATATTCCAAATAAACATGGCCTGAGAAAGATAAAACATCTTTTCTCTCATTGCAAACTTCTAAAATTATGAGTAACACCTCAGAAGTGTGAGTGAACTTTGACCTTAGCTCTGTGCTTCAGTACAAGTCTTCACAAAAACATCCAGTGCGGATACAGGTTACCAGTTGCTTCTGAACACAGGGAAACAAGCTGAAATAAAATACAATACAGAACGTACAAAAACAGCCCAGGAGGAAATGTGGGCATACTGCAACATTATGTTGGACGTATTTTTATCATAGCCGAACATCTAGTTCTCCAGAAAAAAAAACCAAAATCAACAACAAAAAACTCCACCACCCCCAGCTTCTAGTGCATATTTTCCTTAAATTTGTCTTTAAAAAGCTGTTTAGATTCAATTGCTTCTGGTTCAGACAAAGGGAACTGGCAAAAACAGCATACATAAAAGAATATGGGGTATTACCTTTTCAGTTTTAATAAACTCACTGGCAGCTTCAAGAAGCAATGATGAAAAATTATTCTAAGCACAAGTTATATACCTCATATCTGATGCCAGGTAAAAATAGAACTACAACAGACACTAAAACATACTCCTTGGTTAAAGTATAAGGAAATGGGGGCTTTTCCCTGCTCTACCCATCAGTCTATAACTGAAGTTTATACTTAAACAATACGAGGAAGGGTGCATTAGAGGTAACATGGGTAACTCAAAAACATATAGGGAAGGATTACACACTGGAGTTGAGTAGTAAAGCAGGATGTGACTGAACAGAGCCAGACTTGCCTGCACAGAGATAAAAACAAGTATTTGGATGATGGTAGTGCAGCTTTTATGTTATTGAACGTACCTACCATTTAGAAAAAAATATCCCTTCCGTGTTGGAGGAATCTGCTCTTCCTAGGGAATCCAGCTGAGTCTACTTCAGTGACTGATTCTTCCTTGAATATTGTTAGGGCAGATTTTTCTGTTAGTATTTTTTGCAGCAAGTGTGGGACGTTATGTTGTGGAGGGGATGGATTCATCTTTTGAAGACCCCTTTTTTTGTTGTTTTTGGGCTTGAGGGGGTTTCTTTGAAGGCTGGTGCTAATACGTCTGTGAGTACGCACCCTTGCAGGCTGCACTGATCCGAGTCAGTCTTGCCTGGGCTCTGTGAAGGTCAATGGCTTAAGAAAAGGATGAAGAAATTATTTCAACCCTCAGATGCCTTCACAAGAGTGAAGGAACTTCAGAGATGCCTCCTAGGTTATAAAGGATATTGTGCAATAGGGAGGATTTGGGGAAATTAAGGTAGGATTCATACATCCTCTGCCTTGTGATTAGTGGGGGGAACTTTAGTGCAGACAACAAAGTGGTTGGAGGGAAGCAGAAGAGCTGCGTAGGAAAAGAATATGCCTGGCATTAGAGCATCCAATTCGCCACAGCTGGGCAAAATGGGCATGCCCATCTCATGTCAAAATCATTAATCCATGAGATGAGTACATCAGAGAGCTGAGGGACCACCAGGAGGCATTCATCTGACAAAAGCATACCTTCCCATGGGGAATTTCCTGTGCTGCCTGTGGGAGAATACTGGCATGCAGCTGTGCCCCTGGGCAACCCAGAAATGTTGACCTTGGCCACCCTTGCTGGCTCACTTCCCGCCTTGGCTTGAGGTTTGGATTGCCTAACCATCCCCATGCTGCCACACACCCGCTGCAGGACGGGGGACATTGCAGGTCACGCAACACAGTGTGGGCATGTAGGGGTAATGTACAGGAGCCTTATGGATCTCAAAAGCTACAAGTTTTCTACCCTTACATGTCTGTAGGGACCTTCAGGTCTAGCGGTCCATCAAGAGACAGCAAAAAGGCAACAAATTCAGTTCTCTTTCCCTTTTGTAGTTCATCCATCCCTTATCCAGCCCAAATACCAGGTGCAGCAGGAAGCAGTGTGCCCTAGCTGCAGAATTATTTCTTTCTGCCATTAAAAGAAATTTTAATGCACAGCAAGCTCCATTGAAGTGCAAGTGAAGGGCCCATTTCATAAAAGATTTAGGCACTGTCTCGGTGTATACTTTTGATTTGTACAGCAGGGAGCTTGTACTTGGGAAGAAAAAGGGGAGGGGGGAGGACTTTAAATTACAGCTTTTTTTTTCTATTCATTTTGCATTCAAAAGCGTAAATATATTTTCTCTTCTCTTGCCTTGATTTATGACCTTATAAAAATGAGATAGAATCAGCCCAGAAAGAAACAAAGGTTAGGTCTTCCCAGAGCCTGAAGCCTTTGTGTAAGTCCCTGAAGAACAGCTGTGCAAATTACGTTTGCTGCTATCAGGTAAAGTGGAGACAGAGAGCAGTTTTTCTAACAGGATCCGGACAAGATTCCATTTTATTTTATCATTTTGAATGCAGGTTTGATTTTGTTTGCTGGTAATCACAGCCTTTAATGTTACCTTGCCAAAAATGGCTATTGCAGGAGAACTCACATCAATATGATATCAGCACAGGCAGAAAGAGAAACATCCTGTTTATGTGAATGTCCCTAACAAAAGAAGGCACGATCTAAACAGATAGAAGAGAATGCCAGTAACCGTGAAACAAACTACATGCCAGATGTTAGTCATGCTGCTTAGAGCACTAGGAGAAGTTGATCAGCTATTATGTTGATGAGTGCAACTTATGAACCTGTAGAGAAGGGAAGCAGTAGTTGTCATTTGCATGATTAAAGTCTTGTGTAGTACTTCTACATTAAATCATAAATAATTTCATTTTACCTGAGTGTGTTAATTAAAAGGTTACATTTTAAGGCATTCAGTTTCCTTTCTTTACAAGTCCATATAAAGCATTCAAAGGTAGAAATTAATTTTATTTTACAGACAAAGAGAGCCACAGAATCACAAATCAAATTAGGTTGAAAAGGACTTCTGGTCCTAGCCTCTGCTCAGAACATGGCCAGGTTCAAAGTCACAAGTTGCTCAGAGCCTTTAGTTAAATTTGAGTATCTCTATGGAAACCAGGTTTTTTTTCGATGCTTAACTGTCTTCACAGTGGAATTGTTTTCCATCCATCCAACCAACCAGAATTTCCGTTGCTGAAACTTGTGTCTGTTGCCTCTTGTCCCTTTATTGTGCACCTCTGAAAGGACCCATCTCTGCTGTAGTCCTACAAAGGCCCTGTCAGGCTGCTCTTAGGTGCCCCATGAAGCCGTCTCTCTTCCAGGCCGGACAGGCTCAGTTCTCTCAGCCTCCCTTAGGTGGCATGGGCTCCAGCCCCAGTCAACTTGGCAGCCCTCTGCTGACCTCACACCATTTCCTGGATCTCACTTCTCCTCTGGAGGATGCAAAACTGGACACAATGGCTTCATCAACGCCACGGAGGAAAGCTGTGGCCTCCCACATGCTGACTCCATTGGTTTGACCTGTGTGTTTACTGAGGGTGCACTCCATCCCTCTGTCCAGGTGGCTGAGGAAGATGTTTAACAGTGCCAGCTGCTAATTATACTGATTGCTGAATGTTGTCTTTTGAACCCAATGGTCCAGCTTCTCATCCATCTAGTACTGGTAATTTCTGAACCATGCTTAAATTCTGCTACCTCTTCTCTCTCCTGTGATGGAGGTAACTTGGAGCAGAATATTCAGAACTCGCAGAATTTAACAAGTTGTCTAAATAAAACCAGAATCTGATTATTCAGCCTGCTTTTCATTTTGACATTTTTTTTTTAAAGGTAGACATGTTTCTCAAAGACTAATACGAGTTTATTTTTCTTGTTTAAATCTCCTTTGGGTTTCCAGAAATTTTTGAGAAAGGGTAGTGTGGGAAAGACTAAGGCTGAAAGTGAAGGGACTGAAGCCAAGACCAGCAAAGTATGGATTTGTACAGGAATAAGACCTGTGTATACACAAAAGTATTTGCAGCTAGCAGACAGTATCAGCACTCTTGCTACTCTGTGTAGTTTCACTGTTTGACTAAGGAAGGAGATACTTCCCCTGCAGCACTGCATCCTTTTTTCAAATAAAAAATTTTCACAGGAGCCTTTGAATTTCGATAGAACTTGAGCAGGTTGAAAAGAAATACCTGACTTTTCTTGGTTTATTGATATTAGGCAGATTTTTCAATAGTATCAAATAACCTGCTTCACTATATTAGTAAGCACTCATTATTTTGGATTGTATTAAAGGATACGAGCAACAGTAGCAGCATTATTATATAATTTAAAATTGCATATCTGCTTGATATTGAGGTTGTGTAGTCAAAATGAAATAATTTCATACCATGAACCCCAAATTTACAAAACAGTGTTTCACAGGATCTTTCAAAACGTCAGTTCTCTATTTCAGGTAGCTTTCTCACTTTCTGAAACTGCTGAGAGTTGTGGTGGACCACATACTTCCAAGATTCACAATTCATGACATGATCAGATTTCACTGTTTTGACCAGCCCAAGGTGGTGGAGACACCTTATGCCTCATTGCTCAAAGCAGTATTTGGTGGGCATTTCTTTATTCCTGGGGTTTTTTTCTATACTGTAATCTGATAGTAACGAATGGTTCTTCTGGCTCTTTCTTGCCTGGCAGGTAATAGTGGGAGCTTCCAAGCTGCACCAAGGTCACAGTTAAGTCTGTCCTAAGATGTGGTGCAGATTTTAAGCATAGGGAGTTAGAGGGGCATGCCAAAAAAAACCCCAGAAGTAAGGTTAAATAGAATTCAGCACGTCTTCAAGGTGCTCATGTTGTGTGAATACATCTATGCATTATCGTTGTGTTCATTACATATTTTTCTCAGAAGCATCAGCCTCAAGAGCAAAGGTAAGGTGATATTGTAGCATGACATCTTTTTCTAAAAGCCTGTCAAAGGGGGGTTAGATTTTAACTCTTCTCCCCTTCTCTTCTTTTCTTGAATATGAAATGGTTTCTAGCTGGGCTGTTTAAAAGATTCACAAGGAGAGTCCGATTCATGTTGGTGATTCATTTGTAAAGCTTCAGGTGAGGGAAATAAAAGCCTGCAAAGAATTTCCAGCAGAAAAGTGTATGTGGAGGAGTTAGAAAACTATTTCCTGTATGGACCAAAGCCTTCTGTATGGCTGAGGGTCAAAACTGCAGCAGTCACACTACACTGACTCCCACGCTGGCATTTGCTACTGCCTCTCTATGCAGTAGAGCAGGCAAAGACAGAACACTCTGAACTGGGTTTTTGAAAGCCAGGATGTAGAATTCAATCTTTCAGAAAGCAAAACATCATCAACAAAAGACAGTGATTGTGCTTTAAAGCCACCTGGGAGCAGAGGGAGAACACATGCTCACGCATTCAGAAAGCCGACTCAGCCTCACATTGTTCTGCTCCTGATTTTGCCAGTGAGATGTGAAACTGAAACAGTTGTGTTGTTGATACAGAGAAAAAGCAAGTTGCCTACCTGTGCTGACCTTGAAGGCTGCTCTCCCCCTGAGATAATTCTGTTTAGTTTGTTTTTTCTCCTGAGCCTTATGCTGGAATAAAACAGGAGAATGATGAGGGTGGGAGACACTGCCAGCAGTTTGGAAATCTCAGTGGCTTTTGAACACCTCCAGGCCCCCCGGCTACACCAGCAGAAGCCAGTGTTGCGCTGCTATGAGAAGAGAGCAGCACTGCACTCTGGAGAGCAGCCTCTAGAGTTGCCCCGAAGTCCTACTCCACTGGATATGCTGGAAAACAGCTATTAAGAAGAACACAAAATGAGTTTAATGACTGAAGAAATAACCACTGAAGTCAGTAGCTGGTGAACATGAGGCAAATCTTTTGCAATGCTAAGTTTTGCCTTGGGACAGTAGACAAGAAATGAAGTGCTGTTATCTAGAATTCCGACATATTTCTTTACACTTTTTCAGAAATAAAAGAGAAACTCTCATAAAAGTGAATGAAGCCACTTGAACCCTTTGCCCTGCAGCGCAGGTTGGCAGAGAAATGGGGAAGAATGTTGTGATGCTTCCAGATTTTCCAGGAAACTAGCAATGCTCAGGAAATCGGAGAAGCTGGAGTCCCTTGCATGGATGTGTGCCAGAGACAAAAGCATTGTTGTAACAGCTGAAATCTGTTTCTACAGGCCCCATTGAGCAGGGCATAAGTGCATTCTTAAGCCTATCCCAAGCCAGCAAGAAGCAGAAGCGTGGGCTGAAGTTCCAGCTGTGCTACTGACTGCGTGCGGCAGTAGTGTGATTCTCACTACATCCACAGCGGCTTCGCTCTGCTTCAACACTTCTTTGCTGTATCAAAAGTAATTATGTTGAGGTGACCGACCTGAACTGGAACATGGCTTTAGGTTATCTTAAACTTAATCTAATGAAGGCAAAGATAGATATTTACACTGATTCTACACAACTATTTAGGTGCCCTGAGCCATGTGCTAGTATTCATGTCTTTCCCTTTGGACATTCAGGGAAGTTGGGCTCTCAGGCTCATGAGTTCTGAATCATACTTTAAATATATGACTAAAATGCCCGTTATAAATATCTTTCTAAAAGCAAAGTTTTAACTGTGAGCATAATTAACTGTTGAAATAAATTTCAAAAGTCATTTCAATTTGTCATCACTTGCAGTCTTTCAGCTGAGCATGACTGTTCATAAACATACATTTCCCCAACTTGTGTGGGGTTCTTATAGGGCACATTCTGGCACTGTGCTGCATGATTTGACTCAGGTCCATGGTGTGCTTTACTGTGCATTGTTCCTGAGGGAAGAACTGTGTACAACAGGATGGCTCCTTTTGGTAGCAAAATGTGGCATGCGTGTGAGAGCCTGCTTTTCCAAGAAGGTGCCTGGCAGTGTTCTATAGTAATTGAAGTTTCCTGTAACATACACTGCATGCTATAGTCAGTTGATGGATGATCAAAGCATGGTTTACTAAAACCAGATTATAATCTACCAGAGACAAGTTTCCTAGCCAGTCAGGAATGACTGCTAGATGATGCCATGCAGTGTCTGGAAAGGTGATATAAATTACTTTCCATGTAACAACTTGGAACATAAGTCTTGGTTTTCCAACTGCTGTACACAGTGATTGCTTGTAGACACTGAAAAAGAGCTGTGTGAAAGTTTCTGATAAAGCCGCAGTTTTCTCTCATTATTTTTTGAGTGCCTTGCTGGAGAAAAAGCTCAGACCATTTCAGATTGTTACCCTGGACCTTTGCCTTTTTATCTCAGGAAAAGGAACTGTGCCTCTGAGACAGCATGAAATGCTTTAGGTAGTTCCAGGAGTGTGAAAAAGGATGTTTACTGTCTAGCCACTGACTAGAAGAGATTTTGCATCCACTAAAATGGTTTCACATCCAAGTCCTGGATCTGAATATATCCATTCAGCTTCATTTTTAAAAGGCTGCACTTCATCCTGGGTTATTGTTCAGGAAGAATGGAGAAGGGTTAACCATAGTCAATAGCAGATTGTTACCTGTGCACCCAAGACATTTTGCACGCCAAATACTGTCTTTGAAGAGACCCTTCTCCTGTGGGTTTCATGTCAGCTATTTCTGTCAAGTGGCACCTGCTTACCCTGATGGACGAAAAGTAACTGTTGTAGTCAAGTTATTGGTTCATGCCCTGTCCTCGGTATGTGAAACTTTGTGCAGGTTGATGGTAATGGACACTGGAAGCCTTGATGGAAGTCTGGGTGTAGTGGTGTCCTTTTATGGTGCTTTGCATTTCTGGCACTCTTTTGATCACAAGATCTATCTGTTCAGAACTGATTAAATCATCTGTGAATCATAGGAAGGCTTGGGGTGAGATTTAGCAGTATCAGTGGAGGGATGTGGGCAGGAAGGTTTTATGGGAGTATGGGACAACCTCAACTTTTATTTTGTGCCACTTGGTACTTTGGTTTCATGCCTCTGGCAGGGGAACACGTACAGTGGCAGAAAGCAAGGGAGGTATATGCAAATGGTGGGAAGACAGAGCCCTATGGTAGTCAGTGTGCAGTGTGTCAGTGCTGTCAGTGCTGTCAGTGCTAATGCCCCACAAGCCCCTCAAGTTTTCCTCTGGGGAAGAAGACATTTGCATTTTAGCAGACCTTGGTAGTTGTTGAAATCTCTGTGGCCAAGCCAGAGGCTCTGGACTTATGGCTGGTGTCCTAATGGAAACGATGGCTGTGATGTCCATAATCTTGAGAGCAGGGCTGGCAAGCAGCACCTGGCTAGCTACTTGACCAGAGATTATCTGTGACAGTTCTAAAGAAGAAAAATGGAAGATTTTGGCAGTTTAATTCTGCAGTCTCACCACAGTGTTGTTGAAACTAGATGAACTCTGATTTATTTCACTACCTTCAATACACCAGTGGAGTCTTTTTATGCATGCTGGTGTCTGTGGCAGAACGCAAACATGTGATTTTACTCCCTGTTCCTTTACTGCTCCTCTCTTCTGTTGTGCCTACTAGCTGGAAAACATGGTGAGGCTGAATGGTGTCCTCAGACTAAGTGCCCTGCATTCATCCGCAGCAACACAGCCTCCAGAGAACAGGTTAAACAACAAATGGTCTGTGTGTATATGCCTTACCTTACAGTTACTGTTTTCTCTACACCTTGGGTAGGACAAAGGTTTCAGACATGGAGTCTGTCTTGGAGATCCTAACAAAGAGTTTGAAAACAATTTATAATTTTCTTGTGATGTAACCAAAGATAAGCCCTGTTTATTTAATTAAGGCATGCAGTTGATATCCAGGACAATGAATATGTAGGGCATGTATGTTGGACATTTACCTGAGAGCTTTGTTACCTTTGAATGAAGGATAATGTAAATGTTCTCCCCTGGCTTAGTTATATTTTTTGCCCATTTTACAGAAATGTGAATGAAAACCCAGTGCAAGATTTAGGTGTCTGCAGTGCAGCTGCCTAGGTTTGAGCTGCTTGCCTTAATTCGCTTTATAGTCAGTGGAGATAAAAAGGTCATTTATAAGACCTGCCTTATTCAAAACACAGCGGCTGAATTCAGACCTACAAAGTCTTCTTTCTCTCCATTGGCAGGAAAGGGGGCCTAGTTTATTGGTTCTTGTGTTGCTAGACTACAGATGGCTAGAACCCAAAGGTGAAGAATCAGTGTGAGGAACTGGTTCCATTACATTATTCTCCATTTTGAAATGCGTTTATTTGGTTTCTAATGAGATCCAGTGTACTTCAAAGTTCTAAAACAGAGTAACTTCTCAGCCATTCCCCAAGTTGGCTCAGCTTTGTTAGTGGGGCTCACAGACAAACTGTCTGGTTTTACATGATCCAATTAGTTTTAATAACTTCCCATTCAGACAGCATTCTCACTTGCCAAAATAGAATTTTTCATGAATTACTAAATTAGTAATCAGTTCTTACTGACTGTCAGCTTCAGTGAAAGCTGATAGGAAGATGTTCTTGGCTTGTAATACAAACCTAATACAAGCTTGGGAAGGACTCACTACATTTCATCCTATTTTTATCAGCCTTCTCCAGCCACCTACATTCCTCTTTTCCCAGGTGCCTTTTATTAGTTGTTGAAAATCTGTGGGAAGTGAGACACTTTAACCTTTGAAAGATTCACAACAGATATTTACTCTTTCCTCTTCTAACAAGTCAGAAGAACCAAACAGTATTAGAGATTGAGTCACCACACACCAGTAAAAGTACCAGCCCATTAGTTTATTATTACCAGAAAGCTACCTAGGTCTTAATTAAACTGGAGATCTGTCTCCCTGAGACTAATACAGTTTGGCAAGAATTGGGAAAGAGACATTCAAATACGTAATTTAATATTTTTCGCTGTAGTGTCTGTTAGGGATTTTTGTTTTAGAATTGCTGCCGAGGACAATTCTTAGAAATAAGTATCTAGCTGTAAACATCTGACTGTATTGAGGCAGTCACATATAAGGCTGGGGCAATAATGTATGTCCTATTTATTATCCTATAGGTTTGACTGTTAATTGTGATGTGGGATGCTGGACTGTCTTCCGAGCTCTATTCTTCAAAAATTATGCTGCAAATGAATGAAAACAGTGGAAGAAAAGGGAAGAATTGCTATTGTCTAACCACAACAGTCCAGGCAGGCTGCCATAACAGCATTTTAGAAGCTCTAATTCAATAATTGGATCCAGCTACAAATGTATTAGTTTAGCCAAGTCCTCTAGTTGGCAGAATGTCTTAAATTTCCTTTGACAAATGCTGTTGTTTTCTTAATACATCGTTAGATAGTTTACGAATTGCTTATATCAACTTGTTAATTAGATTAATTTGGTTTGGTATTTTACTAGAAATAGCTTATCTTATATGAATGTACAATTCTATTTCATTACAGTTACAGACATAACACTGTTTACCAACAGTAGCGTATCCAATTTTCAGAAAATACTGTAAATGTCTTGCAGGCAAAGGACAAAAAAGGCATTTTTCCAGGGCTTCAGTGAGAGGGAACAGTCTTTTCTTGTGGGAAAGAAGGATTCATCTCATGTCTTTTGCATGTACAATGCCGTGTGCTTACTGTGGCCCTCTTCCAGCAGGTTTTACATGGCTGCTGATGAGGCTTGTTGGGAGACTGGACTGTAGGAGTCTTGTTTTACAGTTCTGGCTGCTCCAGGTAATCTAAACACATTTCAGACAGATAAATGCATGCAGACCCCAGAGCTAGCACTGCTCTCATGTAGAAGTACACTTCTGTAGCTGAGGTTCCAGTAAAGCCCACCTCTCCACAAGCCGACATCCATAATCTTCCGTGGGTGGTCTCAACTGGATCTATGTTGACATCTTAGGGCAAACTGGTTTGCTATCCCGAATTCTTTAATTCCCTGACTCCTGTTGCCTTTCAGAAGTCTCCAGAGGTGCTTGTAAACAGTTAGAGGAGACTGAAAGGGGAACAGATTACGGTAGGCAGGACAAAGACAATTTCTTCTTTTCTCCAGGTGTGCTGGATAGCACAGGGAGAGCTGCTTTGGCCAGCCACCTCTCCTTCCCCAACCCTGCCCTTGCTGTCTGCTACTTCCTTGAACAACAAGATTGCTTTGACCATATATTCCCAGAGCCCCTTTGAACAGATGTCCCACAGGAAACTGAATAGTCAGGAATCCCAGGAGTGCTGCTGGAGTGAGATCTGAGGGCTCATCAAGCTGTAGCTCTGGACACAGAGTTGAAAATGCCCTTGTGTAGATCCATTCAAAGCCATTTACTGTACCCTAGGCACTTCCTGCACTGGCAGGTGTGGAAGGCAGTATCTCTCCCTGGACTTTTGCTTATGCCAGCAGACTTGCTGGAGTGAGCCTTCCCTGCTTTAGCACCACCCAGATGGAAAGGACAAAGCCACCTGGATTTGTCCACAGCCTCATTACCTCTGCTAGTGCTGGTGTGGCTGTACGTCACTGCCTTTGATGTTATTCTTAACAACACCAGAGAAACCTATCTGGTCACTAAGCAAACCTACACCATCCCTCGTACAGTGCAGACTGTCTTCTGAACCCCCAATCAGACATGATTTTCTTTTCCAGTCATCTGCCTCCCCGTTTCTGTTCAACAGCTGCAGTCCTCTTATTCAGCGGGAAAAATCAGGCATAGTTAAAACAAAACAAAACCCAGAACAAATACAAACAAATCAAATTAAAGAAAATGTTTTAAAGCATTTCAATACTCACATGATGTTGTGAGATGGTTTCATGTCTAAAATGGTAATATTATTTCTGGCAGTCTATCTCATGCTATTCTTTTGTTGATTTTTCCAACCTCTCAGGAAATTGGAATGAAAATATTTTACTGATGTTACTATCCCTGGGAAAAGCTTGTCAACATAGATCCAGGTTTATGCTGAAAACTCAAAATGTTTGGCATGTGGTTTTGTATTTTTCCTTCATCAAAGAGATTATGCGGGGCTAAGGTCTATTCACATGGAGGCAGGGAGAGATACTGGCACTGTAATCAAAACAAAAGGCGACCCTCTGTACATATATATGCAAATAACTCTTTTTGCAAATGATAATATAATCATATGAGAAATTCATTACATTACAGTAGCTCCCTCATACGAAAGCTGAGTAGACACTCTAGGGACGTACATGCTGTAGAAACCTCTATCTCTCTCTCTTATTTCTGTAGTGGTTCTCTGAGCAGGGAGATCAATGAAGCCTGATTTTGTATGGATTTGTGTCTTGAGGTTGAGACCCTATCTGGACCTTGAGGTCTCATATGAAGTGCTGCACTTTTTACCTCCCTGAAGCATTAACCACAGCTCTTAACTGGCTGCCTAGTTTCAGAATACTTTAAAGGACTTAATAGTTTTTGGATTTCCATACCTCTCAAATGTGCTCGATGAGCTTAAGCATTTGAAGATTCATAGAGAGGTCTCAGATGCTCAAAGAAGCAGTGCAGTGTCTTAAACACAGCTTCCACAAAATGAGGCTAAATCGTCCTCACCCACATATGGAGAAGAAGCATAAAATACAAATTAAAACAGAAAACATGAATTTAAACATAAACAGAGAATTTAACAGCTAAGGAAGAAGAGATACATTTGCAGATGAACTATTAATCACACGGGAAATCCTCCATTGCCTGTGAGAATTTAGCACCTAATTGCAATTTGTCTCTTTTAAAATTTTCTACACAATCTCTTCTGTAAATGTATGTAAAGCTTCTCACATTGCACATTAAAAAAAAAATCATGTATATGCCTATGTGTCTGGGGGGTAAAGGAACATGAATTTTGGTTGTAGCTGTCAGAAAAACTCCCCAATTCCATGGGTTCATTTATGTATTTTCTTTTTACATTTTTAATTAAATTATATTGATTTGTCATTTTGAGATTTCTGTGTTTAGTTAAAAACCAACCAACCAACCAACCAAACTAAACAAACTCCATTGAGGATCTTATTGGCTTTGGAGTTTAATTTTAGCCTGTAAGAGAAAAAGCAATAGCTCAATGACAACACTGTTTTGACAGAAAAGGCCAGACATATGAGCTTTAAGAGTTTTAATTTCCCTGAGGGGTCATAAGGTCCCCTGCTACCAAGTATGTTAAAAAGACAAATCAAACTGAAGTGTTGAATCAGGTTCATTAGCTCTGGCAAATCACAGTTGCCACAGCAAATGCATTCTTCCTTCGGTTTGTATGAAAGCAAAAGTTTGCTACGCACCAAACAGTGTAAATACAATGCCGTATTTACATTAGTTTTGCCCTTGTCATCATGGCTCAGTGATTCTTAAAAAAGACCAAATTGCTAAAGGAAATGCAAAAAGATCCATTTAAGATTTCAAACACCCTCCTGCACACCTGTCCTCTGATCAGTGCTATAATTCAGGTTCAAACCACAGCACCAACAAACTCAGCGGCACAGGACGCTCCTGAGCGCTCTTATCTTTGAGTGCTGAAGAGTCAGTAGCAGGGATCATGTCCCAATTCCATGGATGATTCACGGGCAGAACACAGGCTGAGCAGTCATTTGAAGATGTTTTGAAGGCTGGAAGAGGTGCTAGGGGCAGAGGGGCAGGTGGCTCTTAGTGAGGTGTAGGGAGAAAGGATCAGATGCTGAACTGAAGAGGTTCATAGGCTGTCACGAGAAAACTGGGGGTTGAGTTATGAGAGGCAGCTTCAGACTTTCCAGCTATGAGTCACACAAATCATGAAACTACTTGAAATACTTCACCTACTCATACATCTCCTTTATCTTTAACCTCTTCCCTCTTTTTTGTAGTTATTCTCCTGTTCTGCTTTCTTTCAAGTCACACCTTGCACTGTTTTCCTGCTTCCTGGTCCCCTGCTCCCATTTTGGTATCTTTCTGTTGCTGAGCATTCATTACATTTTGCAGATCTTTCACATTTTCGAAATGCTACAAGCAGTACTTCTGAGCTTAATTCACTGAATATTTGGTCTATATGATGACACAGTACTAAACAGTTTTTAAAAAAAAATTACTTGAGAAACTAAATCAATGATTTTTTTAAAGTATGCATTACCCACATACATGCCCCCAATCTACATAGCTCTGATAATGAATTTATGCTATTTATATTCATAGTAAATTGGTGATATTCAATGTTTAAAATGCAACTGAGGTCCCACTCTTTGATCAGGCGGAAGGGAGATAAAAACTCTAAAGTCTCAAGCAAGTTATTCAGCCAGAAAGCAGTTCCCTAGCAGCTCTGAGGTGTGGACAGGTTGGTTTTGTTCTGAAGCTCAGTGAACCAATGAAGAATTGCCAAAGCAGAAAAAGGTGAGAGGTGCCCAGACTTTTGCAGTGTTGTCTCCAGCTCACAGCATGGTGGCTGAATGGTCACCCACTGCACTTGCGCTATGGATGAAGCGATGAGGGGCACACCTATCCCTTCTTGGGACGGGCAAATGTGTCCCAAGACTGCTGTGAGGCACCGAAGTGGCAGAATGGAGCAAAGCCTTTCCCAGCCCTTCTCCTTTATGGGGTCATTGCACATGTTGTGTTTAAAGCCAGAAACAAAAATCTGCCAGGCCAGATTCCTCCATGTCAGGAGCCTGAGAGCTGGCAGGATCTCGGAGCATGACAGGGGTAGTCTGCAATTCATGTGCATTGGGCCTGGAGTAACATTTGGCAAACTAAAATTTGTAGGATACAATTGTCAAGAGAGCATCCCACAAAAAGGGACCTCCTTTGATGTTCATCTGGATGTCATATGGGAGGTGGGCAGTACACAGCTCACCTCCTCCTGAACGGGAAAAGAGATGTTAAGAAGAAAAACATGCTTGCCTGCTTTTTGAAGAGATGGGAAGAAGAAAGTCAACTCAGTTTCTGAGAGGGTAGAAGAGCATCAACCCCCATCCCCACTCCAGCAGGACTGCCCGGGGAAGGGGAAGTAGTGTTTGGCTGATTGTGCACCAGGTGGTGTTGCTTTGGAAAAAAGCTTGCTTTCTTTTGAATGCCTCCTGCCAGGTCAGGGAGAGCAAATATTCAAAAAGGAGTGCTGCCTGTCAATGACACATGGCTCCTGCACACCAGTACTCTGCAATTCTGTTTCTGCACTGCCTATCTCCACTTCATGCAGGGAAAACTGAAGTGGCGTGTAGCAATTATTCCAACAGAGTCAAGAACTTCTAATACTTTAAGTCCAAAAGAAGAGTTTATTACGCTTTCTCAGGAAATGTCTGATACCAGATAATTGTTTCTTTTTGCAATGATCTACTTAAAAACTGATGTGAAACACATACAGGCATGAAACAGCTTGTATTGTTTTTACTGCATTTCTTTTGATTGTGCTACACCATGAAAGAAAAACAAACACATTCAAAAAAGCAGACACTCCCAGGCTCCACATCTGCAAAGTGCAGTAGAGTTGTTTAGGTCTCCAGACTCCATCCTGTATGTATTTAAACATAGATGTTTCTATATTTATATGAAGACTCTTGCAAGTAAGGGAACAAAGCCGAGTCCAGACTCCACTCCTGGAAGGTGGAGTTTAGATTTTAAGATTTTTTCTTTCAAGTTTAGATTTTTTGCTAGAAAGCACAAGACAGAGTGTGTCCTTTGTTTGGCTTTATATTGGGCCAAATTATAAGTGTTTAATCTCGAGAACTGGAAAGCTCCAATGTCTGCACATGGTCAGTGGATCTGATATTCCTTTAGTGTTATTGCTGCTGTTCACGAGGGACAGGAAATCCCGTCACCTGGAGGCCAAATCTGTTGAGAATAGGAACCAGAGTCCCTCAGAGCCCTGCTCTGCCTTCAGTGACAGTTCACTGAAAGCAAGATGCTCTGAATACAACATTTTGGCTGCAACACACTGTTTTGGGTTTTTAAATGAAACCTTTTTGCCAAATACCTCCTGACCAGATCTAGTTTTGCTTTCTGATCCCCATCCCTTTCCTGTGCAGAACAAACCCAGGCTCATTTACCATGCTAAACTTTCAGTGACTTAACAAAAAAAACAACACAAAATTTAATTTTACACAATTCCTGCCACAATCCTCCCAAAACCTGGAATGATCCAAACAAGAACTAGAGAGGCCTAATTACTATCCGCTCATTTTCTTGACAACTGATAGTCCATATTATGCTGACTGGCAGCTGATAATTCTTAAACACCCTGCAGGGCATATTTATTTCTCTTTTGACACTGTTTACATGTTATACTTATCTTGCTTAGTTAAAAAACAAACAAAAATTTGAGCACTGGCATAATTTTACCCTTTTTTAACATAATCAAATTACTTCTGGTTATACTCCAGTCTGTCACACTAAGTCCCTCTTTATTGAGTTGTCTTACTGCAGGTTGTATTGCAGCAGTGCCTAAAGACTCAGACAAAGTACATGGTCCTTTTGTAAAGCCCATAGACTAAGGATCCATTATTCTTTTGGGTGTAGATACAGTTCTCTTCATAATTGCATCCTGAGCTGTGACAAAGTGGCTGCCAGGCAACACAGCTGTCAAAGCTACATTGCAGGGCAGTTGGAAAGCACAAATCAAGTAAAATAATAGAAATGTTTGGGACACAACAATGTTTGGGACTGTCATAACCACCTTTGTCCTTGCAAAAGGGTTGGTGCTGATGTTGCCAGTTGGGACTCCCAGATCTCTCTGGCATTTTGAGGTCTGAAGCACACTTTTTGTCGAAAGGCTGTCACTATCCTGTCTCTTTTCTGTCTTTGGTGTCAGCAGTAGGCATCATGGAATGGCCCATACCACTCTGCTAAAATAAGTGATTTTTTTTTACACTTAACCTTTCAGATCTGGCTAATGTAATGGGCAATAGCAGCAGGAAGGAGGTGGCACCAGAACGTGGCTGGAGCAAACCCTGTCCCTTTCAAGAGTACCCAGGTTGGCCTGATTCACGCTGCTCCTCAAATCACACACACAGGATGCAGTTAAGCCGATTTAATGACAGACGGCTACTGAAAGGAGCAGTTCTGCTTTACCTCACTTCCAGGTTTCTGCCTTCCTTGATCCTGCAGCTGTGTGGTCACAAGGTGGATCAATTCAGCTGTCTGGCCAATGGAAAATCCATTATTTTCTGAGGTGTTATTTTTCCACCAGATCGATTAGCTGAACAGAGCCTGATGGTTACCAGATCCCATGGAAGGGTGGCAAAGGGAGTAACACATCCACGGATTGCAGGTGGGATCACTGTTTTGCCGCAGCCTGTGGTCAGGCCAGTGCCACTGAAAGGCCAGGCTTCTGCTGCATTCAGGTAACAGATAATCCAATGTCACACTGATGCGGGAAGTGACCATTCTGTGTCTCAGCAGCCTGACACAGGTTGGGCACATATGCCATCTTTCTACTCTGAGTAACTCTGTGATCCCAGAGGAGCTGGTTCAGGGAGCACATTAATGATGAAATAAACCTATTCTTTTCTTACTTTTTTTCCCCAAGGTTAGTGTCATGGTTAAGCCAGTTCCCTGCGGGGCTGGAGGAGTACTAGAGTCAGTCCTGAAACCAGTGGGACCTCTTGGTTGGGACAAGGCAATAGCTTTCTCTGACATGGCTGTGAGATTGGTTTGACTATAATGTCATTTACTCAGACATTTAGGCACTGGTAAACTCATCCTGGATGAGCAGGTCAGCCTTATTTGTAGCTTTGAGGCAGAAGATATATGTAAGGGAGACCCACATTATCACCAGTTCCATGATCTAAATAAGAGAGAATTGAGTCTGGCAGAGAGGAAGCAATAGCTGTACCACTGAGTTAGAAAAGGCAGGCTCCAGAGACTAAAGTCCCCATAATCATGTAACTGAATTCTAGACAAGTCTTTTACAAATAGTAAGGGAACTGGTTTCTGTCATTGAGAGTTCTCTTGCAGGGATTACCTGAATGACTGGAAGCAAGTCATTCACCTGGGACGAACTGCTTGGTTTCTCCAGTATCAATACTGGCTGGCACTGGAGGATGAAAAACCTCTTTGAGTCAAAAAACCACTGGGAAGGGAACAGAGAAGGTCTTCACCCCTTGCAGCCACAAATAATCGCTGGACCAGAGGGTAACTCGGGCAAGTGGGAACACGAAGAGGCCTCCAGCCCAGGCAGGCTCAGTGCTTGGGGGTCACACCAGGCTCCTTGGGACTTCCTCCAGCCCAGACTTGACAGCCTCCAGGAGGAAGCCGAGGCCACCCAGCCCCTGGAGGAGCCCGAACCCCTCTCGCCTCGGCTCGGACGCGCCGTCTCTGAGCGTGCTGGCCACTCTCCCACGTGTTCTCGCCGTGGGTGCGGGTCTGTGCGGGGCGCCAGGGCCGTTGGGGACAGCGCCCGGGCGGCGGTCCCTGAGCGCAAAGGAGTTAACAGGACTTTCTGCCTTTTCCCCCCCGCGCCTCCTCCACCCTCCTCATTACCTGCACTTTATCACCGCCGGAGCCGCGGCGCGGGGCGGGAGCGGTGCAGGGCCGGCGGGGCTTCCTGCGCCGCCCGGGGCTGCCTGCGGCGCTGGGGCCGCGCCGTGCGGGGGAAGGTGCGCGAGTGCTGCGCGCTGCG
>VZTI01000768.1:560134-654339 GCA_013397865.1 Struthidea cinerea | reverse complement strand
CCCCCGGCCGGGCCGGGCCGCGGTGCGCGGGAGGCCGCGGGCTCTCGGCGCTGGCCCCGCGCGGGGCCGGGCGGCGGCAGGGGCAGAATGAGGAGGGAGGGAGGAAGCGACGATGCCCGGGCAGCGGAGGGGCGGCACCTCGGCACCCACCGGGAGAGGTGCCCGCGGGTGGCCCCGGGCTTGGGCCATCGCAGCTAGCTCTGGTATAATATGAAATACCGGGGTGAGAAAGCGTCCCTGTCCCGTCTCCGGGTTCCTCGAGTGGCTCTTCCCTTCCGTCCTTTTCCCCTCGTGCGGGCTGAAGCCCGCTCTGCGCGGACAGGAGGTACAGCGCGGCCGTGCTCCGACAGTGGTGCACACGCGTGTTCCAGCAGCGAACTCCAGCGTGCCCTGGAGCGTGGGAAGCTGAGATGGAGTGAAGTTGGGATGCACACACCTGGCCCTCAAGCTCGCGTGCCTCCTGACAGTGAGGCCGTGGGGTCAGGTGGGCATCACGGAGATCCCCAGCCAAATTTCACTCAAGTTCGCCCATTTTTCAAAAGGCTGGTGGTTCGTCTTCGCGCGGCCGGCAGTGCTCCGGTGAAGTACAGCGTGACACTGCCGTGGCTGGGAACGGCAGTGGCGAGCAGCTGCTCACGGCTCCGAACTCTCCCAGTTGTGACTGGAGCCATATCGGGGAGTGGCATTGCCATCAGGTCAATGGCAGTCAGTCTGGTCAGACATTACTTGCAGGCCAACACTGGATTGCAACCCACCGCCTGAGCAGTCGAAATGAAGGCGTGGGTAAAGCCACTTGGGGTTGGGTTTGTCTGCGTGGGGAAGAACCAAGCGAGCTGCTGTTTTGTTTTAGTGCACTGGTAAACACCTGTGCAGAGCGTTAGTTGGGGGGAAGTCAGCATGGTGTGTTTGTACCCTCATCAACTTTGCAGTACTTTGCCCATGTAAATAAATGATTTCTCTGCATGGGGAAGTTGTTGTGAAATATACCAGGGTGTGAATTGCAAACCAAACTTCCTGGGTGAATGCTTTGTTATAAGAGGATATATAGTCAAGGAAGAGAATTAGGATTAAGGTAGGATATAAATTCACAGGAGAATATCTATTTTTGAGTAATATGGATTCAGATTCCAGTTCTATATTAATTTCTTTCCTCCAGCACATTCAACACACAAAATAAAGACTAACCTGTATGGAGATGCATAATTATTTTTGCTGTTCAGGTGAATTAGTAATTCACCCGACAAGTTGTCCATATGAACACAGAACTAAGGGGATTCAGTTAAATAGCCAAGTCTTGCTTTGCCCCAAGAGGATGCTTGCAACAGATAACTTTTCTCCCATGAAGAAAGTTCTTTTCTGAATTGAGTGTGGTTTGTTCCTCATTAAAAGCATACTACCAAAGAAATTGAGTAAGCGTGCAGTGAGGAGGAGAGAAGCAGTGCAGCACTGCTGCTGGTAACAGCATTAGTTTGCAGGCAGATCTGAAACACTGTTTTAACAAAACAAATTCATGACACTTCAGGGAGACGCCATGCAGAGCAGCCTCAGGTTTACTCTCATGGTTATTCCTCACCACTGTTGAAGGCATTTGACAAGTGAGCTACAACGGTTACTCTGTAAATATTTGCTGTGGGTGAGTTAACATCCCGGTGAGAAGCCTGGGTAGCTCCTGGGTCATGCAGCTCCTCAGTCGTGCTTGATGAAGCCTTTGGTCCCCTCTTGTTTGACACAGTTCCGGCTGAGACTCTGCCTGCCTTTGCTGATGTTCTGTGTTACGGACCAGCAAACACAGTGTGACAGATTTAGTGGTGGTATCACCTCCCAATACCCTCTGGGTCATCTTGTAAAGTTTTTCTTGAACCATCTGTCTTGGTAGGAAGACTGGAGGGAGGATGATGAGTCTGTAAGGCAGTCTGAAGTCAACCCAGCAGATCTTCTGTTAGGAAGAAATTCTTTACTGTGAGGGTGGTGAGGCACTGCAACAGATTGCAGATTGCCCAGAAAAGCTGTGGATGCCCTGTCCCTGAAAATGTCCGAGGGTAGGCTGGATGGGGCTTTGAGCAAAGTGGTCTAGCAGGAGGTGTCCCTGCCCATGGCAAGGGGGCTGGAACTAGATTGTCTTTAAGGTCCTTTCCAACCCCACCCATTCTATGATTCTATGACCTTGGATCAGTGGGTGATGCTGTGTGGAGATGCTGTGTAGCTACAGCAGGACCTTTGGACCAATGTCTTGGTCCCATGTGGAGAATGGGAATGCTGTGCTCTGCCGTCTCTGAGTTTGCAGGGACTATTCTGCAGATGGAATTACTCAGCAGCATGAGTGCCTAGTGGGGTGTTCCGAGGGGCAGGTCATACAAAGAGTCCAGCAGGATTGTTAATTCACTTGCTCCCTTCGGAGGCAAAGTGGGCACCTGGAGTGCATGAAGTGTTTCCCCACATGTGTGATCATCCAGGGAGCAGTCGGTTTCTGTTTGCAGTACCCTGTGTTGATTCCTGTCTGCTTTGCGTGTGTGCCTTTTCCCCCCAGAAATGGACTTCTAGGGGCATGACACTTTTCTCATACTTCTATTTAATATGAAGAATAACTTAAACCCTGAAAATGACAGTATTTGGGTGAGGAAAGGAATATGTTAGAACAATAAAATGCAGCATTTTTTATACTTTCCCTTTTAAGCATGGCTCTAAAATTTTAAAAGTCTTAAAATAAGGTTGGAGAAAGGTTGAGTAACACAAATATATGAAACAAAGATTCCTTTTTTTCCCACCTCAACAAAATATTTCAAGTTAATCCAAAGTTAATTTTCAGAGGGTTTTGTTTGCTTATGAAAAAAACGTAGTCTGTTCTTCCTCTCCAGTGACTTTTTCTTTGTGCCTTTTTGCTTGTTCAAACACCAAGCTGAGAGTCTTATTTGTCCAGCTGGTTTCATCAGGAGTGTTCCTCTCTTAGGTGAGCTGTTTTCAAGTAAACGCTGACCAGCTGAAATTCTGGCTTGTTTAATTTCCTAGAAAAATATTATGACCCCTGAACAGGGGTTCTGCTTCTGATGCTGACTTGCTCAGGGACTGCCTGCAGTGCAGTTCGCTTCCACATCTATAAAGCACAGATAATCTACATGTGTGCATGCCTGGGGACTATGGATAATAAAATATAATGGAAGTGTTAAGGGTATTATAGTTGTTTTAAGGCTGTACTTCACTTCATGCTGTTCAGATACTTCCTGGGCTTCAGGGGAAAGGAAAGCATTTTGTAGTAGAGGGGTAGTATACGTTAAAAGAATTGATTATATTTTGAAAATCAGTATGGGGTGAAATAAATTTTTTCAATCTGTTTGGATGTCTCAGTCCTTAGCCCTTCACATTAGACTATCTGAAAATTGTGGCTAGAGATGGGGATAATTGAAAATACAGTGTAACAAAATTAGATTTCCCTTTCAGTTCAGTGACCCCCAAAACTGGAGAGCAGATAGGTATTTCTGGCTTGCTGTGTTGGGATACATCCAGTACTAATACATGTAAAGAACTTGGAGGTGGAAAAGCACCTTGTAGAAAAAGGTGTAGTAACCATCCTGCTTGGATGTTTCTGTGCTGTGAACAGTAAACATGGATATACTCCACTGCTTCAGTCATTTAGATAAAACAAACCTCCAGTTCCTTGTCTAGGGGAGCCCAATGGTTTTTTTTTTTTATAGTTCCTGAACTTTGAACTCTACATTGACCTTGTCCTTGAAGGTGTTTTCTCTTAAATTCATTCTTAGGGCAGGTGTACCACAGTTATCCAAGATGGCAGGGATGATTAGATTGCATTTGCACAGTGAGTTGCGAGGTGTAGGTTTTACTCATCATCCTCTGCTGGATAAAATAGCAGAAAATTACTCAATCTTTTGCTGTTGTAGCTGAGCATGTGTCAGAGCTTGTGCAGAGGCATTGTGCCCATGAAACTGTTCCCCTCTGCCATGTCCTTTCTCAAAATCTCTGGAAAGACCCTCCTGTTTCCCAGTTTGCCTCCTAGAGTTACGTGGTGAGTGTACGCATAGTAAGCACAAGTACTTTGCTTATGAACTGTCTTTGCCGCTCTTCCTGCTGCCTGTTAAAGATATGTTCTTCTCTTCCCTTCTCCCTTGTGACTAGTGATGAAATACAGTTCTGTGCCTCTGCAAGCACCAGCAGCGAGGTCTTGCAGGCCACTCCATCATGCCAAAACTCCTTTTCACCACACTCAGTTTCACTCTAATGGAGCTAATGCTGCTCCTAAGAGAGCAAGCAAGTGCTCAGAAGGAGGAGGAATTTTCTTGCACACACAGGCACACACCTTTTTAATCACCTCTTCTGCTTTCTAGGTTCGTATTTACACACAAATAAATACTGTTAGATGTGAGCATCAATGTAGCTCTTTGTCACAGTAGCGGATCTGGAAAACCTTTTGGATGTCTTGGTGTCAAACCGCAATACTCTGATATTGTGAAAGATCTTGCTGGTCTGTAGAAACCTTCATCATGTGATGTGCCTTTTGGCTTGATCAAAGTTGAAGAGATACCATGACTATTTTCTCTTCTGAGACCTAGTAATTGCTTCTGTGGGGTTCCTAGAGGTCTTTGGCCAGGCAGATGTTCTCAGACTGTCTTCACCTTACTTTGTTTTGAGCAGCTACTTTGCTGTATGTTTGTCAGGATGCGAACTGACTGTAGGGTTCCAGGTTTAAAATAAGCCACAGGAGTTGGGGTACAGCTGCTAAAAGTCTACATGAGTTCAGGGTGAGTCTGGAGAAGCTAATGAGAGAGAAATGTATTGAGGATACATAATCCTCATCAGGCACAGAAGGTTCCCGAGCTGAAAATAGCTGGAGGATTGGAGTGTATTAGGGATATCTATCATATATTCTGGCACTAGCAGTTGTCATGCTGTTGGAGACAACTCCTCTTTGGCAGAGGAAAAAAGTCAAACTATATGCAATCTGTTTTAATTAAATGAAGTATCAGATCTTCTCAACCTACATTCTGCTAAACTTTTCTTCATCTCCTGTTAGGAGCTTTCAGTTGCTTATGTCATTCAAGTAGCTGTTCTCTAATCAATTCATTTGGCAGCTGGGGAGACTATAGTATTGTCGATGAGGTTTTGCCAGGACGTCAGAAATTGGCTGCTGGAAACACTCAGAATTTACAGTCCTTCTTTCCATGGCTACATCATGGTGGTGGTTGATAGTTAGGTTTTGATTGAGCCGAGCATGTAGATCTGCCTGGTGCCCAGATAATCCTCTCGCAAATGACTGACATTTATTGTAATCCATATCCTTGTCGGCAGCTTCTCATCTTCATGGTGCCTGAGTGACGTTGTATTTCATGCTGCTGAATTACACTCTTTTCCTAATATTACAGTTCTTGAAGGCTCCTAATCTTCCAGTATGCCATTCTGTTTACATGGGTTTTGACAATACCTCCAATTTTGTGCCATCAACACATTTCATTAGCAACTTTATGCTCTTTTTACCAGTGTGGTTAATGAGAAGAAAAAAAATCAGAATAATTTCTCTGGTACCTCTGTTTATATATACTATAGAGACTTCAATTTTGACATTTCTTCTGCATTAAAAAGATGCAGTACTGTTTTGTGTAGATGCT
Source organism: Struthidea cinerea (assembly GCA_013397865.1). Taxonomy (NCBI): domain Eukaryota; kingdom Metazoa; phylum Chordata; class Aves; order Passeriformes; family Corcoracidae; genus Struthidea; species Struthidea cinerea. The sequence goes on along the minus strand of VZTI01000768.1, from coordinate 648,724 downwards.
GTCCTGGCTGAAATTAGTGCACAGAAGTGCTGGATTGACTCAGTGGGTTGGAAGTTTTATTGTCAGAAGTATTGTCGAAGTTGACTGGTTGATATTGGTGACATTTTGCTTTCAAGTCTGCCACAGAGGTTCTACTCAGTAACTTAATACCCTCATCACTTTAGCAGCTATTATGTGGGTAAAAATAGTTGTGGTAAGTAGTCTTGAATTTTTCCTATTGTAATCAGGGTTATTATGTATTCCTGCTAAATGTATTCGATTAAGATAATTGTCTTTCACATATCACATATGGTATCCTTAAACTTGTCAGGTCTGGGATTGGTGACACATGAAATATTGAGCAATGGATAAAATAGCTTTAGCAACAGTGGCCGTGGTAGCTGATGGGGAATTTCAGTGTCTCATGTGTTTATTTGCATAATAATTTGTTTCATAGTCAGTCTTGAGTGAATTACTAAATTGAGAATACTTCTTAATTAGCCCATGTGTTATGACATCTGAGAAATTATGCCTGGATTTGATTAACTACAGCTGAATGAAGTGGAAAGTAAACCCACACTTCTGCCCTAGGAAGTAACCTAGTAAGTTTTGCAGAATGCAAAGCTATTTTTCTCCCTGAGGTTGGGGATTAGCCTGATTGACAGGATGATGCCCACTGCCTGTGGTCTTACACTGGCACTGGGAGTGAGGCTGGCAATTCCTGGACTGACATCTCAGCTGCTTTCTAGCATCCCTGGGAAAGTCCAGATGCAGCACTAGCTGGTGGCACTGCCAACACATGGGGAATAGGTGCCATCATGTGGCTTGTGTTCATGGAAGCTGCATAAAATTGACATAGATTCCTTGACACATCAAAAATGCAGCAGCTTGCTTTTAACTGTGGGAGAGGTTCTGTCTCCTTTCTGTGTTTTGGTCCAGAGCACATCCCGATAAGCCTCTCTTTGACCTGCCTACCATAAACCAGACTTGTTTGTAACCCCTTTCCCATGGTGCAAATTGAGCTCCAGCTGAAAATACCTTGAGCTCATTTTGCCTGTGCTCAGTCTTTAAGTGCCTTTTGTCTTGTGTTGGAAAAAAAGCCTTCAGTTATGGATTGCAGAAGCAAATCTTGATCAGCCCTGCATGTTTTTTGTAATTCTGGCTGGACAAGGATCTCACTGGTTTCACTTTTGGTTTTGCTCCCCTTTCTAAGGGATGCAGATCCTCAGATGTGGTACTGCTGTGTATGGCTTGGAATCCTATCAAGGAAGTCCATGTAGGAAATAAGATCAACTCCACTGGAAGTAAAATTTGAGTATTTGCAAAACTTCTGCTAGTGTTACATCCTGTTGAAAGTCTTGATTTAAATGTGAGCTGATAGTCTCCTTAGTTATATACTTACAGGGAAATAAACAAAATTCACTTAGTGGAATTGTATACTTTAATTTGCTTGGTTGCAAACCTGTATTATTGGTTAATTCACACTAGATTTCCCAGCTGCCAGGATGAATGAACAACACCATGGCTGTACAATTATGACAAACTCCGTTAAGATTTGTATTCAGCTGTTGTTACTTATATGTCCCCAGTGGTTTGAATTCCATTTGCGCCGTGAGGAAATTGCAAAACAAGCTGTGCATTTTTATGCGGATGAAAATGCTGAAAATAGACAGTGATAGCTTTTCAAAAGGAGGAAAGAAAAAAAAAGGAAAGCAGAATATGCCAACTTTTCAACCTAACTCACAGAAACTGTTGTAATAAAACAGATTTATGCTAATTATATAACAATTAAAACAATATTTCACATGTAGGAAAGGAAGGTCCTTGTTCTTCGTACTTATACTATGTAACTTATGCTGTATAACTTTATATTTATACTGTATAATTTGCTTATTCAGTTCCAGATGAAGTGCTCCTTCCCAACCATGGTTTCTGCTCACCCCAGGCAGGTGCTGGGTGTAGCAGCCAGTGTAGGAAGAGATGGTTCAGGATGCAGACCTTTGGTCTGGCTCTGCTGAAGCCCTTGAGCCCTCTGATGGGTCTGGCTGCATTTCTGTGCCTGATCACCAGGCACCCAGATGCTGCAGGTCTGGTCACGCAGTCATCTCCTCGTGAGATGGATGTGAGCCATCTCCTGATAAGGGCTCATATTAATGCTTAGAAATAGAGCCTTAATGTTGGTTTGGGCTCAATGGTGCCGTAGGGCTGGAAATCAAATGGGACACCTTGTTCCTCTGGGCAGAGCGAGAGTGCCCTGCTCTTCTTCAGTCTTTCAGGGCTGGTTAGCTGGGCCATCCACTGCTCTGCTCCTGTGCACAAACTCCTAAACACCCTTTTCCCCCAAATCAGGCTGCTTTGCAGATCCTGTAGGGTTCATGTGAATGGATCCCTTTCAGTGGAATATTTTAGTTTGCTTTTTAGTATCTGGTGTATAAACTTTATCCATGATGCCTTTTTATTTAAACATTTTTCGTTATACCTGTGCTTCTGGCATGAGTTTAAGGATAAAAAAGAAGTCATTTGGGCTCTAAAGTTAAAAGCCGTGGAAGCAGGATGTGAATATTTGCAAATTCTAGGTATAAAAGGCAGTAGCTATTCAGAATTGTCACTATGTCTTTTGTCTCAGTTAACTTATTGTTTGGTTTGGGTTAGTCTGACCTTGTAAAATGATCTTCTTACGGACACCGTATTAAGCTAGGGTCAGTTATTAATTTAGTAATTTAAATCCTATGGTATACAATTTTCTCTGATTAATTCCTTTTTGAAAGATATTTTCCTGCAGAGAGACACAGCAGTCTAACTGATTAAAAGTCAATATACTTTTTTATAGTGCAGAAAGAAAATATTCTGCTGATTGAAGGAGAAAAAAGCCCTTCAATCTCTATAAATACCAGTAGATGTGTATTCATAGCATCAGTAAGGATCTTCTGCCTTCAGTTTTAGAACTGAATGAAATGATTAAAGCTTAAAATGCCAGATGATTTCTAGTTTTCCTTTTTTAAAATACTGATTGTGAGGAATGCAACTTTTATTTCCTTGTTGGTGAGCAGTCTGCCTTTCTTTCCCTGCTTCCTGAACCTCATGTGTAAGCCTTTATGTAACTGAGACACACATGGGCTACATGAGTTAGAGCAGTAAGGAAAGAAATAGTTCAGAGCCTCTCCAGCAGTCTTTTGTTTAATTATGGGGTGCATTTTATCTGTGTGTTTTATTGTGGTAGCTTCTCCTGCAGCTGCCCCTCCTGAGACTCTCTGCAGGTCATGCATGTGTCAGTATCAGCGCTCTGACTGTGGAAGGAGTGGCACCAAGCAAGCAGCAGTGGCTGCTTGAAATGATACCACTGGTGGAAGAAATGTATGCCAAACCATACCTTTCATGATGGTATGCAGTTTGTAGGTCAGTATTGAAATAGCAAACGAATAAAAAAGGACCCAAATCCCACAGAAAAACCCCAACAGAAAATTGAGGTCCAGACCACTTGTGAAAATCAAGAATGTGGCTTGGGGGAGGGAGAGAGAGCAGGTGTTTGGGGTTTTTTTAAGATGGGGGTAATTTTCTAAGATGATAAGCATTTAATTGGGTTTTCTGGCCAAGTTCTCGCTAAGAAAGCTAGACCCAGTGGTCCTGAAACACTTTGTAGTTTCAGATGGATGTGGTAATCATTTGCTGACATAAACTGCTACTGCACACTGCTGAGCAGATGCTCCATTTCATCCCATAGGTGAATGCAGTTCAGTGATACATCAAATGATTTTTAAAATATGGAAGGAAGGGGAGAAAAACAATGCACACACATGGTTAGCTTTGAAAGTTGCAAAGCTGTTGTTTATTGGGTGGCTGAAGGAATGAGACAGAAGTATCCCTTAGATCTGCTCTGGATCCCAGCTCATGTACAATCCAGTGCTTTGTTGTGGTTTGTCATTTCTGCAGTGCCTGAAGCCTCTTGGCAGTAAAAATGAATCTGGGGGTGTGGGCTGTGAGTCTGCTGCTGAATCTGTGTTGTGGGACAAACTGATTTGTGTGGTGTTTGTTAAGGAAGGCCATGGGAGATCCAAGCCCTAAAGGAACAGAAGCAGGATCTAGTAGTTAGCTGCCAAAGAAGAAAGGGGAGGACACAACCTATCCCAAGCTTAAGTGTGTTTTGACTTGAGCGGGATGAACTGTAACATCTGTCAGTGCTAGCACTGATTTGTGTGTGGGAATACTTTAAAGTAGTCTTCCTTGCATTTTGTTGGGAAAAAAATATTTAGGACACAAAAATTAATAATCCTGTTAGATTTAACTGTTATAAATGCTTTTGAACGCTTAAACAGAGTTTAATTTCCGTTCACAAAGAATGGCATAATCATTTTAAAGTTGGAGTTTTGATACTTGAAAAACTTATACTATGCATACCATCTTAAAGTTTATTCTGTCAGCTCAAAGAATGTTTGCAAGTGATTAAAAGACCTATTCTCTTTCTTCCACATGTATAAAAGAGATTGATAAAAATGCTCAGCCTGAGTGCAGTAATTCATAAATAGTGTCTTTGTAATTGCCTTTGACTGCAATTGCTGCAACAAAATACATAAAATGCAAAAAATAATAATGGTAGTCAAATTAATACCTCTGTATTTATATTTTTACTGTTGTGCTGAAGGATGCAAAGAGGAACATTCAGCAGATATTTAATTTCTTGTTTTATCTCATTAAACAGACAGTCACAAAACAAATGAGTTTCAGATTAGTATTACCAAAGCTATTTATCTAATTATGGCTTTCACTGCACTTGAATGAATGGCTGCAAATCAATAGGTCTCTTAGGTTGCCAGGACATGCATTAATATTGGTGAGTGTCCAAGCTGAATAGCAGGAGTGATGTCTCTTGGTTTTTTTCCATTCAGATATATGCAGAAACTGAGAATTTATCTGAAGGCCTGCTTAAGGAGTTGCATTCATAATTTGATCATTCGCAATTCAGTGTGGCGAAAAATATTTACATTATACTGGTAGAGGTTTTATTAAAAAAACCCAAAGCAATTATTTCAGAGGAACCTAGAGTAGATAAAGACCTGTTATAGTGGGTCAAGATGACTGTTCAACTAGTCCTGTACCCATAAGTTTTAAGGTAAATCTAACAGGTAACAGTTTTAGCCATAAATATAATGTTTCTTGTGGGCAAATGTTGGATAGCCTGCCTCCCACACTGTTTGGTTTTATTTTTCTAGTTTCAAATAGTCAGTTTATACTCTGATGCTGGGGACTTGTTAACATTAACCATTTTAGTTCCAGCTTTTCATGTCATGCATCTACAAATCCAGTATTTAATTAATCTGGATAGTGTTTTACATTCAGACTCATCTTGGAACACAAATTTACAAAGCTTCTCTGTGGGGTTTGGTGATAATGACTTTACACAGGAAGGAAAGCTAAGTTGTGTTTTATTCTCTTGTTGATGAAAACATTTATTTTTGATCAGTTTTGAATATTCTACCTTTAATTTCAGTGACTCTTCCTCTGTTCCTATGAGGCAGGGAACTTCCAACTTCTGTACATTTGACTTTTTATTCTTTTTTACAGCTTTTTTTCAAGCAAGTAATTCCAGTCTCTCTAGATGACTCCTTCCATGCTGTAATCATTTTTGTTACCTTGTTTTGAACTCTATCTGCTTCTGCAGTGTCCCTTTGAACTAGTGATGGCTTGTGCTGAATGTAATATTCTAGATGAGACTGCGCCGCTGTTTTATATAAATCATGCAATTTCCTCCCTCTCTCCATCATGTAGGATTTTCATCCTAACAGTGTGCTATCTTTTCAGAGCTCCTGGGGCCACTGATTAGTTCTTCACACAAAATGTCTTCACAGTCATTCAGGTTGCTTTCTTTCAGCTGATACAGATAACTTAAAGCTATATAAACTGTCAGCATTTTTTTCATTGCATTTGATGTGGATAAACATAGTTTAGCACTGTTTACTTGCCTACCTTGACTAGGTCTATTTATAGTTGTTTATAGGCTCCTGATTGTGACTAACCAAAATTGTATGAGCAAAATTTACTTATCTTGATGCTGACATCATAAATATGTTTCATGAAACAGCATCGAGCCTAGGACACAATGCTGGGGCATCTTTGTATTTTCCTTTTCACAATGGAAACAGTCCGTTTAATCCTGTTCTTGTCCTTCATTACTTCTCTGTTTCTTGATCAACTACACTGTTTTGTCTACACATGAAAGACTGCTTTAGCTTCCTTTGAGGAGCTTTCCGTGTTAGGGTGAGTCCATACTATCCTTGTTGAAGTTGGAGGTACAGCTGTAGAGTATTGCTGTGTAGGTGGTCTCGGTCTCTGAATATAAAAGAAAAGCAGCTGATAGCACGTCAGTCTTGACTTTGTTGCAACATACTCTGTCAAAGGTGTTGCTGTTCTTCTAAGGAATGTAAGAATACATATTCATGACCAGTGAAGCTCCTGTTTGGTGGGTGGACAAGTGTTTGGAAGGCTTTCCACAGACTGGTAACCAAGAACTTTGTCAAATAACCTCTGAGCAGAGCTCTGCAAAAGTATCTCTTGACTCTGCTCCTATCAGTATTTTCTTTAAAAACTCTAGTGATGGAGTGGAGAATAAGTTGTTCAGAAGTGGCTACTGCTCCGATACATCAAAGAAAGACCAGGGAGACAGAGTGCCTGTTTTTTTCTTTTTAAAATAATTTATTTTTATTTTCCTACTTAGGCAACTTTATGGAAAAACTGTTATTAGGAACAAACCCATCTAAAAGGTTAACCAACAAAGGCTTTTGAATAATGTCACATTGCAGGCATTTGTTCTCTATTCTTGTAGAGCACTTCATTAAAAACAGAGACACAAAATGTCCTTGTAGTGAGTGGTCTTTTGCATTTAAGCAGAAAGTGTAGCTAACAGAGCAACACTACTATTAAATCAGAGTTGTGGTCTGATTAAAAACAATGCAAATTTAGGCCCTTTGAGAATCCATTTATTATTGCTGTAGAAAAGTACCTACTTCAGTTGTTTATTAAGAGCAAAACATGTTACAGGAAAATTTATGGCAGGATGGTGGGAGTGGATAAGGAAGCATTACATTTGTCCATTCTGTAAATAACAATAATTCCAAAGAAACTATCCAGAGACTACAATTTCTTGTTAAAAACTGTCCTTGCTCACTGAAAAGCTAATGGTAAATTTTGTGAAACTTCTAATATTGGAAAGGTTTTTTTTTTTTTTATTTGAGTTAAGCAAGAAAGCAGACTGCATATTTATCCCTTGCTTTAGCACTTCTTGGTGTTATCTGACTTTTAGAAACAAAGCTAAATGCTGAGGGTCTGTGAGTCATCTTCTTTTCAGCCTGAGCCAACTCCAGCTTCAGTATGTGTATGCTTGTTTCTTTATACCATGACTTTTCCCCTCCTAAGTTAGTCATTGTTATCTCTTGGCACAAGTGAAGAGGTTAAAAACGTCAACAAGCATGAGGCATGCTAAAAACATGCAAACAAACCTCCCATGTAATCTTCCAAACCCCAGAGTGTTCCCATTCTCATTACTTTGTTCTTCATGAGCCCATCTGATCTTTTCATCATATCCTGATGCAGGGAGCAGGGAGGTGAATTCCAAGGCAAGGGTTTACTGACCGGGAATAATGTCCTAGAGGCCCTCTTCACTTAACTTCTGCTGGTGTGCCCAGTTTCCACAACAGACGTTATGGCATTGCATAAAGAAAAAGCAGAAAATAGATTAGATAGAGGTGAAATTTTTCTGTTAATCTTTTTTTGAATGCTGTGCGTTTTGAAGAAGTCTGTATGTGTGTATCTACATACCAAAAAAGCTTGTAAGCTCCTTTTAATTTTGGTACAGTTATTTCTGGTGCTTGAGAAGTGGCCAAATAGGTAGTTATCCCTTAGGCTTAGGCTGGTTTGGAAAAAATGGTGAAGCCCTTGTGGTTTGTGGTGGTCGTTCCACTGAGATAAGAATAGTTTGAAGTCACCTCTAAAAAAGCGGTGTGGGAAAGGATGGAGTAGTGAGCAAGGTGATGGGGGTGATCATCAACTGTTTTTTGGAGACAGTGCGTCTCAAAATGAAGGTCTCTTACAGTGAGTGGTGATTTGCCATCAGTCTGCTCTAGGGCCACAGTTTAACCCATGGGTGGTGTGTCCTTGCTGCAGAATGAGTGATTGAGCTGGATGGGCTTTTGAGATCGTCATGGTGTAGAGGTTGGAACAGGAACTACCTTCTTTGGTAGGGCATCCAGGCTGCCCAGGCTGCTTTGGTGAATTGAGGAGAGTAAACTGAGCATCCCAGCAGTCTGTTAGGATGTCACGGACATCTTCCTTTTTGTTAGTGTTCATGGAAACTCAGTGCATCTTTGCTACACTCTGACAGATCAGTCACTGTGGGGGGAATAATGCCCTGTATTAATCTTTTGGGTAATTTTTATTCCCTGATTTCAATCTAAATTCTCTATCAGATTAGCATTTTCCATATGCGTATTACTTGAACCAATTTCTCAAGACAGCAGTTCCCCATCTCTCCCACCTCCTGCTTTGTGTAGGTCAGAAAACATTTGCTGACTTAAAATTATATTTATTAGTGACTTTTAAAACTGAGTAGGCTGGTAACTAGGATACAGTGGGTAAGTGGAAGGAGGGTAGCAGCATATTGAAGTGATCAATGTTGCAAGCTTTGGCTATGATGCAGAATATTAAAGAATAAGAGTTAATTCTCTTTGCCCCTAGGCCTGAAAAAATGTGGTCAGTCTTTACCTCCTTTTATTCCCATGGGACAAAGCACTCCTTCAAGGATCTTGGGATAAAAACTCAACTTGCTGAAGCAGAAGAAGGTGGCTCTGTTCTATGTTGTTGCTTCCCATGGCTACATAAAGGAGGAGCCTGAGGAGTCCTGGACACTGGTGTGTGTGTGTGTGTGTGGTAGGGCAAGAAGGGTGCAGCTTCAAGTAGCACATAGGAAGCATGAGCTGCTCCTTAGTCTGGCAGTCAGAAGCTCCTCCAAGTGTACTGTTCCTAGCACTGGCTGCCAGGCCTGGCTGTCCTCAGGAGGTGGAAAAGTGACCCTGTGGAAAGGCAGTGATGTGTGAGTCCTTTCCTCTGATTGTACTATGGCATCAGCAGACGGTTCTGCTGGCTCTTTGAGGTTGCTCTGTTCAGGATGCACTCAGCTATACTTTGGCTGTGAGTAATGCAGAGGCTATTCTGCTTTGCTTTTGTATGCCCCGTTCACACAACTGATAAGCAAGCTTCTGTTCACATTGTGTCCTTCTGCTTCTCTCTTACGTGTTCTAATGAGTATTTCTTGAAAAACAGTTACAGGGCTACTGCTGCAGTCTTCAGTGAGGGATGAGGTGCTCTCCCGGGTGGTTATCTCAGGTTCTGCAGGTGCAGGCTGTGGATGCTGCCTCGTGTATATTTTGAAACAGCCTTGAGAAAGTCATCCACAACTTTCAAGCCAAAAGACAACAGTTTAAAACAACAGTTCCTCTGGAGGAGTAATTTTCCTTACAGCACCTGATGTACAGAGGTCTTGTTGAAATCTTAGAGGGTTCAACCTCTTTGTCAAGAGACACACCTTACACAGACATGTATGTTCAGTTTCATAACATACAATTCACCTCAGATCCCTGCTCTGCTGTAATACTGTGGACTTCTTTCCACTGCACACATGTTTTTCATGCTAATTTAGACTCTAGCTTTTTTTTTTCTTTTGCATATGCCTTTGAGTATGAGAATAAGATTGACTAGGATATCATATGGTAGGACTTCTGTTGGGATGGAAAACTAGATAATAGTTGCAAATGTAATTAAAGGTTAATTAATTCAAATAATTTAATCAGATGTAAAAAGTAGAAAAATCTTCTAATCCTTTGACTCTCAAATTGTGAGGGGTTTTTTTCTGTTTATGGTGCAGTATCTTTCTTTTATAGGGAAAAAGTATAAGTCATTTAAAGGCGTTGTAATGTATAAAAAATGGAACAAAGGGATAGGAACTTTCTGCTTTAAATGCCAGGTCTAGTTTTACTGGCGTGAAGTTATTGATGTCATGGGGGACAAGAGACTGACGTGGGACAAACTGAAGCAAGATTTGTTTGTTTGTTTGTTTAGTTAGACTGCCTAAACCAGTTTTTTCATAGGTACTTTCTCCACAAAAGGTTTAGTGCAACATAGTTTAATACATTATTTTTCTATGAATTTGAGTCGGGTTGTCATCTCAGAGGGTGTTAATCTTGCAATAGTATCTTGTCAAATTTTGTGGCTTTTTGCTTAAAATGACTTTGGCTGAACATCTGAACGTATTCTAAACCTGAGGAGAGGTGCAGGGATCACTTCTGAAAGCCCATGCTGTCTTAAAAATAAATTATAAACACAGAGAACCCTAATAGGACAGTTTCTATTCATTATATTTTCAAAAGTCTATTGTTGGAGCAAGGCCCTAGCTTTCAAAACTGGAGGTCAAAAAGGGAAAATTCCCTGCTACCAGCTGGAACATCTCAAGAGATAAAGAAAACCCTGCCTTCCACATAGGGATCAAACTTGCTACAGCAGTAGGAAGAAGGACTTGTAGACTTAATTAAATTTAGTGTGAGTAAATCTGTAGCGTGAAAATTCAAAACAATACAGCATAAACTTGATGTGACATACCACTTGCTGGTAATATCAAATGTGTGCAAACAGTTGTTTATATGAATAAAGAATGAAAATAAAGATATATATCAGAAGAAAGGCAGGTAATTAAATTTAAGGATAAAGAATATAATTAAGGAAATCTGCCTCATTAGGGTGGAAGTCCTGCCCGACTTGAAAGGCTGTGTTCCTTTCTTAAACCTATGTTCATGAAGGCGGTTCCTGTCTAAAGATGCCTGAACTGTATCTGTGAGCTTGTGGGGGTGCTGAGCATATCTTTTACTTTCTTATGAGCTTAATTTGCATAAGTTATGTCATTTATATTATTTGGTTTTGATTTTATCATACTAACTAAAATTTCTATCTCTTAGCTACTTGGCATTTGAGCAGTTTTACTGAGGCAAAAAGAAATATACAAAACTCATCTGTGTCTTGCATATTTATTTTCTGATTCTGTAACTTCTCGGTCTGGTGAAAGCTAAATTTACCTAAGCAGCTTTTAGTGGTTGCTCATATATTCCAGACTGTCCATGTTCTAATCCTGTTCCGTATCTAATGGTTATTGCACACTACTTCCCATGTTGCTGCATGTGCCAAGCAGTCGGGATCGAATGATGGGCATGCGGTGGTTTCTGCTACACTGGCAGAAACTTTTGAACGGCCTTGTTTCTAGGTCCCTCCCCATCTCAGAGGTGACAAACCTCCCTTTGGAGTGGATTGCACTTGAGTTTTCACTTGTTCATGCTTTAATGGCCAGACTAAATATTTGCAAGGTTATCAGAGTTAGTGCAATCTCACTCTGCAGACGGTTTGAAGGTGCTGGTGGCAGAGTTCCAAGTATTTCTGGGGCTTTGCCAAGAGCAGATGAGGAGTTCCTGATCTACTTTGCCAAAAAATTGCTTGTGTGATCTAAGGGAAAGCTTTATTCTTTCTTTGTGTATTGAGTGCTTTTTAGCTCTCTGTAGAGTGAGGCCTTGACTGCTTCATGAAACTAAAGCAGTTAAGCTTTACAATTAAAATTACAGCTGTTCTTCTGGAAGTGGTTAAGAACTCCCGCTCTCTGGTTCATAGTAGTTTGGCACTGGTTTGTGCCAAGAGCTACTGTCAGTGAAATTATTATTGTTCCCAAGAGGTCACGTAACGGAGCGCTGCCAGTACAAACCACAGCACTGCAGATTCTCAAACTGTTCGGGCTCTAATGCAAACTTCTTTAAGCAGAGCTTGTTCACCCACCCTCAAGGCTGCTCCTGCTCTCGGAAAACCTCAGAAGCAAGAAGAGCAGAAGTCAGCAGTTTTACTCTAGGTTTGCTGCATTCTAAATGTCCTATAGGTACTCAGAGTGGGGCTGCCCTGGGTACATGGAAGAGTGCTTGTGTGCTTCTGGCCCTTAGCTGATAGCAGATTTTTACCAGTGGGTCTCAAAGGGCTTTTAGAGAGTGCTCATGGTCATCCCCATTGCATGGGAAGGGAAATGACTCGCTGAAGGTTGCGGCCACACCATGTTCAGGAATCAAACTGAGGTACACGGAACAGTCTGGTGCTTTTCCCAGTGGGCCACTTGGTCCCTGCGAAATCAGAAAATCAGTTTCTCAGAAACACAGAGAAAATAATTTCACTGTTTTGTACCAGAAAGGAGTAACTATGCTCTCCTAGTGGGAAAAAGCTTTGGGAAATTACTGGGTGACCTACCTCTTGTACAGGCAGTGATGAAAGCAGGGCTCTCTGGGAGCAGGGACGTTAAATAATAGGGACATTAAAAACATACCTTTGTGCACTTGTGAGCCCATTCATGGACAATCTGTGTGCAGCCTATTAAAAGAAAATTTAAAAAATTTGCCAGAAAGACAGGCATTTTTCAAAGAGTAAGCTAATGCAATTTATTGGGAAGTATTTTCATAAATCATAATCAGAGCACTGAATTTTAACTTTATCTTTTTGTACTTGAAACATTAAATATACTTCAGTTATTGAAAACTATATAACTGCTTCTTTAATACAAATTGCTTCTGAATGAATTAAGATTTTAACGGATTTTCTTATTCAATAGTATATGCACTCTGTATTGACATTTTTAGCTATTTGTCGTCATCGTTCACAGCTGATTTGCTGAATATTTCCTAATATTTGGGGTTTTGTTCCTGCATCTGCGTTCACTGAAATAGCTGCAGCAATATTGGATATTTTTGCCCTTCCGCTGTTTGCTAGAATTCTTGTGGCAGAGGTGAGCATCCTTGCAGCTGGGTTACAGGAGCAGCTCATAAGAAGACTCTCCTGAACCTATGCTGGCAAAAATCAAGTACCCAGCCATGCTGGTTTTGCCTGAAACCAGAGAGGGAATGTTTGAACTTACACCTGCGTGGTGGGTGGTTGGTAATGACAGGTGAGGTGAATCATTTAACTGATTGTCTGCTTTAAAATTTTTATTATATTTAATCTCTGAAAAATGTGGCTTGCTTAAGGCCAAGTTCTGGCACCAGTATTATCTGCAGTGATGTTGACAGCTGGTGTACGTCAGCAATTGAGACCCGGCAGAGTGGGTAGTGTGATGGGCAAAAGTTTTGGTGTAAGGCTAACATGAAAATATGTGATTTTAAGAGCCCTTTTTAAAACACAGAATGCATCTAGAAATGTACTTCTTGTTGCCCTGAAGCTCCATAGACTTTTTCTCCCATGCCTGGTGCAGCTGGCTGGACTAGCAGAATTGAATTGTCTGGGAGTGATGGAGCAGGAGACAATTGCAGAATTATTTGGGTACTAAGGGAACTCCAAGAGATTGTTTGATCCAACCCTTGCTCTGTGCAGGACAAAATTCAAAGCCAGAGAAATTGTGCAGGACCCTGTCTGGGGAAGTTACAAAAACTCCAGGAAGAAGATTTTACAACCTGAGCATTTATTCTTTTTTTGACACACAATTTCCTCATCAATTTCTTTTTACTAATGCATGCTTGTAAGTCAGGCTGCTTGGCTTTCAGAATGCCTTTGCTAAGTAGATGTGCCATGCTGCTTTCTTTTTTTTTTTTTTCATTTGGAAATGTGTCATGAGAAGGTATTTTGCTGGCAACATAAGAAACATGTCAACAGAGGTACTTTGAAAAGCTTTTAAGTATGCAGACAGTCTGTGTTTTCCTTCTCCTGATCTCTCTTTTAACTGTTTTGTTGGTGTCTTCATTTAGATTTATCTGAAAATAAATGGTAACCTGTCACTGGGAACATCGTTTTAATTGTGGTGTGAGCTATCCAGTGCACATTCTTTTGAAAGCTCCAAATAATGTACTGTCATATTGTAACTTGCATCATTAGAAATATTAGCTGTTATGTAAAATTTTAACAATCACTAAACCCCCCTACCCATCTGCTCTTATATACTGCCCTCCAGATCAAAACCAAACCAGATGCTGCTGGCCAGGGACACAATGGTAGAAGACAAAGATCATCTACTGTATTTATTAGGTGCTAAGTTTTAAAGAAATGTAAGTACAGCAATATTGCTAAATCTTTATGGTAACAATCTGTTCAGTGCCTATTTTGTACTGGAAAAAAGGGAGGATACTGCTTTCCTGTGAAATGCTGCTGACAGCCAGGAAGAGTGAAATGCATTGGGAATTTTGTAAGGTAGCATTAGGAAATGTATGGCCGAACTGGCAAACTACAGCACAAATGCTGCAATAAAATTTAGTTAATGAAGGAACATGAATCGACAATTAAGTGTACTCTGCATATTTTAATGTTACATAAAGCACGATGAAAAGCAGTAAAATTCTGATTCTTTCTTTTCATATTTAATGAACTCTCATTGCAAACATTGTATTAGCATATGAGTTGAAAATGTCCATTCTCTCTTTATAAGAAAGGGAAATCTTGTTTAAACTCTGTTCCTGTGTTATAAGCGGTGCCCATGCAGTCTACAGTTGTAGATGAGATGGGAATTGCGTTTTGCTTCAGCTGACGCACTTAGGTGAACATGGAGTCAGAAGTGAAGTTCCCCATTGCTGAAACCCTTGAATTTTGTATTGTCATTTTTTGTGAGCACAGTTCCTTTTTATGTTGACAGAGTAGAGACACTGCTCTGTCAACATAAAAAGGGTTTATTAGGCATGTTTTATGCCATCATTCCTTGGATATCTTTAATTTAGCATAAACAAGTGCTTCCTCTGAGCACAGCTGTCCCTTCCTGCCTCCCTCCGCGTCCCACAGCCTTCTCCTGTGCCCCCGCTGCTCGCCTTGCTGGGGATCGTGTTTGTGTGTCTCCCCAGTGACCCCACCGAGGGAAACCATCGCTGTTGAAATGAATCTCTGTTTAATGAGCCGATTCAAAGCCATTGGTCCTTCAGCTTGGTTCAGGACGTGGCTTCACGGACACGTGTGGAAGCACAGAGAAAAAGAGCGGTGTCAAAGCACAGAGAAAAAGAGCGGTGGGAATGGGAAGCTGAAACAGGAGATAAAGGGAGGGAGGACATGACCTGCTTGTCAGCAGCCTCATTTTAGGGTACTTTAATCTGATCGTGGAACTCCGCATTAGCAGGAGGATTGGCTGTCTCCTTTCTCTAGGAACATAAAGTTCCTAACCAAGGCATCCCCTTCTGCCAGCTTACCACTCCTCTCTTTCTCTCAGTCCGGGTAGGTGTCAGGATGCTGCATCTTTATTTAAGGCACAGGATACAGATGGAGGAGCCTGTGTTGGTGCCTTCCTGAAGCTGGATTTATCCTGGGCTTTTCGCCATGGTAGGACTGAGGAAGAGGGAGGAGAGAAACCAGCCAGCCCTGCCATATTGTCTTCTATGATATTCTTTTCTACCCTTAACTTCTTTTGGGCAAAGAAAAGGGCATTACAAATAAATTTTGCTCTTGGACACTAAATTACACTCCTTGCTAGGCTCCAGAGACTTAAAAAGTGGACGGTTTATGCCAGATTAAGTAAAAATTAGTTGTGTTTGAAGCACAAACCCATTCAGCCATATTTAGTTTGCTAGGTACTGGAAAACAGAGAAATGCTTCTAAATGCATGGCTTTCCTAACTGTCGCTGACTCAGAAATAAGTCTTTAAACATAAAGAGCTCTGCTTGTCTTTATAAAGAGCATCCATTTTCTTCTCACATCCCTTTCTGTTTTGGGGGAAGTGAGAATGAACCATGAGTTGTGGATTTCCCCTTCATGAAATAATTTATTTTGTGAGTTCTTTCTGTACAGAAAACAGATGACAATACCTCCTTGGTTTTCTTTCATTAATGACCCATTTGGGTTTCTCCAGAGAGCTCTTCAGGCTCATCTGGGAACCCTAAATTGCAAGCTAGGCTGAATACAGATTTTTCTTTTTACAGCTTCTTGACCTTTTAACGCTACATCTAAGTATATGAAGTTTAAGATGATCAGGAGAAGATCTTTCCTTTATAAAAAAGATCCTTTATAAAGGGTTTTATAATTAATACTAAATGAATATTAATGCAGAGAACTGTCGCATTGGTTGTTCTTCATTACCCATGAATTCTGCCAGTGGGTTTCAAGAGGAGCAGTGGGGGAAGGTTGTTTGTTACGAATATTATTTGGCAGAAAGTCAGGCATATTCTATGATTTCATATGAATGATATCTTCTGAAAGTCAGCTAGCTTCCCAACCAACTCTGCTTGCTGTGCCTTAGCAACAAGAAAAAATCTGTTGCCGCATGGAAACGGATTGGGATTCATGACAACACTCCCTATATCCAGCCACCTTCAAACAGCGCTAGCGTTTCATCTACTAAACACAAGACCCATGTCTTACTTCTGCTTAAAACTCCTATCATTTAGACAGTAGCAAGTGATGTCAAATGCTAAAAATTCAAAGGTGGCAAAGTGATAAGTCATATTGTTCAGTAATTTTTTGCTCCCTTCCCCCACTCCTTGCCTGGCACGAGTAAGCACTGGGAATAAATGAGCATTTACTCCTGCAGAAATTACTGCCTTCTTGTGTTGCAGGTTGAGGAGGGTGTGCCAGACAGGTACAACCCAGCTTTGTTTCAGGGTTTGTGTTCAGATCAGGGCTAGAGTGGAAACTCTCTCATTATTGTAGCTGCTTGCTTTTAGCAACTCCAGCAAATCTTTTTGATAAAAAACCCCCATAGCTTTCTGTCATTTGTAACAGTTGCAGTGGTTTCTGTCGCTCTTACGGCATTATCATTGTCAGGGTTCATAATGGGAGAGCAAGATCTGGTTGAGACAAAAATAATTACTTTTTGATTTGTGCGTGGAGTGGGAGAGAAGCCTGAGGGAAATTAAGTAAATACCTCTGGTGGATTTTAAAATTTTTTCTTGAGCCACTGTGTTCTTACAGCTGAATGATCATTGGAAGGAAAAGTAAAAGCAGATGATTGTTTTTGAGAGTGAATTTGTATTTAGCTTTATTTGTGATCCTTTTCCATACGCTCTCATGGTTGGAATGTGAGAAGTTTCCAGCATGAGTACTTGTGAAAGTGTATTTTAGGTTTGGATGCTTAAATTCCTGTTGGATATGTGTCTGAATATATAATTTCCTTTGTGATCACATTAGCCAATTTAGGATTCAGGTGTTGAGTAGTTGCAGGAATCCCCCTGTCAGGGGATAGAAATGTTCTCATTACCAGGTAGTCTGTGCTACACCATGTGCATTTCAACATGAGATGATTTTTTGTTCAGGCTATTTATATTTAGGGAATAACAACACCAAAGCATTTGCTTAGTTTTCAGTATATTGAGTAATCCAGTTTGAAATGCATAAGCACTATACTAAATTCTTTAGGGACATAGTGACAGTGCCCTGAAACTATGAACAACTTTTTTGCTGTATTTGTATATAACAAAAATGTTTTTAGAACTGCTCAGCAGTATGGAGTTGATCGTGGGCATGTTTGCAAATCAAGCTCTGATCAAACAGATAAATATTGATGAGTGTGTTGTAAACTGAAAACAGGTAGAGTTTGATTGCACAGTGCAAACTCCTAAGCACAGAATATTATGCTCATATTTTGGAAACATCACCAGTTAAAGACCTAGATATTTGAAAAATCTGGAGTGGAAGCTTGAACAATATACTGGGAAAGAAGAGCCGTGATTCTGCCTTTCCTTATTTCTGTTAGTTTTAAAATAAATCCCACTCTAAAAAATTTAGTAACAGGAATAATCTTGACTAAAAAAGAAATTATTCCTTCCCATTTTTGTCAATTTTTTTTCTTGCTAACTGCACATGAATATCAGAAGCTCTTAGTAGAAAGGCAAAACATTTCTGTTCCATATTTGAAATTATTATTTTCCTACAATTTCTGTAGCCTCTTTTGAGGTGTTACAGCATGACTTCTAGTGTAGACAGGTTGCTGGCTGCTACCACTGCACTAAATCCCAGCTGAGGAAAGCACTTGAACGGAGCTCGAAGCACTCTAGCTTTGTTTCTTTCTGAGCATGATGGTGATTAAATTGCTAGCAGATGTATGGAGCATTGCTGATGCTACTGTGACTGCAGTGCTGGCAATGGCAGAAATATCAGCAGTTGTTGGAACAGCTTGGGCAGGAGGCAAAGCACAAGCAACTTGTAGGCAAGTCATTCTCCCAAACTGAGATGTGGCCAAAGCAAAATCCCAGGTCTAAAAATGAGGAGAAAATTCAAATGAACCTCCAAAAGATACGACTAAACCCATGCTCTACAGTACCATTAGCCCTTGAATAGGACATTAACCAGGTTGCAGTAAATGCACAGGGAGTTGCTGTGGTGGAACCAGTTCAGTACTCTACCAAGGAAGGAACTAAGTCAGCATCTTACAGTAAGATACAACTTGTTCTTTCCAGTGGAGCCATTAGTATACTTTGTTGTGTAGTATGTTGTGGGGAAATTTCTTTCCAAACCTCTAAAAAATCAGTTTATGCCGACATATTAAAGTATTATCATCGATATGTTTGCATGCTTAACTTTAAATGATGTCAGAAATTCTCAGCTTGTTTTAAAAATAACTGTACAGTTGAAGTAATACTAATTTAAACTTAGGTATAGACCTTGCATGTAGTATTAGTCATTGCATTAGCCTCTGCTTCTAAAAATCTACCTAGCATATTTAATTCTTTGGTTTATAGTTCTATAAACTGATCATATAGATTGTAAAGAAATATTTCCTTCTGGATGTTTCAATTACTTGCTGGTCACTTTATTTTAATCCTTCCATTCTTTTCACATCATTACTCCCTGCAATTTTAGTGATTTTTAAATACCACAGTAAACTCCTTTATAATTTTTCCCCATTTCAGACTAAATTATCTGTGGTGTATTCAGATTTGGATACTAGCAGTCCTATTCCAAAACCACCTCTGGGCCTCCTGGTCCAGCTGTCCTCTCCTGTCCCATGCGGGTTGTGTCCCCAAGCTAGGACAGTGCCATCCCTGGCTCCGGATCATCCAGCCCACAGGACCACTCCCTGCCTCTTTCTTCTTGCATCCTCAGCAGGAAAGATGAAGCAGCTTATGCACACCTACCCATGTATGATGGGACCGCCCTTCTGGAGGATGCCCAGTTCTCTGGATCTCCCGCATATATGGTCTTCTGTCCCAGGACCACACGTGCTGCCGTAGCCCCGTCCTCTCCCTGACATGTGGTTTGGCAAAGCTTCTCCTCAGGCTGGTGGAGAGGCACATAGGGATGCCAGGGTGGCAGTGGCTAGAAAGCAGCACTTGGCATGGGCATCAATAACTGTTCCAAGGTAGTCGTCATGACAGATGAGCTGTTTGCTTGATGGCTAATTAATTTGCTTTAAAAGCACGTTTTGGCTCATTCTTAGAGTGATTTGCAGATGTATTTTCAATCCGTGTGTGTGTTAAAATAATTTGGGGGCAGCAGCCTGTATTTACCAGCTATCTTCAGGCAAGAGTGGTGCTTCCCCAACAGAGCCACCCAAAAGTTGGGGTCTTTAAAGTTAGGCTGGACCATTTATCCACCACCTCTTCCTCTCCTGTAGGCAACTGCCCAGTTTGTCCCCAGCAGCCAAAGCAGAGTCTGCTGAACAGAGGTGTGCTCAGTACCTAAATATTTATTGAGGCAAGTTAAAAAAAAAAACGAACAAGAAAACAGGATCTATCATCGTAGCTAGGACATAAAATCCTAAATCTCTATCAATTTCAGCCTAACTGCAATGTGTGTTTCAACGTTACACAGGATGCACTAGCATCAACATGAAAGACCATTTTTTCTATTCCAGAAAGCCACTTCCACTTTTGTTTTATTTTCTCCTATCCAGTTTCTATTTTCTTACGTTTTTAGAAATTTTGGGTGGTTAGGTTCCTGCATGGCACGCT
This sequence comes from Struthidea cinerea, assembly GCA_013397865.1. Lineage (NCBI taxonomy): Eukaryota > Metazoa > Chordata > Aves > Passeriformes > Corcoracidae > Struthidea > Struthidea cinerea. The sequence goes on along the minus strand of VZTI01000768.1, from coordinate 628,838 downwards.
AAATGTACTCTCATGGTCTCTCCAGTGTTTCATGTTTGCTCCAAGTTGATATGGGTTCAGGCTGCCACTGAAAAGCCATTGTCCTGTCCTCCCTTCTCCCATTTCAGGGCTGTGAATTCCTCCTCTCTTCCCTGCACCAGAGCTAGAACTTGTGGTCTGAAGGATAAACTAGAAATTTGGGTTTTTTTCTGTACTGGTTTTCAGCATCAGACACCTTTTGCAGACTCTTTGGAATTTCTTCCTAACAGTTAATCTAAATCTACCCTGTTTCAGTTTAAATTGATTACCTGCTGTCCTTTCACTACACTCCCTGACAAGGAGTCCCCCTATGTCCTTCCTGTAGGCCCCCTTTAGATACTGGAAGATACTACAAGATCACCCTGGAGCCTTCTTTTCTCCAGGTGGAACAACCCCAACTCTCTCAGCCTGTCTCCATGGGAGAGTTGCTCCATTCTTGTGATCGACTTACTGGCCCTTCTCTAGACTTCCTCCAACAGATCCCCATCTTTATTATGCTGGGAAGTTGACATTTGGATGCAGTACTCCAGGTGGGGTGTCACAAAAGTGCAGTAGAGGCGTAGAATCACCTCCCTCAACCTGCTGGTCCTCCTTCTTTTGATGCAGCCCAGGATACAGTTGGATCATGTCCAGTTTTTCATCCACCCACACCCCCAAGTCCTTTTCCACAGGGCTGCTTTCAATCCACTCATCACCCAGCCTGTGTCCATGTTTGGGATTACCCCAACCCAGGCACAAGACCTAACACTTGGCTTGTTGAAATACATGAGGACTGCATAGGCCCACCTCTCAAGACTATCCAGGTCTCTCTGGATGGAATCCCTTCCCTCTAGAGTATCAGTCACACCACTCAACTTGTCATCCCCAGAGTTGCTGAGGGTGCACTCAATCCCACTGTCCATGTTCCCATGTTTACGTGAAGATGCTCAATAATATGGTCCCAGAGGGACATTGTAGATGCTGAAAAGCTTTGGCAGAGAAATTTTTCAGCTTTCTGCAGCATTCTGTGAGAGCTCTATGTTTCCCATGAAAGCTATGATAAGCACTGCTATGGGTTTTTGTAAACTAATTCTCTATCTGTGCACCTGGGGTCTGTTTTTCTGAGTTGTTATGGTACACGGTGAAATAATATTTTAAAGTAGGTGTTGTGAGCTTTGGCCAATGGGACAGGGGGTGGCTGGTCAAAGATCCAAAAATCTCCTGCCATCTTTGAGAACCAAGTTAAATAAACCAATTTATAATTAATTAAATAACCACTTTCTTCCTGAACTTAGATTGTGTCTTTTCTTGCCGTTCTTGGTGTACAGCGACAGGACACCACTCATCACTGGTCTCCACGCAGCCATCAAACCATTGTCCACAACTCTTTGAGTGCCTGCATTTCCTTATGCAACAAGTGGTCTGTCTGTCAAAGCCGAGTCTCTTCATCTTAGTGACAAGGATATGTGTGGGATAGCATGGAATGTTTTGCACAAGTCCAGGCAGATGATGTCAGTCTCTCTTCTCTTATCTATCACCACTGTAAGCCCATTGTAGAAGGCAACCAAATTTGTCCTTTTTGCTGAGTTTCATCTTACGCTGTTATGTAAGTGCGCACTGCTGTACCACTATTCTTCCTGGCTGAGCCTCCCTGTCCTCTGTCAGCGCCAGCCTGGTAAAGGAGCAGGGAGCAAGGAGATCGATGTATAAACTTTGTGCTGCTGCAGTGAGTGAGGCTTGTGGGATGAAAGACTTGGACAGAAACCAAGAGAAGTGGTGGTATGTAGGGCTGCTGCAGAAGCGAGGTGTTAATGACATGCCGGCTAGGAAGAGTGAGTGGGATCCAAGGCAGTGTTGTGCTCTTACAGCATCTTTGTTGGGTATGGGAGAGGGAAATTAGGCTTATATGTTACAGTATTTCCATATGGAGCTACTGTTTCGCATGGAACTACGCTGAGGTTTGTGATGAGCGTGGAAGGGTAAACAGCGATAGATGCTTCTGTGGTTCCTCGTCCCTTCCCTTTCTAAAAATACAGTAACAAGGATACAGGGAGGAAAAAGCAGGTGGTGTTACTGAAATATGGATTCTGTAGTTCTTACAGGGTGTGAAGGATGGGGGTTTTTTTATGATTGCAATATACCAAGTGAGAATTGGATCCCTCTCAAAGCGAGAAATTAATTATGCTGCTTACAAGTTGGAATAATGTGAGGGAGCACCACATGATCTTCCTGTTGTAGTGCCAGTGCACCTGCACAACATCTTCTTTTCCACTTCCAGGCTTATTTTAGGCAATGTTTATTTGTGTCTTGTGTGGCTTGTAGTAAGATAGAAGTTGCAAGTAAGCATCAGCATAGACAACATCTTGTCTTTTAATAGTGACAAGATATGGGAGGATCATGGTGAGTAAAAGTGGGGTAACCTGATTCTTGTGGAGATGTTTATCCTGTCTTTGCCTTTCAGAGTTCTGGTTCACTGTGAATGTTATAATTTTAAATCGCAGTCTTTATTGATCAGTGGTAAGATTTTGGCATTTGCATTTCCCTGCTGTGAAGACATATTTGTGATTTTGCTTTCTGTCTCCTCAAGTATGAATCCTCTCTAATTTCATTGAGTGATCAGTAATTCTCATGTAATGTAAAGAAGAGCACCGAAAGTCTGTCTTTTCTTTGTGCCATTTTGTATAATGCCTTTTCTGTCTTTTCTCATATTAAAATGTGTCCAAATCCTTTATCTTTCCTACTACTTTTATTGTCTGAATCCCCTCTAACACTGGAGCATTCATTTTTTGAGACACTGTTACCAGTGCAACATGTGGCACAGCAGAGATAACACTGATCTATATTCGTTACCTCCCCACTGGTCACCATTTTATTCACCATTTATCCTAATTTCTTTTAAATATAGTTAAGAATTTAATTTAGTAGAGTGGTCTTCCTTGAGAAGGGTTCTATGACCCTGGGGTGTCTTCACTGAATTCATAAAGTTTGCTTGAAAAGTATGTGTAATTACATTTTCTCCCTCTAGTACATCCTGATTTCAATATTGAGCTCATGATGATCTGTCTTTTCACCCAGCGTTTTTTAGGTTTATCTTGAGATTCTTCACTGTCGTTTTTGATCTTTCCTGAGCCAAATAATTGTGTGTTACCTATAGGCTTTGCCATCTCAATGTTCATCTACTTTTCCAGATCAAGAATAAATGTAATAAACAACACAGAACTGAGTTTATCAAACCTTTTTCCAGATGTGAAGCAATCATTATTTGGAGACATAAGTTAGACTATTCAGATTATTTGATAAATTATTTTTATGTAAATTTCAATAGCTAAAAGACTAGATTGCAGCTACTTTTGGGGTTTTTTTTCCCATACAAAAACCATAACAAAACTAACAGTCTCCCAAATTATCTTACAGACCCTGTCCAGAAGAATCTCAAATCCCTATTTGGAAACTCCTTCAAATAAGGTACTTGTGAAGCTTCTTTTTAATTCCGTTTCGTCAAACAACGTACTAGGAATGTTTTTGCTTCAGTTCAACCTCTTAATCATAGCTTTGAAGACACTTGTGAATGTGACCTGCAGTTAAATCCAGTTAAGAAGTTGCCATTTTGTGTGTGTGTGTGTGCTACAATTCATGTCCTTCTATTACTGAGTTTGCAAACGGAATTGTTGTTAATTCAAGTGTGCACTTGCTTCTCAGTCACTTAAATGATTGCCACTGTTTAGCTTAGTTGTACAGCATTTGAGAACTCTGTTTTGCATGTCACAGGACTTCGCTGTCTCAGAACTATTCTGTATGCCGTAAAAGATTCCTAAACATAGCCGGCAAACAAACAAAAAGATGAAACCAAACAGCATTGTTTTCCTTTCAAGTTAGTTGCTTGTGTCACTTGGTGTGTTTTGCTGGGACAGTGAGGAAACATCACAAGAGAAGCCCAAAGTAAACTCTTCAGTAAGGAGTGGTACACAAGGTCTGGGTGGAACGTGGTTTTGTGGAAGACTGAATTGGGTTCTATTTTGATAGACCCAACTACAGCCTTGAGGTGAAAGGTAGAAATCAGGTGTGGGAAATCAGAGGTTTGTCTGTTCTGAAAGACCATATCCTCCTGGCAATGCATGGATGAACTGATCTACAGCTATCATAGGAAACCTCCAAAGGTTCTGAACAAAAAGAAAAGACTATGAAATAGTCTTTCAGTGTGTATTAGGCTTGAAATAAATTATTTATCTCGAATACATAGGAAATTATATTTGTTTTAAACTGTATCTGTGTGCTTTTGCAATGGTTAATATGCCTCTGCTTTGCTAGAATAACGTGTGTTTTCATTTAACTTGTCCGTTGTTCAAAGGCAAAGCTGATGGGTAGTAAAAACTCTTCTTTTCTAGGGCAGCAAATCTAAAACCAGCCCAGCTCGTGGGGCACCTGCAACCCATGATACAACTGGCAGAAGCTGGGGTGCATTTCCCATGAGACTTTGAGTGCTTGCTTGTCATTTACCTGGGACAAAGCCATTGCTCAGAGGGAGGGAGCGGACAGTGGCAAGGCAATTTAGTACAGCAGGAATAAAACCCTGTTTGTCACAGTTTTCAATTTCTCTTTTCATTCAGATTTATGGAGAAAGTTCTTCCTGTGCTGGGAGAGCTCTCAGGAATATATTTACTCTACAAGCTTCTGACCTGATTAAAGACAGGGTGTACCTTACTGGCATTTGCAGGTAAATCAAAATAATTTGTTTTAATCAACTTTATGAGTTTTATTTGCATTTATATATGCCCTGATTTGTCAAGAGATTAAATTCTGAGTGAGAGGTTCTCTGCATGTCACTAAGAATTGAAAATATTTTTTTAAAAAATTATTTAAAGTCTCTTGTATCTTAGTATCTTTTCTTACATTACAATATCAGTTGTCAGGAAGCAGCAGTGGCCTGATTGTATATCCATTAATTCAATTGCTTATGATTTTCATATACAATAGTGTTTGTCAGTTATTTTGTTGAAAATAAAGAGTATTAATTTCAGCCCTGGTTTGGAGTTACAAAAGAGCTTAATTGGATTCCACGATTTAGTGACACAGTGATTTTTGCATGTAATTTATGGAATATTTCTGTAATGAAGTGATTTTCCATTTGTGTTGCATTGTAGCATAAATGCTTCCTCCTGTTTTCAATTATACCAAAATGTGCAGCTCTCTGTTACAGCACCATTCTTTCACACCTGTGTTTAAAAAAAATCCGCTGCTATTTTTTATTGTTATTTAAAGATACAGATTTACCAATAATATGAAAGATTAACTACATCCTAGAGCAGCACTAAAGGTCTTGCACATATTGCTTAGCTGTACTGATTATGCCTATGCTCAGAAAGGAAATAAAATCCTGAGGCTAAAAGCTGGATTTTATTCATGATGTTTAGATCTCTTATGCATCTTTGGATGAACTGGATGCAGCAAAAATTGATAAAAATGCTACATATTGCAAAGTATGCTACATGAATCAGGTATGTAAGGGAACTTGCTCGTCTAACATACGTTCCCTCATTGTAGCTAAAGGTATCCCCTGAGGCTTGCCAATGTAATTTCTTCCCTTGAAATGAATAGGTTTACAAAAATTAGCATTTGAGACAAAGAGTTTGCTCTGCTGAACAAAAAGGTTGAATTTTGATAGCTTTAAAAAATAGCTCTTTATTATAAAAGAATGTTTTAACATTACTATAGTTTAAGAAGTGAAGTTTTGCTTATTTGCAGGAGAAGCTGTGTTGGATCAGAACTTGTAGACTGGCTTTTGGAGCAGTGTCCTTTTGTCAAGTGCAGATCTACAGCAGTTGGAGTGTGGCAGCTCCTCCTGGATATGGGCATTATATTGTCAGGTCAGTCTTGACAGTACTTCCAGTGTGAGGAAGGCTATCCCTTTCTCCTGCATAGGACAGGATTCCTGTTTCTGATAGGAGGAGGGAAAGAAAAAAAAGCACGGATTTATCCAATTTTCTTGCCAGTTCTTTATTTTACTATCCTTTTGGGAAGCTTGCCTCTGTGACCTTTCATTTCATATATATGAAAGAGCAATCCCTTGTTTTTGGCAATTTTGTTCCTTTTGCTTTTGCAACTGTAATTGCCTATTATTAAGTTGCAGACAGCATGCGTGTCTTTTCCAGCCTTTTTTTTTCCCCTCTGTCTCTTTGTCTCTCTGCCTACCACGGCCGGCACGGGGATGAGACCCCGGGCGGCGCAGGAGGGCAAATTTCAGACTAGACTTTAAAAGCCGGCTATGCTACCTGTGGTCCTCCTTTTGGCTGGCCGTTGGATCCCTCTAGGGCGTGCAGCACATCCACGAAGAGTTTAGTTTGGACCCTCGNGACTGATATACATTTGTGTAGGGATATCATACACCCGAGGGGAACTGGGGAGAACCAATACATATTTGTATACAGATACCATACACCGGGGGGGTTGTCTCAGGCGCAGGTCTGTCCCCCCAAACCCTGGGCTGGCAGGTTTGCCAGGACACCCCAACACCCCTCAAGCTATGTTAGGTTTCTCACAAGATGGCAGCTGCTTGAGATGGTGGTGAGGCCAGGTTCTGTCCTGTTGTCCTGCTGTCCCTACCTCCTCCACCAAACTGAGGGATTTGGTCCAGCTAATGTGGTTGGTGATAATTACACTGGTAACCAGCCTCTGGATATCTGATGGATTTTACCTTGAGGCTGGGACTACTTAGGTAGCTCGACTCAGATCATACCCTACCCTGGGGTCAGTGCTAGACACTTAGCCTCTTTCTTGTGGAAAGGTGAGGAGTTACGGAAGATCTCTGCATGTACACTGACAGTGTGCCTTAAGGTTGTCTTCAACTAAACTGACAGTATGCCTGCTCATGCAGCCTCAGCAAGGGCTAAATTACTTGTAGCAGGATCTTGTGCTTTTGGCTTTGGACTCTGTCCTTTTTTCCCCATTAAATCCCATTTTTTTCGGGGAAGACAACTGATGCATCTTCTTATCCAGGTCTAGTCTACAAATCTAGTAGCCCTGAATCTGAGGAGAAGCTGGAATTATGATGGGCTGCATCCCCATTACTTAACTTTTTTTATTAGTGCCTAACCATGAGTGAGAACAGTTTAGAAACCAATGGAAACTGAGACTCAGAAATCTAACAAAAAAGAGGATGGTTTTTATCCCCTAATCCTGAACTGATTCCAAAACCGTTTAAATACTCATCAGTCTCAGTGCTTGAATTTCAGGATCCTGGATATTTTTAAACTGAGGTTTTGGGGTTTTCCTGTTCGGATGCACTGAATTAAACTGAGAGGGCAGGATTGTTTCTGTGTTAAATTTTCAGTCCTTTTACCCTGTGTGATGGTACAACTCAGCATTAAGATGAAGTGCAATACAGGATGTGGTAGGAGTATGGAATCTTTACATGGTGAAGATTTAAAGGATATCTAATATTTTTTCTAACAGTGGACAGACAACTCTATTTTCAAGACTCTCATGCTTTCTACCAGTTCTCAGCGGATGAATGTACCTACCTTTTCTGTGAATTTGAGAAAGAGGAAGCATGGAAGAATGGAGTAAAGCTCCTGCTTCAACTACTGCCGCTGTCTCCTCCCAGGATTGACATGTGCAATCTGTAAGTGTGCATGCAACTTTTACTGACTATTTTATAAGTGTCTGGCCTTATAATGACACTGTTTACCCCCAAATCACCTTGCAAATGAGACAGCTTTCTTTTGGGGTTTGACAAATCTTGTAGAGATGTGCTTTTAATCTAAGAAGGTCAGTATGGGTAGAAAAATGGAGGCACTTGACTTGGGGTTTTGGGCATATTACAGTTTTTAGGCACTAGCTTGCTGCCTCTAGCTTGCTATGTTACCTGGGCATGTGATTTTTTTTTTTGGTCTCCTCTTGGATTTGGAGGTTTGGCATGAATTTGGCGGCAGGGATGCTCTGATGCTGATTGACTAGCAGATCAGATGCCGTTGTGATGTGTCAGGATCAGCTTTCAGATGGATTGACAAGATGGATGGAAATGTGGTACCTTCAGTCATTTGATTTTAGTTTTCTACTGTTTGTTTGACAGAGCTCTGTGGTCTCACATTATTATTCCTTTTTCAGAATATGGCTTTTAAGAGTTTTGCTTCCTGTGTGCCTCCTCTTTCACCTGACTGTTGGATATTATCCTACTCTCTGTGCTCGTATGGCTGCACTCTAAGATTGCCTTTTTAGAGTGGCTAGAAGGAAACCATAGTTATTTGTTCCACAGTGAGAGGCCAAAATAGAGGAGAAAGGTGTTAGTGAGAGCTCTGGAGGCTCATGGCTGTTTATGCTATAGTAAATCTGCAGGAGTTGGCCTGAATAGACAAGTTGAGTTAAATTCTTTCATTGTACCTGACATGATGATCCTCAAACGCAATACTTTGGAGAACTATTACTCTGGCAGTACTAGAATTTATTCTCTTTGATGCCAAAGACAAAACTTTCTTCTATGAGTACTTTCCTTCTTTACGTATTAGCTTTTAAAAATGCTCATTCTCTGAAATGGATGTCCCGTAGAAATATTTTAAAGGAGCACAAAAGCCAAAGACCCTGTAAGCTGTCTCAAGCCCAGATGCTTAAATTCAGACATGTTGAGCTGGTTGGAAAAAACCTCATTAATTTCTCTACATGGTTCAGGGCAGAAACTTGATTCCCTCCCCTATTGCTGACTGCCCTCACCAATCAAATATTGGCAGTTCTGGAGTGGAGCTTCCCTTTAAAATGCATTTATTTGATCAGCTTGAGTGAGTGTAGACAAGTGACAAGAACCCCAAGATGGCTAGAGCAGCAGGACTGAATATGATCTTCTAAGCAGCTGACTCATATGGGAGAAAACCTTTGACTATTTTCGCAAATAGAAATTCTTGTCTTCCAGCCAACTCTGGTGGTAAACAGTTTGTCTGTCCCTTAAATATCAGGGCATTTTGATCTTGATTTTAGTGGGAATTGGGATTTTCCTCATCACTGTAAATCAGACCACTTTTCATGGTTCATGTCTACTTGTTCTAAGGATTTGAATCAAAAGGACAGAACAGATAGGTCATATTGATGTGTTATGTGAAGGATGCTGGCTAGGAAAATGGATTGAAGGCTTTTTAGGTTGAAGTTTACAGTCTGCTTTCCAGTTTTATCATTTCAGTGCAACTGTCATTTCCAGTGGAAGTTGATTCCTGTCACATGAATTGAACAATTATTCATTAATGTACATTTCCAGCTCCTTCCTGCTCACATTATTCAAATCTGAGTTGAAGCTGGATTCCCTTTGGGAATATTGTCACTGAAATATTGTTTTCTGGAGCTTTTACCTGTCAGATTGTGAGGGTGCTTTTTGAAAAATATATATTGTAGGAATTGAATTTTAAGTAATGGTATACCCTTGAGGGAATGTGATATTAAAGCGGAAGGAGACTTTTCCAGGTTCAAAATTCTTTGTGCTTGATGCAAATAATAAACTGCTAAAACACAGTCAGAAAGGGAATAGGTGTGATGAGATGTTTGTTAAAGTTGTCTGACTTGGTTAAATAAAGCCATATACTCCTTTTCATGAGGAAAGAGGGCAATTCTAAAAACCTTTCCCTGAAGGGTTTGTCTTTTTTCGAATATATGAGCTGTTTTGCATACCATTAGAAGCATAGGATTTTTTATAATTTTTTTGTACTCATTTTTCTGTCTTAGCTTTTCTTACAGTCTGTATTGACAGCATTAATTCTATATGTAGATAGGGATAGAGCAATTCTTACTTTATTGATTAGATTCACTGCTTTTGATGAAATCAGAAAGAACTGCCTGCTTGTGCACCAGAAAGCAAGACTGGACATCTCCTGGTGGTCCCAGAGGCCAGATGACCTCTGTCTCCTCTGCAGCTGTGGGTAACAGCCTGGGCTGCTGGGTGCATCAGTGGGTCTCTGAAGTACCCGGGTTCTGTTCTCCCAGGAGGAGTCTGTAGACATGAATAGGCAGTAGCAGCTCTGGGGACTGCCTTCAGCAGCTATTCTGGAAACCCTGTTAAATAAACATAGCTCAGATTTGACTTGCTGTACAGATTTTTGATGGGTTTGTATTTGTTTCTGGTCAGTTTTAGTGGTGTTACCAAATAAAACTATAGGAAGCTCTACGATGATTGTACTGTTCTGAAGTCTGAGATATGTTTACAGTTCCTGAATAAATGCTCCCTGTTGACCTTGGTGGAAATTCCTTACATTCAACATAACATTAGTGGGAATTCACCATGGAAAACAAGTGAGGACGTAGCAGATTTTCAGGAGTTCACACTAATCTGAAGGCTAATGTTGTTGTGTGTATTCCACAGGACTGAGACCCTGTAAATGTTGTCAAATGAGATGGGACCAATGAAGAGGCCTCTTGGGGTCATTAAACACCCAGTGTTAATCGCAGTCATCCTACTTGAGTAGAAAACAAGTGAATATTGCAATAGCCTGGGGACAAAAAATCTGAATTGAAAGCTGTGCCTTGGGCTCTCTTACAGCCTTGATCAATCACTTAGGTTCTTACCCAATGCCTCCTGAATGCTTTTCCATTTACTGCAATAGTGTTGTGTCAGGTGTTTAATTCTTGCATGCTTCTATTTTCTTCTTTGTAAATGAGAGTGTTTATAACAATTCCCAGAGCCACTGGTAGACTCAGTGAACATTTCAAGAATGCACTGAGTACCTGAGGCTGTTGAAATATATCCTGTAATACTTTTTAAAATTATTGGAAGAGATGTTAGCAGAGATTCTTTTCTTAATCTTATATTGCTTTTTATTTTCAGAAGTGTTGCACTATATTCTGTCTTCTGTCCTGAAACAATTTGCATTTTATTGATATCAGAAAAGTAATCATTCTTAAAAGTAATTTGGTTTTAATGCAAATAGCCAGAATGGGATATTGATTTAGTTACTGCCTTATGGAGTTCCTGGAAAGCTTTTGCTGAAGACAAACAGCTCTCAGGTATTGTATGGAGACTGACTTGCCCGCTTGCAGATCTAGGACAAGCATCCCTGCATCTTGCTCTGCTTAGCAGACTGAGCCCACAGATTGCTGAGCTGTATAAGCGCTAATTTGCCTGGGCTTTGTAGCTCCTGTTTGGTATCAGCCCTACTAGGTCCTAGCTGTCCACTCTTGAAAAAAATTAGGGTGATAACTGTTGCTTTTGTCGATTGGCCTGGATGTCATAACATACTCTTCCTCTCTGATTCTGAAGAGCTGACACTGATTTTTAGTATATTCATGGTTTCAGAAGTATTTGATGCCCATATGCAGATGAATACTGAGAGTACTTTTAAATAGAAAATGAAGTGATAAAGGCCCAAGAAGTAAATAGCTATGCTATGTGCTCTTCTGGGTTTACAGATTGCATCTGTGGCTGTGTCTACTGAGCTGCTATCTTCTGCCTCCAATTTAGAAGAATCAGGCCCTAGATCAGAAGAGATCAGATGTGTAGAGAAACATCTAAAGAGTTCAGTTATTTTAATCTCATTCCTAATTATAAAGAGAAAACCTGAATAAATCAGTCTTTGTAAATGAAAATGCATCCATTTATTTCTTTTGGGCTGTTTATAACACTTAAAATGTTAAATCACGTTTTCTTTGAATAGGAAAGGCAGTGGTGAAAGTAACTGTGATTTTAATCTGAATTACCATTTTGATCTGAATATGCTCACCCCAAAATGAATACATGTGTCATTCTGTGCTTTCTGACCTTAATTTATTAATCAGGGAATGAAATTTTTGGACATGGGATGTAAGAACCGCAATATACCAGCTGCATATTCCAGATGTGTTGCCAGCTCTCTCCCTAAGGACATCAAGGCATATAAGCAATTAAATAATTTAGTCAAAGACAGAAGCTTCTGCTGATACCTGGGATTTATGTTTATTACAGCAGCTGCAGTTTTGTGTATCTGTTCAGCTTGCTGTCATGCCACTGCTTCCTGAATACCATGAAAAGTAAAGATCTCAAGGGCATTTTCTTTTACTTCTTCCCATAGTTGTAACCCTATCATATTGGTATAATGCTTCTGATTGTCAATAAAGCTTCTGAAAGGCTTACAGACGTTTTAGGGATGGGAATTAGACTGTTTAAAAGAAAAACACAGTCTTATCCTATACTGTCCTTTTTGTGTGGCTATTTCCACATGAGCCAGACTTCTGGGACAGTTTCTAGGAGGGTTCTACCTTCACTGCCTCACTTTTGAAAAGACACATTAAGTCTCTCGTTCTTGTGAGTTACTGTCAAGGCAACCTAATAGTGTTCTCAGCTGTTGCTTTAGTTTGGTTATTTATGGCTTCTTAAATACATTATTTTCACTTTCGGTTATTTTTTCTGAATATCGAACTTCATGTGTCACAAAGTTATTTTGATATTGTCTGTTTTCATCTACATGAAGTTGTATTCCATAGGTGCTGCTCCACACCTTAACAAAGAAGGGTGGTGGGCAGATAGAAAACTCTTTGCTCTGTTCATAGAGTATGTTTTTAGCAAAGTAAAATACGCAGTCAAATAAGCAACTCTGATCTAAAGGGTCCTGCATTCCTCAGTCCTTCATATTTTTATAGCTGAAGAATTCTCTCACTGCTTCATGTTGGTCGGATCAAAAGAGTTCTTGACAGCAAGGGACAAAGGGTGTACTCTGTCGTTACTGACACGATTAATTATTGTCATGTTGCAGTCCTCATTTTGATGTGGAATCTCAAAGGCCCTTTTACATTAGTGCCTGTGGCTACACAGTTCCTTACTTTCCAGGAATCAAAAGATGTTGAAACAGAATGAAAGAAATAATAAAATATTATTTTTATTTTTTAAGGCCTGATCAAAAAATAGAAGACACGGCAGAAACCAATGCTGAAATTCTTGCTCGTCTCACCTCTGCGGTAAGGTCATTGCATCAGTTTGAACTGATCATGTTTGAAATATTGTCCTGTTTTGGATCCTTTCAAATGAAAGACTTGGTCTAAGTGAACAGATGTTTGTCTATGAAGACTGTTTTTTTAGTCTGGGGAAGGGGATAGCTTTACTGAGGCCTTAGTGTACAATTCCAAAGCTATTAAAATCAAACCAAGCAAGGACTGCTGCAGCCTGCTCTTGTAATAGATGCTATTTGTGGCCCAGAAGATACCAATTCGGAAGACCAAGGTGACTTTTGTGCCATGTGCTTTACACTCAGACCTTCTTGGTCAAGTATACATCGATGGGAGACAAAGGGAGAGAAAAGGCTTCAGCAGCCCTCGTGTAGATTATCATGAATTTCTGAGGAGAGACACCTGGGAAACCTGGGCTTCCCAACTATGTTTAGCGTCAGTTAACTTCACCATAATAAACAATAGATTATCCTGTTTGTGCTAGACTTTGGTGCATCTTGTTTATCATGTAAGATCACTGTTCTAAGAAGCAGACAGACAGGACTTCAGAAAGTTAAGCTAGACATGTAATCTGTATGATGGCACAGAGTGCACCCTTAGCAAATTAGCAAGCAATGCAACACTGAGAGGAATGGTTGGTCACCAAACTGGAGGTATTTCAAAGATGTGTGCATGTGGCACTTGGGGACATGGTTTAGTGGTGCACTGGGCAGTGCTGGGTTAACAGTTGGACTTAATCTTACAGGTCTTTTCCAACTGAAATAATTCTATGATTCTATGGTTATGCAGCCACTTAGAGGGACCTTGACAGTCTGGAGAGATGAGCCAACAGGAATCTCAGGAAAATCAACAAAGGTCAATGCCATATCCTGCATCTGTCAGAAATAACCTCATGATTCTCTACAGACTGAAGGCTGACTGAAAAGCAGCTTTGCAGGAAAGGACCTGGGGGTCCTGGTGCATAGCAGCTTGAACCAGAAACATGTCCTTGTGGCAAAGAAAACAAGTGCTTCCTGAGCTGCATTGGTAAGAGCGTTGTCCTTAGGCTAAGGGAGGTGATCATTCCCCTCTACTCAGCACTGGTGTGCCAGATGTGGAGTGTTGGGTCCAGTTCTGAATTCCCAGTACAAGAGATATGGATGTACTGGAGTGTATGTGAATGACCATGAAGATGTTTAGGGAAACAGAGTATCTGATTTACAAGGATAGTCTGAGAGAAGTGGGAGTGGATCTTGAAGAACAGAAGGCTGTGGGAGGACCTTATCAATGTGTACAAATACCTGATGGACAGGCTCTAGCTGGCCATGCTTTTCAGCAGAGGTTTCGATCAGATGAACTCCACAGGTGCCTTCCTACCTTTACCATTCTGTGATTGTGCAGTTCTGTGAACACCGCACCCAAGTCATGGTGTCAACAAAACGTGGAATTAGTGTTAGTTCTGTTTTTGGCATGTGAGAAAGTACAGAGATGAAAGTGAAGCAAGCAAGGTAAAGTCCTTATGAAAAGGCATGAGGATAAGAGTTATTTTGAGAAAAATAAGTAAAGTGCTATCTTGAAATTGCTGGAAGATGGAAAGGAAGGAGATTTTTTGCTATATTTTGTAAAGACAAATGTCTTTACAAAAGACATTTTGTAATGTGTTTGGAAAGCCAGAGATTCTGTATATTCAACCTTATGAAAAAGTAATTTAAAATGTATGACATAAGCAAATGCTTTGTTTTAAATGTCTTTATTTTTTTATTGTCTCAATATTCAAATTCCTTGTTTTCTCTACATTTTTTTCTTAACTGAAAACGAAAGGTGAACTCAGAACCTCAATATCCTCCATTTTCAGTTCCATACAGAGCAAAAATAGAAAACTGTGAAATACTTTCTGCAAAGTTATATTTTTTTCAAAAACTTGCAGAATGACCAACTTTATAAAACATTGCCAGTATCCCTCAAAAGCTTTGCCTATCAAAAATAGAATAATGGGGGGTTTTGTCAGTTTAAAAAAAGGGACGCGCTCAACAAAACAAAGTGACCTGTTGAGTTTAAGAGCTGGATCTAATGGTTGCTGGATGCACTTGAGTAACATGCCTGTCCTTAAACACCTAATTGACAGTGAGTTCAGAGCATTTCACATCTGCAAGGTCAAACCTGTGAACTACATCCTGAGTCATTCCAGCAGTAGGGCACATGGGCGGGGTTTTCTTAAATGAACCATTTTATTACTGTGGCTAACTAGCTAAAGAAAAATTAGGCAGTTCCATCTCCAGACGGCCAGAGACCCATCTATTGCCACGATGATGCCAAGAATCTGATCTTCTCTCCTGCATTTTCTGATTTTCCACACAACATTGTGGTGCCTCTGTAATGGTTTTCTAGTCTATCCCTGGGGAAACGGCACAAAACCAGAGCAGAATCCTCCAAATTTTAACATCTGTATATGAACTTTTCCTTTTTATCTCTCCAGAATATTGCTTTTCCTCCATACAGTAGACTGGGACATAAAGTACTCACTGCAACCTTATGGGAAGCCTTTTTATGTCCCAGAAGAATTTAAAACCTCCGCTCACACCATTCAACAGAGGGCTGGACTAGGTTCTGGTTTTTTTTTTTCTTTCTTTGCTTCCAGCTTCAGAATTTATATGGAAAAAAAAAAAAGAAAATGGGTCCTGTAAGCTGGACCTGGAAACTGAAACTGAGGTTATTAGCCATTACTGGAACTGTAGCTCACACTGGCTTTTTGGCTCACTGAATGTTTATGTATTTTGTACAAAATTAAACCAGTCTTCTTTGAAGAATTCGTAATTGAGAATCCTGTTCATGATACTCTTCACACCAGTATTTCAGACGTGTGAAAAAACTCACAAAATCCCTACTTCCAGCCCAGCACTAAAGCAGTTGAAGATTACAGTTGACTTTGTAACTGGAGATTCAAATTTCACTACTGTCTCTTCTACTTTTCTTTTGGCTTTTCATGGAATGAAACATTTTTTCAGGTCAGAAGAAAGTTTTTGTGTCACCTTTTTTTTCAGGGGATTCCATTCCAAATTTTCAAACTTAAACTGATTGTGAGGATCCAGCCCAAGCAACATTGGAGGAATCCATGTGCTTAAAATATTAATCCCTCTTTTAACCTATCAAATTATGTGCTTATATAATATGCTCCATTACGATGAGGCACCATCACACTTAAATTGTAAAGGCAAGCAGTGCAAGATTTGCAAGCAGTGCAAAATTTGCAAGCAGTGCAAAATGCCATTGGAAATGTTTACATCAGATAATCTTTTTGGTAATGAATTTTTAAAAAAATGCAATGATTACTCATGGGTTTAAAAAAGCATTCCAGAGCTGTCATGGGACCCATGTCGTGTCCCAAAGAGCAGCTTCATATTCAGTGTTTTGTCTGCTAAGAGCAGAACAGGGTGGGATAGCTATGAATGTTTCCACTGCAAAGCTTTTACCTTGCTTTGTGATAGAAGAGAAGAGAGTATCAGGATGTTAATGAAATGTATCTGGAAAATAGTTTTCTGGTACTTTAGGGCATCAGTCAATATTACTTTTATTTAGAGCCCATCAAACTATCATAACTTGAGATACAAAAATGTGAACTAGACTCCTACTGTTTTTCAAATCCCTGCTGTTTAGAGCCTTCTGTTGCAGGATTTCATTTTGAGATTCTGTAAGGATTGGCACTTTCTCTCTAGATTTGAAGTCCTGTTTGGCACAATGGCATCTAGAATACTGTCTTACAAAAAACTACTATGGGCAGAAAAAAAAGAAAGGAAAAAAGTAGAGGTGGTATGCACTGTCTGCCAGATGCACAGCTATGTCCACTATGACAAAATGATAAGATTTGTGATAAGAGAAGAGCAGTAGTTGTCATTTACTTTTTGATATTCTTATTCTTTGAAGACAAGATTCCCTATATAAATGTGCTATTTGTGTTTAATCAAGCAGAAGTATACCTGGGTATCACTATCTATGCACACTCTTTTATATTGCAAAAAGAAAACTGATTGAGATGTGGTAACATGCCAACTACCCACTCAAAATGTCCTCTTTCAGACTTTCATGATATTTCTGTAAATATTGTGTGGTGAATGGCCTTTAAATTTAATCAGTTTTAACATCTACAGTGCTACTCAAGTGGGATACTGTTTGGATAGTGTTAGCTTTGCAGCAACAAGCTGTATGTATAAAATATTTTTTAAAATTAATTATCTCAATATGGTAGGCATATGTAGTTCTTGTTTAGGTATTTTATTTTGTATCTGCGTTATTATCTTCAATGTGATGTGCAACTATTGATTTTGTCAAACAGGCAGTAACTGAAATCCTGTTAGGAAGAAGTATGATAATGGGTAGCATGTGTGCAGTGAGGAACGAATATTATACATGGATTTCCGTTGGTGTAATGATGCAGAGGAATTGGATGTCCAGCAGGGATGTCAAGTGCATTTATGCTAAAATAGACAAAAGGATATAGATTATGAAATCTAGGGACACCAATCAAATCCAGAAGGATGCTCAGCAGTACCAATTCTTTGTGATTGGAGTGAATCCTATGAGAGACAGCTCAGATTATCATGATGGAACCCTTTGATGAAGGAATTTTGCTTACTATTAACACTAGAGAAACATATTTTCCTTCTGCTTTGTCTCAAGTGTTTTGCTCAAGTTAAGTAAAAGGCCAGCTGCATTCCTGGCCCGCAGCAAACTATGAGATATTTAGCTTGACATAGACAAAATATGGAAACCCAGCCTTTTTATTACCTGTGATTTTAGCACTATCTTTCAAACTTAAAAGGTGCCACCTTATAAGCAAAAGTAATTTCACAAATACAACTGCAGGATGCCACAATGCTGTCTTTTCTTCTGACAAGATGGGTTTTTCTTTACAGCCATGGAAAGATTTGCATTTCTTGAATGTTTGATTGGGTTAAGTAATACATTTGCAATTGTTTCAGGTTGTAGTGTCTCTTGAGGCTAATCTTAGGATAATGTATTTATTAAATGCTAAAAGATAAAGATGCGACTTCACTGCAATGCTTCTTACTGTTAATAACCTGTGACAATAGACCGGAATCGAGGCATCATCATGGGTACCTCCTGCTGAGTTTAGTGAAGGGAGAGGGTCTGAGAAGTGTAGCCGTGAAAAGTCATGGTGCTGTTATTCAGAAACAACTTGGGCTTTTATTAAAAATCCCACTCTTAACTAGATAGCTTGTATGTGTTATAATACTTGTGTATAGCAATTGCTGCAAGGAAGCATGCATGTTGTTCTTCCACAGAATAACTGTTCTTTCCCATTTCACTTGAAGTTTATGCTTACATTATCCATGATTAACATTTCTCCAGACATGGGAATGAGTGTACAGGAAGGAAGGAAGGGAAGGTAATACTGCCAGCTTGCACAATTGTGCTGGAAACAGGATGACATTTAAGAAAACCGTGGCACTGCCTTCATATTTTCCTGCTTGGAGTGGCTGAAAACTCTGTCCCTCTCAATAGGGCGGTATCACGGAACAGAAAAGATCCTTGTACCTTGCAAGGACAGCAAAAAAATCTTCTTGGTCTTTTGCCACAAAGGAAAGAAGGATGCAAGCAGAGGAAGGATGTGGCCTCTGGTATGACTGCCTTCTGCCACATGCAGCGTGTACTGCTGGATGGCTCCTGAGTACCTGATCTGTGGGTGCTGGAGTTACCATTGTACCGAGATCCCCTGAGTGATTTTGTCTGTCTTTCTGCTCAGAGCAATATAAAGTTAATTATTCTTCTTTCACATTTTCAAACTTCTCTTCAGAGCCATGAGAGTGGGATATTGACAGCTGTTAGTAATTGTATTACTTTGGGAATCCTTTGTGGGATTTGTGGCTTATGACCAAACCACATATCTTGAGAAGGATATTTGAAATTTCACGTCTCTCAGAAACTGCACGTCAAACCTCCCAGTGCAGAATAGCCTTGAGCCTTGCCTAGGTCTGTTAGACAAGATGGCTGGGATGCACTGCTGGAGACTGTGTACAGAGAAGTGAGACAATCCCTAGAAAAAGTTGGAATGTGCCATATTTAGGTTTTTTTTTTAATATTGAAGACAAGCTGTCTTGGGAAAATTAGGGAAATTGGAAGGAACTGAGAGATCTTTAGAGGAATCTGAGAGCACGGATGGGGCAGAGGAAGGGAAGAACTGAGGTGTATGCAGAAGAGAGCATCTAGGGTGCAGTAGGCCAAGTGCAAGCAGCTGCAGTGGGACAGATGATGGCAGTGAAGAAGTAGGAAGCATAAGAATAATGAATAGAAAAACAATAGAAAAAGAAATTATATAAAAAGGAATAGACCTAACAATAGAAAAAGAAATTATATAAAAAGGAATAGACCTATGGAGAGAAATGGGTGTAGAGTTGAGCTGGCTAGAGACAGTAGCTGGTCTATACAGAAAATATGAAGAATGCAGACAAGAGGATGAGGAAGGGAGCTGGTTATCTGTGTTACAGATAACCTAGTGAGAGAGCCTGTAAAACTGAAAATAGCTCTATACATTTTCATCTCAAGTGAAATTTTGGTCCTGAAATTCTCAGCCATGCTACTAGGAGAGGCTGTTTTGTCCTGGAAGATCCAAGAAGTGAAGGTCAGTTATATACATGAACCTCCGAAAACCTCAGCATGAAGAACTTTCTTATTCTGGAGTCACACAATAAATCCAGCATTACAGTGTGCTCAACAGAGGCAAAACAAATATGTAACAAGGGAAGGGAGAAGATTCAAGTGTGTACTTGTGAAACAGATATGCTGCGCAAATAAATTACCTGTCGGGCTACTGAATTGCCCAGTCCCTAAGGAATGTGTGGTATTTACATGAAATTAAAGTCACAGGATTCCCAGCTGAAAAGGGGATAGATTTGCTACGAAAACTGTCTGTAGTTTCAAAACCAGGCATAATTCCACATGCAGTTGATTGCTGCAAAGCATTGATAGCTCATATCTTACCAGTGTTGCATTTTATTTGACTGTGCTGGGAACTATAACTGTCCTTTTCTTTTCCTGATATTTTAGGTACAGAGAGAACTGGCTGCTGTCATTGCCTTGAAAGCAAGGAAGTCAGGTGAGTCAGGCTGAACTTCAGAGGGGTTTTTGTAATGCTGTTCCTTTTTGTCATTTCTTGAAGGATCTGAATTTTCACTGCTTTTTAACACGGGGAAGAGAAGATAGTAATGGAGAATCTGTGTATACAGCACAATGCAATTGTGGTTAAGCTTCTCTCCTTCTAGCTCATTACATCTAATAACCTAGCTAATAAAATCAAAGTGTTACATTTGAATCTGAACTTGGGTCTCTTTCTGGCCAAAATCACTATTTTCTCCAGGCTTGCACTTTATAAAAAAAGCTGATGTCTTTATTTGACTTACACTTAAGACAAGTAAGTTGGTAATTTTCCCTTTTATATATTTTTTATCATCCAGTATCTCATGCCATCATATTTTCTGTCTTTTACCAGCCCAGCCAGGTGTTTTTCTTACTGCTAAAACAAAAGGACAGCTTCACACACAAAGGCGTTCTTTCCTGCGTGGCTGCAGAGGCATGTCTTTGATCAGGGCAGGAGAAGGGGAAAGGCGACTGGATAACTGAAAGTCTCTGACAGTAAAAGCATTCACAGCCAATGCTGGTGTGACAGTGCAAAGGCACTGAAACATGTGGGCATCTGAGCTCCATCAGGGTTTGGTAGCACAGGCACTTCAGAAGAATCTGCATTGCTGAGCTGGAGTGGAAGCAAGGAAGCTGTGTTTTCCAGGCGCTGCAGAGGAGCCAACAGAACCTACTTGGCCAGACCTGACTCTTTACAGGGTTAACTCTCTGGTGTCTTTGTGCAGTGTCTGCTGCACCAAGTTGAATGTATTTCTAAAGTAAAACAGAGGCCTTAAATTTAAGAGGCCTTAGCATTTAAGAGGCCTTAAATTATTAGCATGTTCCCAACACCATTGAGGTCTGTGAGTGCATTTTCACTGAGCATCTCTTGTGAGTTTCAGTGATTTTTCTAGAAATTAAAGTCACAGATTTTGTACTTCTTGAGCTATTTTCTGACTTGTTGATAGTGCTGCATCATAATATCTCCATCAGTCTGTCTGTAGCTTACACGTGCAGCACAAAATTTACTACACACATGCACAACTCACAGCATAGTATCTTAAACTGGGGGCACCAAGAAGATGTGGCTGGTGTACCTGCAAATATTTTCTTGTGAAAATGTAAGTATTAAAAAAAATATTCTAGGCATAGTTTGATGCCATTTTTTCTAGAAATAGAAGTAGCCATTATATCCACACTCATCTATAAAGGTAAACCTGTAGAAAGTGAACACAAATGTGAGTGTGAATTCAGACCTGAATTGCTTCTGTGTGGTAGCTTTGCTTCTGAAAGTGCTGTAGTCGTGTATGATGTCGACACCCCTCGGCTGCTTGCCCTTACCTGGTGTCACCCCAGTCCCACCTGACTTGTAATGGCTGAACGTGGAAATGCTTCTTCTCTGGCTCACTGCAGAGGAAAACAGGCTATTTTAAAGAAGTGCTCAAGGAAATCTTTTGTTTTGCTGTTAAATGGGCTGAGTGTGGTGTCATGTACATTTACCTCCTGCTTATGGAGGTATAAGAAATCTTTCTGCTTCTAAGCAGTTTTATCAGCAAATATTACTACTGCTCCTAGCAATAAAAAAAAAATCTTTCCCCCAAAAGAGTTGTTTTTAGCCTGAATTAGCTTCTTATTTCCTTTTGGTGGACGGTTGTTAGAGTAGAAAATGGGATGGGGGTTGGATTAGGAATGAGCTGCAAGAGATGAAAATCCAAAAGAAGAATATCTCTTGGAGTCTCCTTTTTGCTGGTGTAATTGCAACCCTCAACGAGCAAGTAGAAATATTTCAGTTAAAAATCACATCCTTAAAAAACCAAAGCCCTGTATAGAGCTTTGCAGTGCTGTCCAGCCTGTTCTAATACATTAATGCAAACACTTAAAATATCTGTTCAGATCCGAACAAAAGATAACTCTTTCGTCAGTTTAACTAGTGCATGCTTGTTGTTGAAATTTTCATTTCTTTATGCCCCATCTTGGATGACTGTAAAAAATGGGTGTATGATCAAGCATAACTGTAAGGTCTAATTTAAGTTAATGCCTTTAGTGCAGTAGGTGCAGAGTAAATTAGGGTGGTTGGCTATGCTTCTTTATTTTATTGCTGGTGGTTAAATTCACAGTGTAGCAGTTACTGTTAGCGATCAAGCCATGGTGTGCTGTGCCTGCTGAAGTGAAGCATGTTTCAGAGAAAGTACTTCTGGAGCTCTAAGCTGCAGTATCTGTCGAAGATATTGTGCCTCTAATCCTCTCCAAGACTCCACATAATTCCAGGAAATAAGCCACCAAAAATCAGACAAAGAGTTTATTTTGGCTTGAAAAGAGTGGAACATGGCTTTTGGGCCAGCTGCCCTGGGTAGCTTCCAGGCTGGTGTGAATGGCGTGGGAGCCTGGCTCATCCACCCTGGGATTCATGAGTGGGGAGAGCAGGTGACAGGCATTGTCCTAACCTGCTGTCTGGAACCTGGCTGCAGAAGATAATCAGTTCATTAACCAAAAGCTTTCCTAGAGATCAGCAGCTCCCCCATCCTAAAAAAAAAACCACAACATTTTTGCCTAATGCAAGGACTATATAATTTGTTCCTGAATTATTTTAATTTCTGGTTGTACCTCTGCCCTTAGAGAGGCCCTTCACAGTGATTTAATTGTACTAGAAAAACTGGCTGATTTAAGTTTTTGCATTATTTGTCTAGAGCTGCTGTAGTAATCACCATGTTAAGTTGCATGGAATGTGCTATACAAGCACACAAAACACCACAGCTCCCTCTGCAAGAGGTGAAGAGGTTCCAGGTAGGAAGGTTTGCTGGGTTTGGAGGGGGAGGGCAAGTATTGCCTTTGGTTACCTGAATAAAACAGTTTGTTTTTGTTTAAATTAAGCTTGGTTTGCTACCTAGTATATATATGTGAGAGATAGTAATTGCAACTATTACAGTTCTGGCTGTGTCAGAGACTTACACACTCTATCTGCTGACAAAAACTGAGGTAGAGACCTGAGCCTGCTGTGGGGTAGGGCAGAGTATCAAATTCTTGCTAGTACAGGATCTGACTTGATGGAGAATGTTGGCTACCAGAAAATAAAAAGCCAGTAGGGTGTGGGGTAGAATGCCTTTCCCCAAGAGCCATTCTTCTGTTTTTACTGTGGTGTAGAAGAATAGGAGAAACTAATAAAGCTGGCAGATGCTGAAAGAAAAATGAGGAACCTGAAAGATTAAAAACTTCTGTGCTGTGAAAAAAAAGCTCTGTTTTCATATTCCAGATGTGTGCTGCAAGTATACCACTCCAATAACAAGGCATATGCTGACAGAGACATACTTGAGAGCCTTCATGCCGAAGGAGCTCAGCACTTTTAGTTTCTTTGCAAATAAAACTAAACCAGGGTAAGATAAGTGTCTGTAATTCAGAAGTGTTGATGTACCTCGCTAAAACTGTTGACTTGAAATCACGTTTATATTTCATTAGAATAAAGCTCTCATGATAAAGGTGACCTAAGAGGGGGAAATGAGCTTGTGCACTTCCCTGTGGCTTATAAAAATGCATTGAAATTATTCTTGCCTAACCTTGGATATAAACAGAGTAAATGCTGTCTTCTATGGTTTGGTAAAAGGTCTTGGGGAAGCAAGTAACTGGAGCAGAAGGGAACTTTTTCTTTAATTGTAGGCACTTGGCATTAAATTGTTTTGTTTATTTATACCTTGCTGGCTTCTGATAGCTTCTGCAAATGTGCTGAAATGTAACATAAATGCAGCCTCCCATCTGAAGGTTTACAAGGGTTGGCATTTATCTCAATTGCTTGTCACGGCTCATGACATGTTTCTTATGTGTTAGAGATGGTAGCTAAAACAAGGATAAAAAGCAGCAAATAGCCTAAGGCTGGAGGCTTTAGCTGGTGGCAAAGCTACGCGGGTACATCTGAACTGATCAAAACCTGTCAGGTAGATGCTTTGTACTGGTGTTAATCCCATCCACAAACAAGATGCCTTGCATTTCTGTGCACAAACCGAGCTGCACCCCATGGCATCACCCAGCAAATCCCTTTATAGAAGAAGGAATTTCTATAACTTTATTTGTGCAAAGGATCAATTGATAAGAGCATGGCTCTGGTCTATGTGTTTGTGAATACGGGGGCTCATTAGGATAATAGCTGACAGGGTATGGATGAGGTGGGAAGATGGTGACTCAGCTTCTCCCCAGGCATTGCAGGAGCAGCGGCAGGTCTGTGGGTGCTTCTCCCTCCCACTGTGAAAGGCAGGGCAGCCACAAAAGCCCTCGCACTTGTGTGTGGTTTTGCTCCCCCTTATGAATGATATTCAGGTTTCCACTATATAATTAGACACATTTTAGTCATGCCATTCCTGAATTGGCAAGCTCTGTTGATCTTTTAATATGTCATTTACATTTTATTTATAATAATGTATAGTAATTTGTAATAATATGACTTTTGCAGTGTATTAACTCCATGTTTGAGATCTTCTGGGTTGCCTCCACCCTATTCTTACGTATATGTATGCATATCCACCCTTCCCCTTTTCTTTTGTATTGCTTCTGTCAGAACCTAACTGCCTATGTGATTTGCTTCGTATTTTTATTTTAGTGCAGACGATTCAGTATGAAGCAGTCACTGGGGCTTGAGCTTTGCCGACATGAATGAAAGGCAAGCTGTGAACAGCTATTCCTTTTCCCAGCTGCTGCACCACCTCTACAGCGCTGCTGTCAGAGCTGATTGCGTGACTCGACTCAAACACACTCCAGGCAATGTCAGCCCGGTTAAACACATGAGAACAGTCAGGCTGGGTCAGGTTAAAAGTCCATCCAGCTACACTCCTACTGTGAGTGATGAGTAGGGGATGCTTAGAGTAGGAAACAGAGCAAGTACAAACAGTCCTTCTGATGTACATACTCAGCATCTACCAGCCTGTGATAGAGGGATTTTGCTGTACCCACACTCCTGTGGTAGGTAACCCTTGCTGGACCTTTTCTCCATTAATTTATCAAATTGCTTTTTAAGCCTGATTACACTCCTGACCTTCATCATCCCTTATGGCAGCAAGTCTCACAACTCACATGTGTAGTATGTCAAAACGTATTTTTTCTTGTTTGTTTTAAATGCATTCTCCACGACCCTCACTCTGTTGTGATACAGCTCTTTGCTGACAGAGACTGGTGAATAATCCATTCCCTGTTCATCATTATAGTATTCAGGTTTTTGTGCACATCTGTCATACCCCTGTGAGTTGTCTCATTTCCCAGCCATATCACTAGTCATTCCTCATACCAAATCTCTTCCATTAAATCTGATCATCTTTGCTACATCTCTTCTATTACATTTGAGATGGGGCAGCCAGAGCAGCATACAGTATAGCACCAGCATGTGCTAGATTTGACACAAAGTGAGGGTGGCAGCTTCTTATCAGGGAGGGGAGGTGGAGGTGTGTGGGAAGGAGCCCAGTAAGATGCTTTTGGCAGCATGAAGCTGTTTTATCAGCTTGGTTAACTCAGAAAACTGCATCTTTATCATTCAGCCCATTTCCTCAAGTAATACAGATCCTTGTGAGACTTTTTGGTAAATTTATTCCACAATAATTAGCAAAAGTTTGTCATATGGTGCTATTTGAATGTCCTATGCTATGTTATTAATTTTATTCACTTCTAGAAGTGTTGTTATGTAGAAAACAGAAATCATTACAAATTTGAGTTAGATTTGTACACACACTTGAAAAATGAGATTACAAATACATGATCAAAGGTCATTCAAGAACAGAGCACTTCAGCAATGTGTGTAAATTTCAAACATATTAAATACTATTGAATATACAGGTTTCGTAAACAACCAGGTATTCAGTATCTTTGGAGTAAAATGTGCATGGTTTGTTACCATTTATGCCACTGCAAAAGGGCATAATGAGGTATGAAAAACTTGGTCCTATTTACAGAATAAAGTGACACTCATGTGCCAGAGAGGTGTGCATTTTCTCTTGTGAAAAAATTGAGCAAGTTTAAAGGATGGGAAAAGGATAAACCAGTAGGATCTTACTGCTTTTCTATTCTCCTCATGTCTCTTTTCAATAGGTTTTTTTACTTGACTCAAGTAGTACCTCATTTCATTACAACTTCCAGTTCCTCCAAGCACCCACTTGTTTAGAGCAAGGGTTGAAAATAGTAAACTGTGTGGGATGAGAGTTCTTCTGCAAATGTTGCCTACAGGATTCACCCTGGAAAAATGGCCACCCAAAGAGAAGATGCAGGACTGTCGTGCTTCTGTTAGGTCATGGTGACTGTATCTTTACTTTTTCTCTGCCCACTGAAATGTGGTTCAAAATAAAAGCTTCACCTGAAAACGTAGCTAGCAATATTTTAAAAGTTACACTGTACTTTAAGGTCTTTCTTTAAGGTCTGTGATTTCAGGTCTTGAAGCAAGGGAGGTAATCTTGGTTTGTTCAGCCTAGAGAAGAGGAGACTGAGGGAGACCTCACTGTGGTCCCTCTTGAGGGGAAGCGGAGGGGCAGGCACGATCTCTTCACTCTGACCAGTGACCAGTGACAGGACTCAAGGAAATGGCATGAAGCTGAGTCAGGGGAGGTTTAGGTTGGATATCAGGAACAGGTTTTTCACCCAGAGGGTGGTTGAGCACTGGAACAGGCTCCCCAGGGAAGTGGTCACAGCACCAGGTCTTTCTGAGTTCAAGAATCTTTAGGGCAATGCTCTCAGGCACATGGTATGACTCTTGGGCTGTCCTGCTCAGGGCAGGAGTTGGACTCGATGATCCTGATGGGTGCCTTCCAACTCAGCGTAATTTATGATTCTATGATTCTAATCATGTTTGCTTCTCTAAGCAATCCTTTTTAAACATTCTGTGCCCTATTGAAGGGAGCCCCCAGCCCTAAGGACCAGTGGGGGTTACAATGATGCATTGCAGCATATCAGGGATTCTTCCATTACTCCTGAGATCAAGCACACCAAGAAAAGGACAGCACTTCAAAAGGGCAGGACCAGACCCCTCCTAGCCCTGTGGAATGATGCTCCTTGTGTTGGCTGGTCAGGAACCGTATGTGTCACACACACACAGAGCTCTGTTGTGCCATAGCTGAATCTATAACCACCTGCTTTGTGCCCACCCTGGGTGATGCTGGGGGTGGGAAATGCCCTGGACAACACCAGTGAAAGGACTACACAGTAACACTTACCAGCTGTTGTGTGTTCAACAGCTGATATAAAGCAGAATGGACTCAGACTTGGAAAAAAGAAGGAAAAGAGCTCTCTGTTGGGAATTGTGGTGAGACGGAGTTTGGCAGTTTGTGGTTTTGTTTTTGCAGTTGTTGTAGGACCTCGTGCATAGTTCTTTCTGTGTGATCTAAGGTACTCTCACAGAAGAAATTGGCAACGCAGAGTAGCTGTGTAGGGGAAAGATATTTTGCACATACCCAAAAAGAGACAGCACAGTAAGGCCGGAAAGACAGCAGTTGTGCAAAGAACAACCCCCAGGTGAATGTTTTGTTTACTGGGGCTTTGGGAGAGGCATTTACAATGAGTTGACAGAATTTATTTATTCAGAGTCCTCTTTGTTTCCTGCTCCTTTCCTGGCCATGCCTGGGGGATGTTTCCATGGAACAGAGAGCAGCGTTTCACTTTGCACCAGCCTGCTCAGCAACAGTCCATACCTTTTTGTTTGATCTGTTCCCAGCAATCATTTTCTGATCATGTAATGGGCTCTTCACCATCCTTCCATCATCTCGTTTCAGACAACACTGCTATAGATACTTTCACTGCCACGTGATTTTTAAAAATTTTTTATTTTAAATATCATGCACATGAGAACAAATATCTACAATTACGGGATAAAATTTAAAACTTTCTGCATTCAAGCATTAAATGGTTTCCCTTGAGCTGCGATTGGTACAAAACCCCTTGCTTTTGTCTGTTCATGTAGTAATCCAGCAGTGTTTACATACCATTTTTCACTTTTCTCCTTGATAAAAAAATATTGCTTCATATATTCACAAAGTGGGTGTGAAATGTGGCTTTATCTTTGCAGGCATCACAAAGGGCCAGCCATTGAAAACCAAATCTTCTCTGGCCACATGAATCAACAGTAGTTGTTTATCTATTTAAAAATGCCTGTCTCGTTTAGCCAGACGTGTTTTACAAATTATGTTGTTCTAATGCACCACTACCTTGGACAAAATATGGACCTTCAAAGCCAGATGAAAGGCTTCAGTTCTGAGAAATAAAACAAACAGGAGTTCCTAAAAAAACATGGTACAATAATGTGAAATGACCATAATTTGACTGATCCGGGAAATATTGGTGGCTTTGTTTGTTACACTCATTTTTAAATTTATAATGGCTATATAATGTAGGCAGGCCTGAGCCTCATTTAAACTGAGGTTTGTCCTTCCTGTGGTCATTTAGAAGCAGTGGGGAGGAACGGCGCCTTAATGGTGATCAGCAAGACCAAATCTGTATCTGCCAGCCTCCTTTCTTACCACACTGGCTTTGCTCTGTTTAGATTGCAGATACCTACCCTTGCTGTTATCTGCCTTTTGATAAACTCTGCAATGAAAGGAAATGCTTTTGCATCATTTTCTGGAGTCCTGTTTCCTATCTGAGATTTGAGAAATGGCTTGTAGCACTAGGACCCTTGGGAACTTCTTTTTCTGCGTGGAAACTAGATCAGAATAATGAGTACCCTCTGTGCAAATTCAATATTAGTTCCACACCTAAGGTCAAGCAGAAGTTAATGACCATTTTTTACATACAGAAGTCAGTTATGAGACCAACATTACATTTCACACTTTTGTAATTGTAAAAAAAAAAATGCTGGAGTAATTTATATTAGATTGATTTAAACTACAAATCATAAATATCATAGCATCCCAGATTAGGGTTTGAGAGAAAATGGCATCATTGGCACTTGTGCAATCGTTCATTCACCGATTTACAAGTACCTTTATTCCATCTTGTGCTTGCTGTGCTTTTTGCATACAGAGGTGCTGAACAATGCTGTAAGCGGGAGTCTGTCTCTAATAATTTTTGCATTTTCTTTGTTTCTTTAATTAGCTGATTTACTCAGCTGATTGCACAGCTGTCTGGGCAACACCCCCCCAGGGGTCTGCCAACTGTTTCAGAGATATGTAATGTACTCAGTGAAGGGAAATCTGTATGATAATTTCCATATATATATGCAGAAATAGTGGGAAGGAATAAGAAAGCTCAAAGGCAATTTTTGTATTGCTAATAAAAGGAAACATGTTAAAGACGAGCTTAAAAAGCTTTCTCTTTTCAGTAATTTCGGGGAAAAGATTACTCTTTCATGGTAAATAAGGAACAAATTCTCAGTTGGAAGGTTTTGTTCCTGGGTTTATTGCTCTTTTACAAGCAGCTTTTGGGGATTTCAGAGATACTCAGTGCTTGTTAGTTTTCCCCTTGAGTTTGGAAACAGAACTTGGAAAATGCAGGAACATGCACGAGGACATGGTCTGGTCTAAAATGGTCCCCAAATCTG
Source organism: Struthidea cinerea (assembly GCA_013397865.1). Lineage (NCBI taxonomy): Eukaryota > Metazoa > Chordata > Aves > Passeriformes > Corcoracidae > Struthidea > Struthidea cinerea. The sequence continues at coordinate 599,353 of VZTI01000768.1, read as the reverse complement.
AGGTCTGCAAAGCATTTACTGGCTGCTCATCGTCTTTTCCACTGCTCAGCACTAGTGCTTTACATAGCCTAGAGGATCTGGCTTTTAGTTTCCCCAGTGGTGTCAGTATGAGCTATTCATTTTTTTCCACTCTGATAAATTAATAAGCCTCAGCAAACATTATAACACTGTCAAGCAGCTCAGAGCTGCCATAGTAACCAACCTCTCTAGAGCTCGCTGTATACCCTCCACAAAGAACAAGGGATGCCACAAGTTCCATTGTTCAAAATAACAGTAAAGTTTTCAAAAATAATGAAATCAGCTTAGTTAAGTGATTAAAAAAAATAAAATGGGGGTTTGTGTTTTTTCTTAAAAGCTTCATGCTAGCAACTTCCATTGGCAAAGAAAACCAAAACAAAACCAAAAAACTAACAACAACAACAACAAAAATATCCAGAAGAGAAACAAACATGTCTCTTAAAAAATTTGGAATTTAAGGAGAGTGCTAGAAGTTGTGAGCTTCTCAGCAGCTGACAATAAATCAACTGGTGCAGGCTGCTGGCAATTCTGGAGCCTTCTCCTGGGGAATATTCTTGCAGATTCCTGAGGTCTTGTTGGTTTGACAGGGAAAAAAAATTCCCCACAATAGACTATAACTATCCAGCAGGGATGAGGTAGTGGAAGTCTGTTGGCTTGTCGAGTAAACAAAGTTCTTGTGTAGGAATGTGTCTCCTATCTGTAGATGGCATGTAGGTGCCTTTTACTTAGTGGCTAGAAAAAAGAGATTCATATACGAATTGTGATCACAGAGTACTGAAAAGACTGAAATCATACGAAGGGCAGAGTGGTTTGATGTTTTAGGATGTTAGCAGGTTAAAGAACAATACTAAATAATAAATTAACATCCTCATTTGAAGTGAAGGAGCATCAGTGAGTACATAAGCGATGTAGCCTTAGGGGGAAAAGCGATGTAGCCTTAGGGGGAACCGAGCTTTGTACGGCAAGCAGAGCTACCTCTGGAGCAGCTGTGGGGACAGTGAAGTCCCCATGCAGCCTGTGCAGTCCCAGGTGAGCCTGGCAGTGTTTGTGCAGCTGGAATCCCCCATGCTCGGGCTGCTGCTGAGGCCATGCCGAAGGGTTTGCAGCGGGCTGAGGGATTTTGGTCTTAGAAGCAGCCTAGGGCAGTGCAGAAGCATGTCTGCTGAAGGTGGTTTAGGGGCTGTTGTGCCCAGAAAGCAGGCAGTCCTGGCCCCAAAGATGGATTTCACAGCAAGCTCAAGGGCTGAAGCTGGAGTTTCGTGGCACGAGTGTCTGGCAGCAGCGTTAGCTTGAGCGGTGTCCTGTCCCCTGCCTGGGTGCTCTGCTCTCAGCCCGGTCATCAAACCCAGCCAGGTTAGTAATAACCCTTTGCCAATCCACGAATCCCGAATGCCTTATGGTAGCACAGAGGGGAACAGTCAGTACGGGGGGTGTGGGACAGCCAGCAGTGATGGGGAGCTAGACTGGCTTCCTGGAATGGCCATGCGGGTGCCATTCCTGGAGCGAGCTGCTTAGAGATGGGCAGATGTCCTTGCCTGTTGTTTGGCAGCAAAATGGTTAACTGTGATGACAGTCCTTTCTTAAGCATTTAAATAATTAGCTTTCACAGTTAACACCCTATTAAGCCAAAGGGAGGAAGTTCACACCTCTCCTGGTGTTATTGTTCCAGTCTGTCTGGCTGCAGCAGCAGAATGACGCTAGTGCCTTGGTTTGTGTTGGGAAGGTTATCTTTGCGGCCAGAAGGGGTAGAAAGAAGAAATTTCATTTATAGAAAAGGAAGAAAGCACAATAAAGCAAAGCCTCTGGGAAGATTACAACGCTGTGGGTTCCAGGAGTTGCTTTGTGTGGATTTTTGTAATATTGTCCTTCCCACTTTCAGTTGGGCAAATGATTCTGCTATATTGAACAAGATTAAGTATTAAAATAAAATAACGCGATTGTATTAGTATGTGACTTTTAAAAATCTTACTCATCAAATGTAATTAATGTAATTAATTTACCTTCAAGTTTGTGACATATAGAAGAGTGTGTCGTGGAGGCACTGCTCTGCGGGTAACCTTGGCAGATTCTTCCATAGGCAGGAGAAGGTCTGTGGTGCTGCTGGTGTTCCCTCACTGGATGCCAGCCTGTCTAGCTAAGGTGAGCCCTTTAGCGTGTATGTAGTGCTCCGTGCTGCTGGGAAAGACAAATCCCTTCCAGTGCCTTAAATCTACGCCCAACTTTGTGGCACAGCTGTAAAAGCAGAGGGGAGCACGGCTGGTTGGTTCCAATGTGAGCAATGGTTGCATTCCCTTTCCTTTCACACTACCGTGTGATGGCTGATTCTGCTCAGGTAGCAGATACAAAATGATTCACTTTGGTTTCTTATTTCTTCATTACTTTTTTCTGCTGATTTAATGATCTGAAATGGAATTACTAAAGGACAAGCCTCTCCCCCACAAGAGTTCTCTGTTCTAACATTAGTTTACAGAAGAATCTGCTAGCAAAATCTCAGCTCTGGTCTGTGGGGGCACAAGGAACTCAGATCAGATGATGGCCCTTGTGATCCTTAAATGACTGTAAAACATCAAAGTCCTGAATTCCCTAGACTAATTTGCAAATGGACATATTTGAACTGCACATTAGCAAGCTAATGCTCATTTGACATCTTTTTCTTTCCTTCATGGTGACTTTTCCTCCAAAGAAGGAGAAATGCTGCAGGTAGAAAAGGGAATTGGTCACTCTACATCTGTTTGTATTTTTTTCCTGTCTTCGGTCTCAAGGCTGAACCAAACATAACATTAAATAGATACATATAGATCAAGGTAAATCGCCTTTGCCTTTCCCTGTTATTGCTGCTTTGTAAAACATGCTGGGATATTTGTATCAGGGAGCAAAGCTGGATTTATGGTGGTGGAGAAGGAAATGTTTGGTTCAGCTCCAAAGTTCACAACTTTTTCTGTATGTACAGTTCCAGAATCAGCACTTGCCTGGGAAATGCTTTCCCATCCCACCCTAAGCTTCCACTCACTTTTCCTATTGTTGAATTGGCAATGTCAAACCTTTTTTATTAAAAAATAAATAGCCAGCTAACAGTAAATAGGAAATTATCCTTGAATTCTTATATTTTGTGACAGAACTTGTATTGCATGCACAATAACCCATGAGGGCAGTGCCTGGGCCAATTCAAGGGGTCTTTATGAATTGTTATGGGGTTAGGAGGCATACTGTGTCTAAACTGAAATCAATTTCTTACATGTACGTGATGGCCCCCAGTAACATAACTTTCTAAACATACCAGAATATTTTGAGAAATGTGATGATTTTTCTGTTTTATAGACAAAGCACACAGTAACCTTTTCCTACAGAAACCCAAGAAAATGTAATTAAGGGTTGTTGCTTGTCTGTGTGGCCACTTCAGCCTTCAAGGGACCTAGTTCTTGTGATGGGAAAAAAGTATGCGATGGTGTGATTCCTTGAGTGTTGCTCCCTGAGCGTAATTAAATGGTTCAGTTGTGGTTGGTTCTTATGGATTTGGATAAGAGGCAGGGAGGACAAAAAAAATCAAGTTTGTGATGGAAATTTCATGAAAGAGAGGCCAAATGCTCATTCTCTCCCAAGAGAGCTGTAAGAACGTCAGTGTGAGGTCTTATTTTTTCCTTTAAGAAAATATTTACTGCTTCTTTTCTACATTCCTTACACAGTCTAAACAACATTGAAGCCAAGGAGAGCTGGGTTTGGATGATAAACTTATTCAGGTTTTTTTAGAGTTGAGTTGTGAAACTGCTGATAAAAAATCTTTTTTTTTTTTTTTTTAAGCCATTCACTTAGAGTACACTTAAACTGAGGCAATTTTCTTGTCAGCTTTAAAATTGCTCATGTTAAAATCGTCCAACACCAAAGGATACCTGTATTCATTGGGGGTTGTGGACATGTACCCTCTTTCTCTTTCCCTTTGTGCCAGGTAAGAGATCTTGCTGCCCTCAGTTCTGGGTGTTTGCTGCTTGTCTCTGTCTCCCTGGCCAGGCACCCTGTGCTCGCTAACCTGCCTGCCCAGCCAGGTCAGCCACGGGTGCTGCTCCTCAAATGTTCACTTTGGTTGAAGATGCTCTGGGGCGTTTGCCCTGGCACTGGGCAGGGAAGGGGACACTTGTAACCGAGGCCTGTGACAGGAAGCCAGTTGGCAGGCACTAACCTTTTCCCCTGGCACAGCTGTTTGTGGAGCGCCCATCTGCTCAGGACTGTCGGAAAAGCTGGCTGGATCAATGTAAATCACTTAAACCTGGATGTGTGATCTTGTTACTAGCAAGGTGCCACTCCTTTAAATGCCGTGATTAATAGCTGGAGTCTGGGGGGATATTTTGCCCATGGGTGCCTACAGCAAATTGATTTTAGAAGAAATCAGAAAATTGAAAGGAGAATTGGGGAAATGTTCTCCTAATGCAGACTTAGCAATTTGAGAAATTGCTCAAACAACCGATTTTTAGCATTTGTTAATGCCTTCTGGCATTGCACATTCCTGTCTCCTGCAGGTTGTTCTGTAGAGGTCAACAAACAGATGTCCTGAATGCTCTGTGTCTCCCACAGTGGCAGTGGGTAGAACAGAGTCATGCATGTCTGGGACTGTGCAAGAGTATGAGGCAGCTCTTGGGGAGGAAGGCTGGGAGATGAGTTACATGGGAAGGCACTGCACAGAGCCCCCAGCCTGGCTGGATGGAGTAGGTTGCCTTTAGAAATGCTGCCCTGCACTGGGAAAGCAGGGCCACACATGGCTGCTCAGCCCATCCCTCTCGTTACTGGGTCATTGTGTTGTTCTTTTCCGGGCTGGGGCAGAGATGTGCCACGATGTCCCAAGAGTGTTTTGGTTTTGCCTAGCTTTAAATACTGCTGGGATCTAATGCCCATTACACAAGCTGTCTGTCACAGCTCTAGTCTGACCCTCTGTTTCCAGTATTCACCTTGAATTTCAGAGGTTTGCTGCTAAAGTGATGCCTGCAAACCCAGTGGTGAAGATTTATATCAGAAGTCTGTTTTTCTTTGATAATGGATTTAAAAAGATCCTGGCATGGAATAAACTGTATTGCCAGAATGACTCATTTCGCCTTTTATAATTACATTTTTATTACCTTTTTTTTTTTTAAAGCATAACTGTGGGGGAAGAAACAAAATTATATCCTATATGGCATAGCAATATCAGCAGCAATCCTGCTGTAAGAAAAAATAAATCCATACAATTTATTTTAGAGGTCAAGAACAGTCCAAAGTTACTTTTCTTTTAAGTTGCTAGATGCTGCCTGAATGTCTGAAGTGTCCTTTCATGAGAGGTTTCTTGTTTCTTTAGCTGGATAAACTGCTAGCTCTGATTTTGACCCTTCTGGCGATTACAAGTTTGATACAAAACTTTAAAGTCTAGCAAAACTTGCTGGTGTTAAGTGATTTAAGCTATGTTAGTTGAGTGAGGTTGCTGGTTTCTTCTATCGTGCCAGCAGCAAAGAACTTTCAATAAAACATCTCCTGCTACGATTTATTTCTGAAGATGACTTTCATGGCTAGTGGTGATGTTTGTTAAGATTCAGATCACTTTGCTTACAAAGAATTTTCCAAGTCTGAGGTGAGGGATAAATCTGCTTATTTTGTTTAGTCTGGACTGACCTTCTGCCATATAACGGGACAAGAGGGAGACCTTATTTTTTTTATTGCTTACGAGTCATGATATCTTGTTACAATGTATGGAAAAGTGGAGTTTCCTTAAATGTCACCGTTTTATCAGGACTAACAGTAGCATGACTATAACTATTTAGTACTGGATTTTGCTGCCTGAGGAAAAGTAAAGTATACTGTATTTAGCATTTTTCTAAACCCCATAAGGTGTACCTTGTAGGATCTGTCCAAAACCACTCCAGGAGTTAACTAGAATGCTAAAGTTTAAACATTCCTTAAATGGTCATCCTATTTGACCTAAAGTGGGCCATGCTGCTTTGCTGCTTTTTGTGCTTTAAACCTGCCTGCTTCCAATAAATTCTTCTTTCTTATTTTAGCAATTCATCAAAATGAAGAAAACAGCAGTCAGGAAATAAGAGGACTAGAAGAGCTCAAGGATACCTCTGGTACACAGGTAAATGTGTAAGATTAATGGAGTCTTGGAAATGTTTTCAAATCTACAAGCTGAAGAAGTGCTTTCAATAGCTCTGGGAAATGGATTTTTCTTGATGTTCTGTGCAGGGAGCATGTAGGAGGGACAAAGTCTGCTGGATCTCATCTTATGTGACTATTTAGAATAAGATTGATGATTACTCTGGGAATTAATCCAATGATGTTGCAATTGGACAGCATTCTTCAGCTATCTTTCTGCTCCTTTTAGATAATACACATAGCATATACCAGATGTGAAAGTAAAATGAGATGTGTTTTAGGAGGCAAGGGTATATGACATTTTGATTGAATTTTAATCACGGTAAGTAGACATGCAATAAAATAGGGATACTTATTAGTCACTCAAGTGCAAGCAACAACCTTCTTCTTTCTTTCCCTAACCGCCCTCATTTGCAACCAAAGCACACTTGATATTGCTCAGAAGAAACTAAACTACCTTTTAGAGTATTTTATTGTGGAATTGCTTACCCTTTTAAATTCTGTGGATCTTTTTTGATTAATCAGCAATTCATTCAGTCATTCTGTTCATGCATTCAAGCTGTGCAAGTGTAACTGTATTGCTCATTTTACTGGTACTGATTATTGCTTTTAATTTAAAATTTATTTTTCCTAGACTTGACTGTTTTTTTCTCCTTCTATTCCTCTTGCAAATGTTATGTTCCCCAGCAGTTGCCACCTTTTCTCCTTCCACTCTATGCAGCTTGCAGTTCCTGTCTCAAATTTATCTCCCCAACATCATGCCAAACTGAAAAGTTGTGTGCAAGAAAGACAGGATTTATGCTGATGTCTGTGAGCAAGCCTGGCTGAAAGGGCACAAGCCATGTAGCCAAGAGTGCATTGCAGAGATATAGAAAGGACCCAAGGGAAACAGTGACCTCACTGCACAAAAAATCTGGCTTTGTGTATTTTTGTTGGGGTTTTTTTGAGAGGGGGGGAGGAGAAGGATTTAGTGTGTGCTCAGTTGCTGTAGTTATTACAGTTTTTTGAAACAGTTTGTTCCAATTTGTGACATAGACAATGTATGCCAGCTAATAAGATTACCTGGACTGATTATAAAAGCCCATAAAAATTTATTTTTGGGACATTGATTCACCCAGATTTTAACTGACTGGAAGCCAGCTTGTAAAATTTAAAAGAATATGAAACACACTTAAAATTACACAATTACTAAATGAGCAGTTAGCAAAAGTGTTCATGTGCTCTGCTGGGAGGAGAGCAGGGGTATTATCAAAGCAGTGGTTGCTCCAGTTTGTTAGCACCATAAAAATGACATCCAGTGAAGGCCAAATACAGTTTGTTTAAAAGGAGTGAGTGACTTTCTTTCACTTGAGCGGGACTGTACATGTGACTGGAGCAGAGCAAGGGATCCTGTCTTTTGGGGCAGTGGCATGTGGTTTTAGTTTTCAGGTTGATCAAAGGTGAAGCCGGTAATAATAATGTTTTTTTCACCAGCTACAGAAAGAGACAGAGGTATAGTGAAAGAAAACCAAACCAACCACAAACCTTCTGTTAATAGAATTGAAGCGTGTGGTGCCCGCTCTAAACACTGCTCTCTGGGACAGAGGCTTGATTTACATCAGAGTTAATTGCCAAAAGTGGCAGAAGTGTGGAAAAAAATGGGCAAGGGTATTTTCAAAAGCAAGCATGCTGTAAACAATGTAAATTATGTAAATAAAAGGTCCCATCTTGTCTGCCTAGGGATGTGTTAATTCACCTCTGTGTCATTGCTAGGTTGCTCATTTATGACCTCTGCAGAGGGAATATTTTCCAATGGATATGTTGAAACAGAAAGTATGTTGTCAGCATCTTCCCTTTTCCAGCCTCAGTAGTGACTAATTTGCTTTCATTCCCGTTTAAACTTTTAAAAATTTCATTTCAAATATTACATAAACACATTTAATTATAGTAATTTTGTGCCATGAATGGTAGTGAAGCCTTACTATAAAGTACATTCTTTTATCATTCATTAAGGTAAAGCCAGTTAAATTACACAACTTTGTGATTTTCACCTTCACATAAGTTAGTAATTTTATCTGGTTTGGTCTACATGAATTACAGGTCTAAGCACCAACAAGGTTTTGGGGGATGTGTGCCCGCACAAAATGAAAATCAAAATTGCTCTTTGCAGGTAGGGTGACTTTTGTCTAACAGCTTCCAAAATATTGCCTGAAAATTAAATTTATATTGAGAAGTGAAAATGACCAGTAATTGGAGACTGTCAACATCTTCCTAACCAGGTTTTAGAAGCTGTCATCAATTAATTATTTAATTGACCTGGATGTTTTCTTACAAGTATTTAGCAGACAGATTTGTAGTGGAAAGTCAGCATAAGTGAGGAAACCAGAACTAAAAGTAAAAGATTCGTAGGTTTTTTTCTTAATTATGAAAAAAAACCATGTTTAACCTTTTGTGTTTCAAGTGCATTTTTTACTCCCAGAGCCAAACATATATAATTAATTTAATAATACCTTAGCCCTTCCAGAAATTTTTTATCATCTGGAAACCTAATTAAATAAATATTTTTGTTCATGTTCTCTGCGAATCTTTAAATTAAAGAGCTGTTATGGGAGGAGGAGACGTGTTAAAATGCAGTATTTCTACTTGGTGATTATTTGAAACAGGACAATGTGATCCTTCAATGAGACTGCCAGTTTGCATACAGACCATATTTGTGGCAGGGCTAATAGGCTTGTCTTTAGAGTTGCTTCTCTGGGGTGCTCATCCATGTGGAAGGCAGCAACACACTCTGTGTGAACACAGGCAGAGGGCAAGTGGTGAAAGAGTGAGACCCAGCGTTCAGAACCTTGTCTTTCTCTGGGATGTTTGTCCCACTCGAACACACTGAAGCCAACTCTTGCTCCAAAACTGAAGCCCCCCTTCCTCTTCTTAACAGAAGTGGTTTTAACCATTGGGCTTTGCTTCACACTGTGAAGATCAATGAATATTTGTTCAGCAGGGCCTCGTAACCATCTCTGCCACTCGTAGGTCATGGTCTGCCTTCTCTGGGCACACATCCTGATTCCGGCCAGGACACGGTTCATTTTTGCAATAGCCAGGACCCAGAGGTTATTCTATACCACCTCACATCATTGGTGGGGATGGGGGAAGGGATTCCCTTCCAGGTTGGGATATTGTGGAGGAGGGAGTGGTTGGGTATTGTCTGTTGTCGAGGGGTTTCCATGTGAATAATTCCTTCCTTGTACCCTCTGTCATTATTATTGTTGCTGCTACTGTTTGTTTTCTTCTCTCATTGCTGGTTTCAGTAAATTGTTCTTATCTCAACCCGTGATCCTTACCTTTTGTGCCTCCAATTCTCCTCTCCAGCTACCTGCAGGAGGTGGGGGACGGGAGAGGGGAGGGAGCAAGTGGCGCCTCGTTTAGTCACAGTGGGAGAACTAAACTGGGGGCTGCCATTCCTAAACCACGGCAGCACAACACGAAAGTGCAAAAAGTGCCTCCACAGTACTAAGATCCCAGATCCAGAAAGACTCCAAATCTTTATCATCCCGAAGTCCTAGCAGGTGATAACACTTTGAAGTTGTCCTTAGCCTACATTACGCGGATGTAATACTCTGCTAGAAGCATCCTGCAGCCATGAAATAAGCAGGTTTGGTTTAGCTGATGTCCCCAAGTCATCAAAGTGTTGGAAGTGCAGACTCCCAAGTCTTAGGTCCCCTGTGTAAGTTACTGGAGAAAAAGGAGAATATTAGGAAACAACTGAACAACCATTTTAAAATGTCTCTGTAGACCAAAAAAATTTCTCTTCGTAAATACCCTCTTTTCTCTATTGATTAAACAAGTCTGGACAACTAGTTCACTATATTCTTCCACATTTGATAAAATCAGTCTTACTGCTGATCTGCAGGGGATAAGATTCTGTCAGAACTGGTTTATAAACCAGTGTCTTTGATTTAGAAGATAAGGCACTAAACTCATAGACTATGTAAGGAATTTGAGATTAGGCAATGCAATTCCTTATTTTCTCAGAGGGTTTCTGACCTTTAAACCAGTGGCTCCTTATGTGGGAAAGCTGGGTTCCTCAGGAGGCTGGGCTCAGGTGGGGCACAGGACATGCAAGGCACAGGCTGTATCTGAAATCCTTTGCTTCATCAGAGCAGAAGTGCCTGATGCAGGCTTGTGTGGAGATGTCTTCATCCCAACTGGGAGAATGTAGGCACGTACAAATTTCTTTTGGTAAGTTGGGTAAGGATGACTCTGGACTTGGTTTTGGAGCCTACTTTTTTCCATCAGCATTAAAGCACTTATTCATAAAGTGGATTTGTTTCCTTCTTCAGCTGAAGAAATCTTAATCCCCCACTTCCCTCTTCCTTGGAGAAACCAGCAGACTGCAGGATGATTTGGGTGGGCACTCTCACACCTTCATCTGTCAGAGACAGGAATTTCTCAAGGCCAAATGGTTGGAGCCTGCAGGGTTAGTGTGTCAGGGCATCCCTAGGTTTTGGGCCTGACTCACAAGATGTGTTGTGAATTTTGGAGTAGGTAGTGATTCATTTAAACGCAAGGTGAACAGTAGAAAAAAAACGGTGAAGGAAGCGGGGGGAAAATGTTTATTTGCAGATTGCCTTTGAAGTCATATAGCCATATGATAGCTATGCCACACGATGGGCTCTCCCAAGGCATGTGCTGTTCCCATCAGGAAACATCTGGGCTAATAAAAGCTGCGTGGTATCCTCGCCCCAGGTCTCAGTTATGCAGAGGCTATATCCATAGCCAAACCATGGACAGTGATATTGGCCACTGGCTTTGCAGGGAGCAATTCAGCCCGTATCAGCTAACTTTGCGATGAGTCTCTACTGTGCCTGTGTGCAAGCATGAATCCATCTTTTTATATGCATCTGGCATTTTTAGGAAACAACCAGTGCTGAATGTTTTGACAAAACACTATCAGCATAGCTGGAATAACTGTTAGAATATTAGCCAAAAAAATAGTTCTAACATAGCTTTTAAAGTGAATTTAATTTCCTCCCCTAAACAAAATCAAGAGATACAGATTTGTTATTTACAGAATAAATAAATGTGGCACAACTGTCTTTTAACTCTTGAGTCTTGCGTATGTGAAAAATGGTTGGAGTGGGAGCAGAGGGAGTTGTAGCCTGTTATTTTTAGGAGTGCCTTGTGTTGCACTTCATTCTTTTTCCAGGGCTGTTCCTGGCTAACTTTCCCATGAGTTTTTAACCTCTTGCTCTTGTTCTCTTATGTAACAGGAAACAGGCTGACAGGAACAAATAAAACACAGCGTATCTGGTAGTTGCACTCAGAGGAGCGGTTGATTTAGTTAGCCCTGCCTTCTTTCCTCCAGAGTAGATGCATTTGGAGATTCAGATGTGCCTCTGTTCCTCTCCAGTTGTTTCCTGGGAAGCAGTGACTAGTTTGTGCTCAGCAAGTGGCACTGAAGTACCGCAAATATGAGAAAACAGATGCATTTCTTTTAAGGTTGAAATTTGTGGCAGTGTCATGTCCTGGGATTGTGGATTTAAGTATCTGTTTGCTCTTTCTCCCACCCTTAAGGCAGGAGTTTTATGCAAGCTTCAGGGAAGAGATGACATCGGACGGATTGAGCTGGTCCAAAAGCTGGCGAGAGAGAACTGCCAGTTTTTGCAGGCGGATAGAAAAGCACTGGAGAAGGCAGAACAAGTAAGACATTTCTTGTTTGGGTTTTTTGTTTTTTCTTCTGGTAGGGGAGGGAGATTTAGGTCACAAAACTGAAATAGCAAAGCTGATGGTCAGAATCCAGGGCACACATTAGTCACGGAGCTGTAGCTGCTCTCCTCTGGCATTTACATTTCTCTAAAGTGCGTTCAGGTCAATAATTGTCAACACACTTAAATTATTATGTTGTCATTAACTGTCAGTTGCTGTTATTAATATCTTATACACACAGGATACAGCAGATGATTTCAGGATGCTTTTTACCAAATTGTTGTGTTCTACGATGTGTTTAAATAATGTATAAGGCGTATGAGTGCTTCAAATACTTAGTCTAAATTATCTTAAAATTACTTCACTCTGGATATATTTAGATGCAAGTATTGGCCAAAACTTTTCAGCATTAATTAAAAAGAATGGTCTGGATAGGGAATTCATCACTTTGTGTTTTTTTCTTTTAAATTGTGTTTTCAATCAAAAGTTACACTGAAGAAAGCAGCATTCTGTCTAATGCTTCTGAAAGCACTTATTCAGATGTTAATAACTGGATTGAAAATGCACTGCAACTTGACTGCTCTGCTTATAGGACAATGTCTCCTAATTTTGTTCTCCTGGTGAAAGTTTCTATTCGGATTGCATATTCATCTAAAGGTGCAGAGGATAATAACTGCAAGAAACAACAAAAATCCCACCTAGTCCCCATGTCTCTTGCCATTATGTATATGTAATTTATTCCACTTTTGGCTCACCGGATGGTAGAAAAAAGACGTGTGCTTTAGAAAAGAAATAATTTTCAGCTCATCTGCAAGTTCATTCCTACTGAAATAAGGAAAAGAGAATGGTGAAATCTTATTTCAGAGCTTCATGCTGTTCTGCTCGGTAGTGTAGAGGGTCTGGTCTGGTGTAGTTAGATGTGTAATTGTATCAGTAGGTGTGCAGAAGGGAGGAGGACAATTAGCCAGGCTAATTCCCCAAGATTAAATTGTTTCTCAGCTGATCTGCTAGCAATGGACATCTAGGAGAATTTCTATATATCTTTAAACTGTATCCACAAAGCACAATTAAAAGTTTAGGTGCTCAAGCAAAGAAGATTTTAAACCAGGGAAGATTTCTATTGTGTTTCAGGATTTGGAAACAAGATTACAGATATGTGGGCATAGATGAGAGGGGACTGTTGGGACTGATACTCAAAAAATTCAGTGGATATTTTTGCTGCTGCTTTGGTCATTGCAAAGGGTGCTGTGAAGGCAGCTGCGGCTCTGTAGCTGCACAGATTACAGTACAGTTCCAAAAATGGAAAGGAAAGAAGCACTCAGCTTTTCTTCTCCTTTTGAAAAGTATGGTACTTAGCAGTTGCTGCTATTTAGGAGATGAGTGACTTCAGTTTAGCCGGAGCTCAAGCAATTTGCTCGTGCCTGTCCCGAGCAGTATAACACAGCAATTACTGCTCTCAGACAAGGATATGCCTTTAGACCTTTAGGACATGCTTTTAGAGGTGACTGCAAAGAGAAATGTCTCCTGAGAGACTGCAGAAGCCCAGGTCATTCCTCATGTGACCTTTATTTCTGGGTGGGGAATGTCTTACAGCTAGTGCTGGCAATAATAAATCATGGAGTGCTTCTTCCCCCTGTTCTGCACTTTGCTGGTTGTTGTAGGGTGGGTCCAGGCAGCCCATGCCCAGACCTAAGGGAGACCTACAGTCCTCGTCGTGGGTGTGTCTGGTAAGCCCCCAACTGGACTACTGCCTTCATTAGGAAGAGTCACCAAGAAGGCATACTGAACATGGGCAAGGTTTGTCGTAGCTTCTCAGTTTAGCTGACTCAGGTAATTAGCTTTCAGTGGAAAAATTGCACACATTGCCGTGGCAGGGCAGTGGGTTGCATATGTTCAGGAAGCTGTGAGCTTCCATCCCTTCCTCTCCCTCCCTTCCTCCCGTGTGGTCTGAGAGCTGATCCGGTGCACGTGCAGGTGACAAGATTTGACTGGCTGGGCAGGGTTCACTGCTCCAGGCAGATATCCCCCCCTCTTCTCCAAGGAGAAAAGCAGCAGGCTGGATTGTAGTGAGTACTGCTTGGATCCAGGATTTCAGACCTTCCTATCTCATCCTGCTGCTACAAAAGTGATGGCAGATTCATTGGCATTGGCTTACTATCAGTCCCTTGGGCTCACTGTGAATGTTAGGAGAACAACATGTTCAGGGTGTGGTATCCTTATTATGTGCAACATGCCCATCTTTCTTTTTTTTTTTTATTTTTTAAAGCATAGCTTATTTTACACTGCTTTCTTAGCAACACAGGGTGATGGGCACTCAGTGCAGGATTAAAATGGAGATGCTCTCTGCATTTTCCACAGGACCCTCATTTCTCAGCAAGTATCCCTGCACTAAAGCTTTCACCAGCTCGCTCTCCTGGGGAGCTCAAACTGGGCTTTCTTGGATGATCTGCCTTCCCCAAAGGAATGGCATGCAGTCTGTAAATGAGACGCCTGAACACCCTGCCAGGCTGTTCTCCCTGCCCTTGGAGAGCCCGCTATCCAGGCTGGCCTCCTGGCATCCAGGCTCAAAGCAGAAAGGCTGCTGGCTTGCAGGGCTATGTGTTTCTGTCAGCCTGGGCCAGTGTCACTGTTAAAAGCTGGGGGCTTTATACCGTGCCTGGAAGTTAAGCTGCTCTTTCCAGGATGGCCAGTGGGAAATTTTGCCCGAAGTAGATTTCTCCTCTAGCTAGTTCTCCTCTAGGAATATGAAAAAAACCCCAAAACCCCAGCCTGAACATGGAATTAGAATTGTTCATATGCATAATTCCTCTCTGCCTATACTGTGTCCCAGGCATGTGATGAGAAATGGAGTTGTGGCTCCTCTGGGTGCTATACCTACTGTGTTTCTAAAGCAGGTCTCTTCCGATCAGTACAGCCTCACATGGGTTTCCAGCATTAACAGCAAATATAAATGTATTATAATTGAGCTTTGATAATTCTTGTACTTTCCTGTGAAGAAGAAAGGGTTCTCAGCCTAACTGAAGAATTTGGTACTGATTTGGTACCCCAATAACTCTTTGCAGTACAGTGAATGAGGTGTGGCTTGTGATAGAGAGCTAGACTGGATGACTAGGAGGACTGGTAAACTCTCCTGTCATTCAAATAAATAGTCACCATCTTCATCTCAGTTTGAGGACTGAAGTTAATGACTCACTTGAAGAAGATAGATGACAGATGTGGATGCACAAGAGGTTTTCAAGCAGATAAAGTCCCTAAAGGTGTTCTTTAAGGTGTGGTGTTGGAGGTCTCTGGTCCACAAGGAACAGGTGAAGCATGGATTGGTTTGGGTTTCTAGTTCGGGAGATGAAATATAATTTTTTTCTCAGAAAAAGCAGATGGTCTGGAAGAGGGAAAATATGTGACAGCTGGCTGGCTCACTGAAGAAAAGCTTGGTTTGGAACTGTAGTGGGTGGGAAAAGGGATTCCTTTAGTCTGGCTGTGTTCTGGAGATTGTAAAGTTGGGGTATGTATATATATATATCTCTAAGATGATTTGTACAAAATCAGAAAGTCCATACTGCTTTTTTTTTTTTCAGTTTTCTGGCATGCTATCATTTCGTTTCACACTTAGGGTCTGAATGAAAAAAGAGCTTTGAACAACTCTCATAATTTAAAAAGTTCTGTGCCCAGTCTCTGTTATATGTGAGCTGCTTAATTGCTTTTGACACTGGAAGCTGACAGTGACCAGGTTAGATTGGTATATTGGAACTGGTGTTCCTTGGTAGCACGCAGTGCCAACTTCTTCTCTGGTGAATACAGAGTTTGCAAAGTGCTCTAACCATGATGGTGCTCACAGACACCATTATGTAGAGAAAAACAAAAACTAAATTATAGTGTTTTTTTTTCTCCCCACTCCCACTTGCTAATGTGTTAGAATAAGGTACTTAATTAAGGCACTGAACCTACTGTATGTGTTAGGTTTCCTAAAACTTCAGCTTTGCTAATGAGTAGAAAGTAAATAGTACTAAATAAGCTTCTAAATAGGCAGATAAGCTTCTTCTCTGTGTTTTTGCATTCCTACAATGTATTGATAAATAAATAAAGTGAAATGATTGTCTAAAATACACAGAAATTATTTTAGTATCAAATATGGGGTAGAGTAAAAAAAACTATGCAAGCTTGCAGTTCTAATTTTATCATTACACACAAATCATACTCATAAGCCTAGGGAAATGTGAAACTCGATATTTGTATTTTTATGTAATTTAAATATTTCATTTCCTTAAAAAAATTACTTTGACAGAAAATGGATGAAAAATCTGTATTGAAATATTCAGCTACAGAGCAAGACTGCTTTTTGGAGAGGTTTGCTTATTATTAGCATCAATTATAATATAGAAAGCAAGCTGTGCATGTAAAGCCATTTGAAGTAATTTATCATAGCTTTTTTCCTCCAGCATACATTTGGGATGCATTTGAGACATATTTGCACTAAACCATAGTTTTTGAAATTCCTTTTAGTCAACTACAACTCAGTTAAATAATGCCTTTATAACAGATGTGAAAATGTGTTGTACAGTATTTCCAGTTAATATTTCAATGAAGTGTTGCTCTCATTAAGAAAATCATGTCTGTTTATAGTGTCATAGTAAAATTGTGAAAGGGCTTTTCACCTCAGCAAATGGGGAGAATATTCTTTAGATTATAGTATCATTTTCATAGTCAGATCCACTGAACAGGACGTTCACAAACTGACAATAATGTTCAAAGGAGGCTCTTCTGTACTTGCCTGCGTCAGTAGGAAGGGGAACATTTCCTAAATCCACCCTGTAATCCCTTTACAGATTAATCTATATATTAATTAGAATTATGTACTGTTTAAAGGTATATAAGTACATACAGCTTGAGTGTATTGATTCTGTGACTTAATTCAAGATGAAAGAGATGTATTATATGAGGCAGGTATGTTTTCAGAAGGAAAACAGATACTGAAGAATAGTTCTGTTAATTTGCTGGGTACTAACTTTTGTACTCGGTGGTCTCATTAGGAAGACAGATGATTTGCTCATTGAAGCAGGTTAGTGGTTGACCTGAAGCTGTTAAAAGGCTCACAAGAGAAGATTAACGATTTAGAGCCTTGGGTTGTATGGATTACTCACAACCGAGGAATTTCTTAAGGAAATTCCAGCCATGACACACCAGGGATATTTTTAGGGTGCCCAGCTGGACGCCTGCAAGGAGACAAGAATGAATGTCAGGACATGTCCAGAGCTGCAGCTTTTGTTAGCTTGACAAAGCTGTGGCATTGTGCTGATGTACTGTTGGATTGATGGTCAGTAATCAGGGCTCCGATGGATGGAAAAATATTCTTTAAAATACTTACATCAAATGACATCTGAATACAGTCAGTGGCTGACATCTGTGCATTACTTTCTAAAAACACGATCACTTTTGTTGTATCTGCTCTGCTTGGGATGGATCTATTGGGTAGCTTGGGAGCAGGTTTACTACTTTTGACTCTTGGCAGCTGCTCTGCATCTCTTGCAGAGCTGCGGGTCAAGTGGTCATAACAACTATAGCACAGTTTTGCAAAAGCTTTCATGGCTTGAATAGCTCCGAAGTGCTATGGATGCCTAAAGTCATTTAAACAGAATGGACTTGGCATGTCAGCACAGGAGTTTGCTATTTCTCTTTATACCTCTTAGACCTGCCAGCATCAGCAGAGAGAGCTGTACCAGGGTAAGATGATAGTTTGCAAATTTGGTCTTCAATTACAAGCCAAGAAAAAAATGAATCTATCAATGAGGTTGTCAGTTTATACCTCCTTGTTGAGTAAGAGTAAGTAATTAAGAGTTAGGTACATGTTTCCTGCGGAGGTAACCTGAAGTTCAAATCTCTGGTCTGAATCGGGAAACAGGGAGTGGAATCTAGTTCTGTCATGTTCTGAAGAGAATGTCCTATTCCAGATAGTAGATTTTTCATCTGCTGGAATGAATGCATAGCCCCAGGTGATCACCTGTTCTTCATAAGCCAATCTCTTTATGTTCTGAGAAGAAAAGACTTCTGCAGGTCCTAAGATTTTTTTTTCCAGTACGGAGCAGGCACAGGCATCTTTTCGAAATGGAAAAAGTTTGCCAGAGATAAAGATCCTCCCGCTCTGATGTAGGACTGGGATTATTTGCATGCTAGGAAAAGCTTTGTTTCAGTCTTTTGCAACACTTTTAAAATAATAATAGAATTACTTTTATTTGCTACATACTTTTAAGAGGACTTACCATTCCTTTTGTTGAGTCTACTTAATGTGGCCAAAGTTTTGGAGGAGAATGTCCTCTTGCCAAGAGTGCAAAATAGTGGTGAAATTATGTGAAAAAAAGCACTAGAGTCATTCTTGTGCTCCCACGATATGTTGTGAGCACCAGTATAGGAACACATCGAGTGGAAACATCACTATTTTTCTTGAAGTCAAGTTACATATTCCCACAATACTTTCTTTCCTCCAGATGCTCATCATGGTGTTTAAAAGAAAAGAAAGCCTAATTTTCTCCTCTTTGATTTATTCTGTAACATTATACTACTTTGTATAGGAGGAAATTCCACATACACATTTTGCATGCTGGGCTTTCTTTAGAGTGGAACAGTGACTCATTCTTGTGTGGGACAATAACTCCTGTGCTGAAAGGGGTAAAAAGGGCATATGGTATTTAGCAGGCTAAAACCTGGGAGCCAGAACTTTGAATTTTTTTTTACTCCATTGGTTATTTTATAAATAAGCTTCTTCAAATCTCATCACTTTTCTGCACCTTTGTTTACCCAGGTATAAAATGAGGTCTTAAACATGTGGGACCTCAAAGGGTGCCATAAAACACGTAGTGGTTAATGAATGTTGAGGAATTGCTTTGGGATCCTTGAGACGTGGTTCGGGGATCGTGGTGCTGCTTTGTGGAGAGACACAGGGAATAAGGAAGCTGAAAAATAACATAAAATAAATACACCTTCCTTGTGGGGTTATTTTCCAGCTGGATTGGTTGCCCTCACTTTATGGGGACATGGATATGGGGTGAGAATGAGATATGGTGTCAGGGATGACCTGTGCTGGCGAGAGCTACTCTGCTGCTCCTGGTGAAACGCAGCCATCCTCCTTAATTCCCCAAAGTCTTGTGATTTACTCAATCCAAAAACTGAACTGGGTCAAATGAAATGTCCTGGCATTTTTTTGGTTGGCAGTATTTTAATCTAGATCCTGTGTTTCACCGAGTGGCTTCATGAAGGCACACATGCGCAAAGAAGGGCGTGAGTGATGAATGGGGGTCAACCTCCAGGAGCTGGGAGAGGACAGGAGTGTTGTTTTTCGTGGTCAGCACTACACAGTTCCGGTGGTACCAAGACTGAAAGCATGGTTCCTTGGTCCTGCCCCTGCTCCATTTATCTGCATGAAGAAGTAGAGAAACTCTTTGAGAGCTGCAATCTGCAGGTTGTCACTGTCCTCTGCTTCTGTGTTTCTCTCCAGATTTTGAACCACTCATGTTTCTATGCTTCTGTTTCTAGACTGTCCAAAGGCTTACAGAGAATCAATCTTATATTCTCCTTCTAGAGAAGTAGAAATTACCAGTTTATGAATTCAAAGCACCTGCTCTTTTGTTTTCTGACATTAAATTGTTCCTCTCTCTGTGTGATAAATACATTTGATGACATTCTGAATGTTCTTTTCTCCATTTTCCTGATTTATGACATCAATAAATTCCCAGTTATGCTGATAATACAGTGGATGTGTCCTGCCATCTACTTCTGTAAAGTTACTTCTACCTTTTTTCTGGGAACTCCAAATAACAAAGGGTCTGGATCTCTCTGTCAAGTTGATGCCTTTTCATGGTCTTAAAATCAAGAATCAAACACGGTTAGAAGGGAAGAAGGGATTTTACCTCGGTATTTATTTTAAGGATTCTTAGGTGCACCATGTCCAGGTCGAATGCACCCCAATGCACACCGCAATGCCCACCCCCAAAAGATCTGGTATATCATTATAGGTCTTACTAATTAGCATATCTATCAAAGATTCCCCAATGAGAGGCTCGAGTGAGCCCCCCTCCCCAAGGAACTTTCCCCCTGGATGGTCCTATCTTAGTTTACAAAATGTGTTCTGGAGAGGACCTTGGTGTCTGGGGCACACTGATCCCTAACTACGAAGCTTCTAAAATGTTCAGTCTCCTAGCTTGACAAACAAGTCTAGAAATGTAGGCTATAAAACACTAAGAATACTGAAGTTATAAAAAGGTATAAAAGGGGTATAAAAGAAAAGGTAAAAAATCATCATGGCATCAAATTTAGGCAATTTGTTACCTAAATTCAAGAAGATTAAAAAGAAAAGTTGATCATAATTTGAATATGTACCATGCAAACTTAGGTCAGAAATTTCAAGCAGTTTCTGAATTTCAGGAAAAGTAATTTTGTCTTTCATCTTTCAGTGGTGCAGAACTTTTAAGTAATTCACAGCTTTACCAGACTTTTCTTTTGGGATTTAAACCAATCAAGGACATCTTGTTTCGGCTCATAGTCTGGACCTGGCTGAAAAGAAATATCCAAGATAACTGGAAAACTTTTTGATAGGCTAGAAGCTGATGGCTGTCTACCACAGCTTCCTCTTTGGAAATTGTCTGAGATTAGGTAGTCTGCCCAGAGATCAGAGTCATGTAAAAAGGATTCAGTGCTTCAGGTCTCCTTTTGTTCTCTTTCTTTTTCCTCCTATCCTCCTGAATAAGTTCAGGAAGAACATTCAGTTTCATTGAAGTGAAGATTTGGGCCAGTAACGCAGAAGATACCTGGTGAGTGTTATTAAACAGGTGAACACATTTCTACATGTCAAGCTTTGCTTTGTTTGGAATAGAAACTACACTGAAGCAGATTCTGTAGTAAGATCTGGAGTTTATGCTAAAGTCAGTGCGATTCCAGTGGCAGGATGCTCTGGAGTCAAGGAGGCCTGTGTCAGGACCTCACTGGAATAAATGCTGACAGGATTTGTTGGCCTCTGTTCCTGCAGACATGCTCTGGAGACCACCTGGAGCATGCCAGGGGGGAGACAGCCTTTTCCCTATGTTCAGCTGCCTCTCCTGGACCAGAGTCAGGCTATCTGCACTGAGGACTTTTTGGAAAAGTGGCAGCTGTAAAGTGGCTATCTCTGCCTCCTTTGTTGGAACCACATACACAGCAGGAATGCAAGGACACTTTGACCTTATATTTTTTGCAGGCTTCTTTTTCTCCCCAGAATTTATTTATTTTAATCATGAAACCTCCCTAAAATCTCCCCCCAAAACTGTCCTTTTGCTGTGGCCATTCTGTCACTCACTGTGCCTTCATTTTAAAGTTTAATTCAGCCCCTGCTGATGTTAATAGATTTTTTTTTTTATGAGAGTAGGATATAGCCTGTAGGGTCTAATGCTTTTGTCACACCATAGCCATGGAAGGTGGTGGCATTTTGCAAGATGTGCTTGACACACGGCCACCTGTGGAGAACGCTGATTTGGTAGCAGTTAATACACCACTTGCATCCATTTTTCTTGGTTCTGTGTGGCAGCTCAAAGAGCAAAGGAGTGAAAACCCAGGTGATTAGTGGTATTTTTGCTGACTATCTGCCTCTAAATCAAAGCAGGTATTCCCCTCTCCTTCCTCGATTAGTGTTCCCACCGCTGTGTGCAGCACCTCCTGTATTCTAATTCACAGCACATGAAAATGAGGTCTCAAGTGCATATGCACAGATTTCATTTTAACTATCCAGTGAAAAGTTTTAATTAGGTGTTTCATGTGGAAACATGAAACAGGGTTTGAAATTAGCAATGACCTTGCAGCCTTCCTGGAATATATTTTCTGATACCGTGCGGCAGGCAGTTCCCAGCTCCTTTTGTCACTGCCTGGAACATGAGCATCCGAGCAGGGAAGGCTCTGACGTCTGGGAGCGGCAGCAGTTGCTGGCTGCAGGAAAACGTACTTTAGCCTTTTTTTATGACTGGGAAAATAATAGGATGACCTAACTCAGGAAGAGCATGAATAGTAGCTGGTAATTCCTTTAGTAGCTGGTAATTCCTTTAACAGCTTGCTGAAGATCAAATCTTAGATGGATTTCCAGGCTCTGAACAAGGGTGATGCCGAGCTACACAGCCCTGTTTGATTAAGGGAAGGGCCTACAGCTCACATGCCTTTGTTGGCTGCTGAGCATCAGCTCTGTCCCCTGCCAGCCTGGCTGATGCTGCTTTCTCATTTGAGGTGGCTGGACTGAAGCACCATCCCTCATTTAATCTCTGTTTTCCCTGGGAGGTGAGGGGAGTAGACCTGTGTGTTGTATCAGGAACAGCATTCCTACTTAGTCTGGTGCTGGCAGGAACAAAGAAGAACCTGCTCTTTTTGGCAGAGTAGGAGACAAGCACAGAATTCAAATGTGCATCACCTTTTTGGTTTGGTTGCAATATCACGGTGTCTCTTTCGTTTTTAGAGGCATTAATGTTTGTTCAATGAATACAGCATTAGTTTAGGCCTTTTTACAAAATACTTTTGATATTGCAAGTAGGGGATTATTCACCACAGGAACGTTTAAAACATATATGTGGATACAAATACAACTGTTAAATCGATTTACTGTTTGTAATATATGCTGTTTGGCCATATTAGCAAGTTAATAGAGACTAGATGTGGTCAGGGTCAGGGAAGACACTAATCAGAGCTGACTGAAGTGGACAGAATTTCAGTTCTCATATGCAAAGCTTGGTTGTTCAGGCTTTGAGCTAAAAAACAGATGAATTCAGGCCTGGGCTTCCTTGTGTGAATGGCAAATAGCTGGAAAGTGTACTGACACTCTGGCTTTGTTTCCTCAGGTGAGAAAACTGAATCTCTTCGGTGGAATCCACACATTAATTCAGTCTGTCTAAATAATCTGCCAGTCTCTATGCACCACCTGTATTGAGCTAATCACCAGGCTATATTGATTTCTTTTTGGTTTCTTGGATTTTGATGAACTTATGAAAAAGAAGTATGTGGCTTCTAAGCAGAACTCTATTTGCAGTGAGTTCTTTACTCCTATTTCCCACAGAGACAGAAGAAGTAAATTAAGCCTAGGTAGAAGATTTTCCTACCTGCTTTATCATTGGCATTGCAAGATTTTTCCAGCTGCGTTTGAGCAGTGTCCAATGCCGCACTGGGAAGCTATCAAATCCTGTACATTGCAGGTGATGTCCTCCTGCATCTGGGGCCTTTCTCAGGATTTCACCAAGGACATGGCAGAATCCTTCTCCACCAAGGAACTTGCAGCGCTCATGGTCTCCCAGTTCTCCTTCTGTAGAGACACCTGCCTATGTGTGCACGTGCTGTACATATTTATTCATTAAACAAACTGCATACCTTGCTAAAAGCAAAGATAATCTCTTACTTATGAGTAAGACTAGTTATGGAACCCTTTTTCACACTGTGGAATGAACCAGTCATTTAAACACACAGTTTCAGTTGTTAGCATAAAGAAGCTGCTTTCTCCTGGTGACCCATCTGTTCTGACAGTCCTCTCCTCCTCTTCCTCTTTTCAGATTGCATCAGGTTTTTGTCTAGCAGATTCTGAAAAAGTTTCAACCTCCTTCTCAGTTCGTCAGATTAAAACCTGAGTCTTGGTCATCAGAGGGGGTTTTTGAATAGTTAGGGTGCACTGAGTGGCTGAGTGATACTACAGATAGTTTGAAGCAGCTACCCTTTTTAAGTCTGAACACTTGAACCACCTGAAACTTGCTTCAGGTGGCAGTTTTTTAATGTGTGATACTCAAATCAGGTACTTTCTTAAAAATGGCCCCTATAAATTCTTCTTTTTCAGAGCATCAGCTATAGCTTTTATTTCCAAGGACCCCTAAAGATCTGCCTCTCTGACTTCGTTTTAGACACTTCCTTGTAGGAATGTGTGCAGGAACTGGAGGAACGTGTTCCAATTTTACAGCAGGGCTGTGGGTATGGGTGCTGGTTTGTGTGGGATCCGCAGCCATCCGTAGAGCAGAGCTGCTCTGCTCTTGCACTGGGTGGCCGTATGCTCCCTGTAACTCGTCTGTTCTCACTCTCCCACCCTCGGCTGTCACACAGGCACACATATGTGTCTGTGCAGTTATGACTGTCTCTTCCCTGGAGCAAAACTTAGGTTTGTACTATGTAGGGAAAAAGGCTACAGTTTCGCCACACCATTTTCTTTTGCAGCTGATGTAGCAATGCTCTCCGGTTCTGTCTTGTATTTTTACTGGTTAATCAATTGTCACATACTGTTTTTATTGCAGTGACATGTAAACAGTAAATATTTGCATTAGAAAAAAGTTACACAGTAAATCATGCACATAATTGTTGTTTTAAAATGCTATTAGTTTTTAATCTGTGTGGTGTTCAATATATATTAAGGGTCCCCTAAGAATAGAAACAGTTAAACAAATAGCAATTTACTCATTTAAGTATGTAGAAATTCATGTCTTACCTGATGAAAGAAGAAATAAAGATTCAGCATTTCAACAGAAGTATCAAAAATCTGTAAAATTGCTTGACCATTTTATTGTCAAAATTAACTCCAAAATCATAGGCATTTGCAATCTTCACTGTAATTCATTAATGCTGCAGTTTCTGGTATTCCAGTGCTCTCGTGCGTGGAAAAGATCTGCCTCAAATGGTTGGATGCCCAACGTGCTTGAGAAAAATCCTATTGATTACAGTCTAATAATACATCCCATTCCAGAGTTTCTTCATTTGGGCAATTTTGTGAACTCAGCAGAACATGCAATACCAGTATGTCCATATCACCTTTGCTTTTGTAAGAAATAATTTGTTCCTTTTTTTTTTTTTTTTTTTATGCACAGGTTAAGTGCTTGCTACAGCAAAACTTCTTCACTTTCCTACCTTAGACAATATACTTAATGAACTTTATCTGTATTGCTTTGTTAAGGGCAAGGAGCTAGGAGCTACCTCTAAAAAAGACTAGGGCTTTTATGGAAATGAAAGAACCAAAGACTTGCTTCATCATGGGAAATCACTGCCAAATGTCGTGTGAGCTCTTGCTTTCCTGGTAGACACAATGTAGAGAAACATTTTCATTTTTAGTATCTTGACATTCAGCTTTTTGACTTCTAGTGCTTTACCACTTTTTAGTATATGAGTGTTTTTCATTAAAATGCATTGTTATGAATTTGCTTGTATTGAAATAACAATTGAGATAATATAGAGATATAGATAATTAGAGGCTTAGATCATGCTGTACAGAAGAATCTTAATAAGATCAAATTAAAACCTGCATTTTGTTTTTAGCATAGTCTAATGCTTAATAAGCTAAAGCTTAAAATCTGATGAATTGGCAATGATTTTGTGATTTGATATTCAGAAAGAATGCATCCTGAATACCAAATGAATGAAAGTTGCTGTGGAATATCATTGCTGCATTTTTTATTTTGACCTTGAAAACTGGGTTGGTGTAATGTTTTCACACTGCTAACCTTGAAACACAGTAATTGGAAAAACAGTGCTGAAGGTTAGCAGTGCTTTTTCTTGAGTTATCATAGGGGAACGGTTTGAAGTTTATGGGGGTGAAGAGAAATTGTCTTCAAGATCTTCAAAGAGCCTGAAAGTTTTGGTGATGACAGCACTTTAACTTATCATTATCCTAAAAATGTCCTTCTGTGCCAGTGAAGCCTTACATAGCTAAAAGGAAAAGTGACTGTAGAAAGGATTTTAAGTAATGTCAGGAGGATGGGGATGCCCAGGAAGCTGCTAACAAATCCCCTCTGCTGCCACACAGATATAGCCTCCTGCACCGTGGATGTGTGTCCTCACAAAAATACCCTTGGTGCAGCATCGTTTTGGTAGGTCAGGTGAGTAGCTAGGTGTAGAGATCATACTTCTCATGTCAAGTAAATGCTCATAAGCCCAAGTCTCATCCCCCTCTTTGCTGGTTGTTAGCAGGCAGCCAATGCACCAGTACAGACTAAGGGTAGGTGAAGAAACATGCCTTGCACAGGGAGTGTTTTGTCTGGAATAAACAGAGGTATAAGACAGAGACAACAGGCTTGTGTTTTCATTTTTTTGTCTTTACTGAGTGGGTAGTTACACTGTAAGCTGCACATTCATTACTTACAGTGGAAAAAAAATCCTAACATATTTCAGGAACGTTAGGTTGTGATCACTTGCATTTTAGGGGAGCAGAAGAAAATGTAAGCAACTTCTGCTTAGGGTCATCTGAAAATATAATTAATTTTATAAAAAATTTACCAGAAAACCAATGTTTTAGATAGGATTTTAAAGACTTTGTCTTTCCCCACCACCCCTCCCACGCCCCCCATTGTTGTTTCTGTGTTTCTGATTGCCTCCAATGCCTGTGTTAAAATTCAAGGCATCCATAAGGCACATGTCCTCCTGACCTGGTGCTGTAGTTATGATGATGCATAAAATAAATCATTGCAATTACTGAGGCAGTCTCAAGCACTTAGTAACTCATGCAATTGCTTCTTGAAACGTGACTGAACAGAAGAAAGGATCATTAGTTATTTCCCTGGAGTACTTGGATATTGTAACCCTCTCCACAGGGTTCTATTAGGGAGTTAAGACCTGGTCATCTGTTCACACATCTCATTTTATCTTTCTGTTACTCAAGTGTTCTGTGATAGATGGTGAATTCCAGACCATGTGTCTTCTTCACCCACAGCACCTCCTTATCTATCAAAGTTCAGGTCAAATAGCAAATGGCCAACCATGTGGGAAGGAAAAACCCAGAAATGACAAAGTAAACAGGTTTAAGAAGTCATTTCTGGAAGGACTTATGAGAGAAGGTGAATTTATGAGATAGATATATGACATAAAAATAATTTCCTGAGTAAGCAGAAAGAAGTTGTCTAGATGAGATCTCACGGTTATACATGAAAAGGATGTAGCTGTAGAAAGCTATATAAATTGTTTAAAGCTATCATGGTCAGGAAGGAATCAAAGCTAGAAATGGGGGAAGTGAAGCCAGGATCAGAGATACGTGAGAGTTTCAGTATTTCTTGGGTGGCATAATAGGTGTTGGCAGTGTCTAAGTAGCCTGTGCTATGCAGTCTGAAAGTAATGGGATGTGATGAGAGAAAAAGAATGGGATCAGAAGACATATGTCAGTGGACAATTGCAGCCCTCAGTGAAGCCTTTGTTGACTGAAGAAATCACTGTGCATACAGTATGATATCAGAATCTGAGAAGTGGCATCATGGAGTGTCACTCTCTCCCTATAGGTAACACCAGCTTGCTCAGGAGGTCAAGAAGGAGGAGATATTTTGAGGAAGGAGAAGTGGAGTGACCCAAGGGAGATTATTTAGGAACCTGGTGTCAGTGCTGCTCCTCATGGTGAATTCAATGGAAGAGCGAAGGAGCCTTATGTAGGCATGATAGTGGCTGAAGGAGAGCTGGAAAAGGGCAGCAGGGAAGTGGAGTGAAAGGCCAGTGTCTGATGGATGGGCTGAGACTTTAAGGATGGGACTGTCACAGAGCAACACGGTTTGAGGGGTTGTTCTGAAGACAATTGTCCCCTACCGTGGGGAGGAGGGGAGGCCCTCTGAGGCAGAGCTGGTATGTTAGCTGCTGATAATATCAGAGCCCGGCAAAACATGCAGCAGCCTGGGTAAGGGCAGATCAGATGTCCTTGTTTTGGAGGCGGCAGCATCCCTCAGAAGGGTGGAGCTCATGGCTGGAGGCGGTAACAGCTCCAGCGCCAGCGCGATGTGCTGCTGCATGTCCGGCAGCCTCCTTGCTGGCAGCAAGGCTTTTCTTTCTAGTGCTGTTGTGAATGGTCTTCTAATGCAGGGGACACAGAACGAGTTTGAGGTACACTGTCATTGTAAGTTTCCGTGGTCTTGATTGAGGCGAATCCCAGCAAAACATTCAATTTTTGATCTTTTTTTTCCAGTATTTCTTCTATTCTAATGATAGATCTGGTTAAGCTTCCCCATGCAAAAACAACACTTTGGATTACTTCTGTCAACTTCTTGCAGAAGAGACAGTGACTATGCCACAGATCTGCACATGTTCCTCCACAAAGGAACCATTCCCTGTGGAGGAGGTCACACAAGGAGGCAGATGAGTGTTTATTCAAGATGCCTTGCATCTCATTGCAGATACAATGTGATTTACCAGTTGCCATGGTAACAATGCTTTTTTCATTCCATAACTTGAATAAATGTTGAGGTTGCCCTTGGTAGAACTATCTTGCTTCCCTTCTAAAGTTGGGCACCATTGTATTATCTAAGGGAAGCAGAGAGGAAACTCCCAACATTCCTACTGAAATAAATTCAGAGCATGTAGGCATGTAACAAGCAGGTACATGATTCCATCAGGAACAAAATAAGAGTAAATTAATATATGATTATTTAAAATCATAAAATACAAAGAAATATAAACTGTTGCATCATAATGTGGTGTCATTATACATTTTTCTGTAATTTGTATTGTTTGTGACACTTTGCTTTTCTTCAATACATGAAAACGTAATCATTTGATAGTGTTTTACTTTATGTAGGCATGCAAGAAAGCACTTTTCTTCTTTTTTCTTGTCGTAATCCTGCAAAAAAATTTCTTTATTTCTTGGGTGCTATAACTTCCACTTCTGAATTAATTATTGCTGACAAGAGTTGATTGTTAACCTGCTCTTTCCCACCTCCCTTATTCTTTTATGTATTCCTTTTGCTAAATGTGGACTACAAACATTGTACCAAAACAAACAAACAAAAATGTATCCTTTAATTTGCTCCTGTGCATGTAACATTGGAAAAAAGCATTCTATATAGAAGCAGCCTGATTTTTCTCATTTCTATAGTTGACTATTGACATCAGCGAGCATTTTATCCTGCATAATAAATGCAGAACCAAATCTCCTGCTATTAGATGGAAGGATTGAGTTTTATTTTTCCTTCTAACTCCTTTTTCCTTTTTTTTTTGGCAGCTTTATTGCCTGCCCTACACATTTCTGTCTACTTAGGATCCGTTATCAAGTATGCGAGTGATTAGTGGCTTATCTATGTCTGAATGATTTAGATTCATGAATTAATTAACAAGAAAAGAACCATTAGAAAGCATTAGTAAAAAGGCTGGTGATTTCAGACTATTTTGGAGAGAATTAGAACTGTCATCCAAACCCAAGAAAATTGTAGCCATTGTGATTCATTGTGATTCACGCTTTCCTCAAAAGAAATCACTGTATTATGTCTAACTTAGTTGAAAACAACCACCAAACCACAGGATATAAATTCTACTTTGTGATGACTGCTGTTGGTCTAGAAGTTAAATGAATTGTTCTGATTTTAAACATTAGTTTTAGATTGTTATTTTTTTTTACGCCTTTACTCAGTGCTTTTTCACACTTGCTGTTAAATGTCAGTGCATTTGAGAGAGTTTGATTCTGGAGTTCTTGAGAGTGAGCTTGAGCTTTATATAGTATTCTCAGTTTTAGAGCTTTTCTTAAGCCTTTCTCGAGGTCAGAACCAGCTCCTGGCCTTTGCTGAGTACTCTTTTGTGGAAAATTAGCTGGATTATTCTGTGAGCATAACGCGTCAACAGAAAGATATATGCCTTACAGTGATAAATGTAATGAGCAGCAAAAGGCAAGTTTTAACCTTCCTAATTTGGAGTTGTGGCTTGTTATGGGAGTAGTGTGCATATTTAATTTTATTTTATTTTTATTGGAGTGATGGCATTGGCAGCATTGAGAGGTATTATGGACGTAAGTCAAGAGACAAAGGTTTCTCTAAGAGACAGTAAGGGGATAAGTTAATTATCTCACCTGGTATAAATTGGAGTGAAAGACAAAGAAAAGCATCATCAGTCTTGTCTGTTTGACTTAGAAGTTGTATGTGTTCAGAACTGGTAATTAGAGCAATATAAGGCTGACAGTATCATCTATTTATTGCCATCTCTCTTCCATTCCTTCAGGAGACCTTATTTATTGCTGCTTCCATTAGAAAGGTTGTAAGCCCTTTGTATACATGTCCTTACCAGGGTGAATATTAGTCTACATTAATAAATTAAATCCACTAATGTTAGTGAGCTGTGTTCTGCAGTTCTCATTCTTGAGTGAGAGCTGTATGGGGGCTACCAGAGAAGTGAAGTTCCAGCCCTGTTAGATGTTAATCAGGTTATCTATTTCCCCTCATATTCCTGTAATTTCTAGAATTTTGCCCGTTTGATGTTAGGATTATTCTCAAGTATAATTTCTGTATATCTACACAGTCCATTTTTCTTTCCCTGACCCATATGGTGATAGTAGTATGTGTTATCAGTCCTAGGGTATCCAGGTTAAGCCTGCAGTCCTCCTTGAAGCCTTGGCACTCCTCCCCCCTTCCTGGCTGAAGCATAAGTCCTGCAGTTTTTATATCATTTCCCTCATGCTTCTCACTGCAGCTAAGGCTTGAACCACTGCCACTGACATCACTGGAAGACACTGTTCCAGCATCTTCCAGTGTCTCCCCCAGATAGCTGGGGGATTGAACTGTTGTTTCATCTACATACTCCTATTCTATTCTATTCTATTCTATTCTATTCTATTCTATTCTATTCTATTCTATTCTATTCTATTCTATTCTATTTGCAAAGGAGATACTCGCATCTGGTCTTTGACTTTTTGTCCTGAAGGAAACTTTGCATTCTTGGGAGGAAAACACTTCTGATTCTGGTGAAAATACTACAGTTGTAAAACTCTCTTGGGGCAGAAATACAAATTGAATTTTCCTGACACTTACCTTGGGACCTGGACCTCCATGCCTGTTGAGCTCTTGTGTGGCAGGGGATGCAGAAGCCCTGCCAGCCTGGAGTGGACAGTATGTGCAGGCAGTGGGGGAAGCCTGGCTGGCTACTTTCTATTCCAACTGATGTGTTCTGGCACAGTTTCACTTGTAGTGAATTCATATTTTTTCAGTGAAAATAAAAAGTTTCACTGGGAAATTTCCAACCAGCTCCATACCCCACCACAATAATTGCAAGGCCACTGGAAGGGATGGTTGGCATCTGCCCCTTTTGTTCTGCAGTCATGTTAATGTGCCCTGGTGTGGTGCAGGTTTTTCCACAAATACAGATGCTCTAAGCCTGCAATTCTTTAATATAATGATATTTTTTCAAGTAAATTCTGTCCTGCCAGCTGTGAGAGAATGATAGCAATATTAATACCATCATTGCATCTTTTGTCTCTCTTCTCTCCCCTTCCCCTTTCTTTTTTCCCGTCTGCTTTTGTACAGTTGCAGAGGGAAGGTCTCCTCAGTTGTCCTTGCCAAGGCAGTAGCTCTCTGTCAGGCTGTCAGACTCCCCCACTAATAGCTATGGAGAGAGTGTGCTCCAAGAAAGGGGAAACTGAAATGCATAGCCTTCAGTTGTTGTGAGCAGACATTTCTCATTAACCGACAGAGAGCTGTGGGGTGTTAAGGTTATGATAACATTACTTTGGGGGTTGTGACACCAGTAATGATTTTTTTTTCATATTATTTTAGAAAGTGTGCCCTTTTTCCTGTGTTAGAGATTTTGCTTCCTTTCATTAAAGCCCAATCCTTAAATTGTTCTCACCTTAAATATATTTGGAGGAAATTGGGGCCAGTCAGGGCTATGGACAATTTGGTCTCCACTTAGGACATTTCTTGCAGTTAACCTGCTATGACATGACCAAACACTGTGCCTGCAGCTGTACTGGAGCTCAGCACCATCAAAGTGTGCCACAAGGAAGTGTACACCAGGATTCCTGTTTCAGTCATAGATTTTATGCTTCTGTTATTTTCCAACGAAAATTAAGGGTATTTTTCTTCTTAACTGCGAATCTTCCTGTGGTTGGACTTGATCTTAAAGGTCTTTTCCAACATAAACAATTCTGTGATTCTATGAAAAGATGCATGAAGTTCCTCTTTTTTTTCACTTCTTTTGCCTTTCTTTAACTACACAAACTTTTTTGATATTTTTAAGTAGCCTGCACGAGGAACACCCACCCTGCTTGTAACGGGACCACTGCTTGGGAACATCATGCAACTGAGCTTTTTTTTTTTTTTTTTTTTTTAGGAACTCATATCAGCCCNGTAACGGGACCACTGCTTGGGAACATCATGCAACTGAGCTTTTTTTTTTTTTTTTTTTTTCTAGGACCTAACTGCAGCCCTTCGGCTCACATAAGGACTTGCATTTAGCAGCGCCCTATTCCCATGAGCAGTTTCTTTCTTCTTAGTAATAGAGAAAGCAGAAATAATCCTACTCTCAGCAGTTTTGGGATTACAGGCAAAAATTGTGTTCCTTGATGTATGACTGTGTAGGGATATTAATCTTTTCCCTGATGCCTGTTGTCTGTCATCTCTGTCTTACCAGCACTGTCCTTTTGACCCCTCTACAAGGATAACTTGTTATTAACGTTGCCTTTGCTGCGGATGCTCAGCAGTGCAGATGACAGCACCAATAGTTTTTCTAAAAGGGCTTGTTCTGTGCATTGTCAGACACAGTATTCAAAACTGGCTCCAGCAACAAAGGATTTTGATTTTTTTTCCCCCATGTTGTGGCTCGTGCCCATTTTATCACCATTTGTGTAGCTGATAAATTCACAGGAGGTTGTGTTGAGCCGAATGTTGTTGTTGTGCATCTGTGAGACTGATAGCTCAGTGTGAGACCAGTAGGAAGTTTTGGTACAATGCCTGGGTGCTTTTTCCTGAAGGGAGGTTGTGGTCAAAAATTTAGAGTGTTTTATGGTTTTACAGACTGGTCAGAAGTCACTGAGAGCCAAAACAAAATCACTGTGTGAGGCACTTTAATGTCATTAGTCGATTTCTACCAGTCTACTGTGATTAGCTCGTTTATGAAAGGATTTAACTGCATAGGAAAAAAAATATTAGAGTACGGAGAACTGAGGAAAAGATCATGCCATTAGAAAAAATAATAAAATGCAATATGTATATCCTATGAGCTGTATTTTGTAGTGAAATGAAATAACACAGCCTTATGTAACTTTTTTTTTTTGATGCTTAAGAATTGCCATATGACAAACTGCTGTTGACAGTCCTGTAAGGTAATTTTTCCCTTGAAACTTGGAAAAAAGTGGTGATCTTGCAACTGCAAAACAGGCAGTCCCACTGAAATTGTTTCATTTTTTGATATTTTAAATTGAGGTAGAGTAGTAACTATTTTTTATTTTCGTATTTCTAAAATAAAGAGAGGGTAACTACTGCAGAAAAAATACTGGTCTCCTCCTTACATAGTGGGGTTAAGCCGTGCTGGTGACTTTGAAAGCTTTTCTCCTGTTGTAGTTGAAAATGAATCAAACATCTTAATACAGATTTTGATCTCTCTTGAAATTCTGTGAAATGCAGTAACGTATTCTGAGACGGATTATCCACAGAGATCAGAGATATTGTCACCCACCTTCATGTTAATTGTGGTTTGTTCACTTCCATTTTCTTGTCAAATGAAGAGGAATAGCCTGCAAAGAATAGAGTAATTTCTGTACGTGTTTGTATTTTGGTGACTTTAGATCTAATTTTGCAGTTTCCACAATAACAGATTCCAGGGAAGAATACAGTGAAATGCAAGAAGGTGATCATCTTTAGTCTTGATAGAAGCTGTCTGAAAGTGTATCTTAAAGCTGTTAATAGAATGTTTCATTGTGTTTCTTTTCTTTTTTTTCCAACTTTCTTTTATGTTTGCAGTATACATGTGCTCATATTTTATAGCCAGGACTCACTTCATTGTCTATTACTAACACTAGCAAATGTCTCACACTGTAAGACTTCATTTTCCATTGCTTCTAGGAGATGTTGCATCTTATCTGTTTATTCTGAAAGGTGTCTGCCTCAGCCTATGCAATTTTATATGGAATATGCAGCCAGTATGGTTCAGAAGCAGCTAAGAGTGAAGTTAGGGGTCAATACACTTTTGCTATGTTAAAAAAAAAACAAATTTAAAAAATTGGCAGTAGTTCTCTGAAAAGCTCTTATGCCCTTATTCTTCTGAAGTGATATCTGAAATCCCTTTGGGGTTTTTTTTGCCATCTGCATAAATATTCGCCCAAATCTGACCCGAGTTAGAGGCCAAAAAATGCACTTTGTACGAGCTCTGTAAAGAGTTCCTAGATTTCTGCAGGTTAATATTTGAAGGCTCTGGAAGTGCCGAGCATGCTTCAGCCTGAGCTGCGAAGGGTCTTCTGTACAGCTGCAGCTCCTGGCTGTTACAGCCAGAATGTGCCTGTAGGATGTAATGAGCCAGGAGGGAGATTTAACTCTGCCACTTTTGGTGTGTCCAACCTAGTTCTCAGTGGACAGGTTTGGGGACCTCAGTGCCACACTGCAGAGGCAGGTGCTTCCAGCCTTTGCAATGGGGACAGCAGGGTCCCAACAAAGGCCTTTTGTCTTAGCTTGGACCCAGTCTCAAAGTGAAGTCTCAACACATGCTGAAAAAGGAAGAGGTGTAGGGATGGAGAAGGACAAACTTAAAAAAAAAAAAATTTAAAAAATCCCAACAAAAATAAACTGTTTTATTCAAAGGCACTACATTAGATAATACAAAGAATACCAGTCAGTGTTTCTCAGTTTTTGGACTTGACTATTCTTTTTCATGTCCTTGTAATTCTTCTTTTGCATGGATAATATACACCAGAGATATTATAATATCCAAGCAAAAAGACACCTGTCCAGCAAAACAATCAGTCTTTGGAAATGAGGATCTTGTTATTTCATGGGTTTTGTCAGGCTCTGTCACCAATTTGAGCACTTTCCCTGCATAGTAGTAGAAGCTTCTACACACTTGTTCATCTGAGCCCACTTCCTGACTCTGCTTTTGTGTTTCACACTGCTTACATGGATATATTCCTGTGTGCACAGGGAAGCTCCTTAGATTCATTGAGGGGAGCGGTCTGCTCTTTAGAACATGAACAGCCCTGGGAATCCTCTACGTACGCCTTTTCCCGTACTTCTCAAGGGCATGACCTGGCACCAGCATCAAAAGACATAGAGGCAGAAGTGATTGATATTATCTGATTGTGTTGAGTCAGTTTTACCAAATTATGCTACGAAAACAAAATGTTCCTGCCCTCCATAACTTCTAGAAGAGGCAATTTCTTTGTTATTTAATGTGATTTTGAAGCAGATAGCCTGTGTAAAGTTTGCTTTGTTGCATGTTGCCCAAAGAAGGTTCTCTTTGCCTTTGCTTGGTTGGTTGGCAGCAAGAAAATCTGTCTGTGCACCGGATTTTCCACGCTCCATTAAGTTTATAGGTGCCTTACAGGTTATCTCCTAGCTCCTGTATTACTTTTTTACCCACTGAAACCGGCAGTGTGTCAATCTGTCTGGATCTGGTATTGGCTGGGGTAGCTCTGTGTCTGATCCCCTTTAAACAAAAAAGCAGGTGAAGAGGTGTTGGACAAAAGTTCTGTCATTGGGAAGTGCATAGTTTGCACTGCTGGTGTTAGGGATGTTCCAACCTAATTCAGTAATGGGTAACATAGAGGCAGAAATTCATCTTTGCACAGTTGTCCTGTCTTGGAGAAATTATGTAAAATGGATTTTCTTTTCAGTGAAGTAGGCTTCTGAATACACTGTCTGTTGCAGAGCATACTGTTTTTTTTTCTGTTAGAAAGCTGTTGGAAAGTAGAGCAGCTTTTAAATGCTATTTCTAGCAGTGGAGGTTTCTCACAGGAAGAGAGGAGGCAGTGCATTCTGGGTGTTGGTTCCTCTTTTAATTAATTAAAAGCCCCAACTCAGGTATTCAAGGAACACAGAAATATCCCTAATTCCAAAGTTACCAGTTGCTTTGGCCAGGGATTGGGTTCTTCCCTGCCAATTGCAAATAACCCGGAAACCTAATGTCTCCCATGAGGAAGCCAGCCCACTGTAGCTGTTTTCAACACTGCCATAGGTACCTCTGCTTCCTTCTGCCTCTGTGCTAATTCAGGGGGTCATATTCCTGCTCATGCAAAGTGTAACTCACGAGTTGCGGCTCGCTAAGCAAGGACTTCCAGCTGTTTCATTCCTATAAACATATAAATATTTATACCACCCCAGGGTTCCTTTCATGCTGAAAATAAAGGTAGCACTTGTCTGCTGTTAAAATATATTACCCGGGAGATAAATGGCTTACCTCAGTATTAGGAAGATGGATGAGAGGAGTGGAAAATTGGCTATAATATTGGTTGGAAGATCCACTGAGTCCAGAGAACATTGCTGTTTACTTGAAACTCCTGCTGGGAACTGACATTGAGGCTGATAGTGCTGTGTTTAGCTATCAAGAGATGATTAATTAAAAGCTGTAATAAATGTGAAATATAGTGGTTGACAGATGCAGAGCTAGCTAAATTCCTAGTGATGGGTAATGTGCACCACGGATTGATTATAACACCCAAACAGGATGCGAATGGTGCTTCTGAAGGAACACATGAGACAGGCAGTGTGCATAAGGCCACATGTAAAGGGAGATGGCAGTTTACCTCTGTGGCATTTTGGTGCTCTACCCTTTCCTGTCCCACCTCAAGTCCAAATGTATTCTGATCAAGGGCTGCTGGGAGTAATTTCCTACCCACTGCACTGGAGCAAAGTAAATATCAGATAGGCAGCGTGGAGGGCTCCAAGCCCAGGTGCCGGTGTAGCATCACCCGAGCAAACTGGGATTCTGTGGTGGCCTCTCTGCCCAATTCTTCTGCCTGGCCATAAAATGAGAGATGGTAATGCTGTGCCGCTGTGCCCCTGCACGGCCGGCGCAGGCTGAGAGGGCTGTGTGAAGGTCTGGAAAAGTGCTGGGAGGCTTCGCTGATAATTGGAAGTGTGGTTAGAGTGTCTCTTGAGTCAGTCTGCTGACTTTCAGGGACTGGGCTAGGGTGCTGCCTTGCCCTTCAGTACACGCTGCTGTCACTTGGGGGCCCCTTGCATCCTCCTTCTCATCTGCCGCTGGATTTAGATGGAGCATGCTGAGAGCAGCGCGGTTTTCTTCCAGCAAGAATTATTTCACGGACCATTCCAGATTCTGATAAATGAAGCGTGCCTTGATGTCATTTTAGAGTAATATCTGTATTGAAATCGGAACTTGTGAAAATATGTAGGACTTGCCTTTGTGCTTTGCTTTGTTCAGGTTAATTGTTGTGGCTTGTTGTATGATTAAAGGGCCTGACTGAACACAAAAATATGTCATGTATAAGTGGAGGTTTAATGAAATAATAATTCTTCCCTTAAAGTGAGATTGTTTTTGATATAAGATATAAGCAAAATAAAGAAATTCTCTATTCCTCTCTTTTTTGGGGGGAAATATTTATTATAGGTAATGAAAATCCAAATTGAAACCAACTGGCCTTAGTTTTGCCCAATTTTTGTCTTTCCTTATAAAATAGATTGATTTTGCTCTTCCTTGAAATTGCTAAAAGAGGCAAGGACAGGAGGAAGAGCCTTACGAAAATCTTACCATTGGGACACTTCATGCTGTAAATTTGCAAACACCTACTCCAAAGGTTTTTTGAAAATATTTCTGCCTAGTGAGATGCTGAAGGGGAAATACCATCTTCCACACCAACCATTGTTAATGTCCTTTCAGTGTGAGAGAGCTTTCGCCCTCCCAGTGCTCCCTGTTGACTTGCTGCCAGCTGCTCGTGTATGTAATGTATATGGGTGTGCTTAAAATCCATTCCCATCTATGAGGAAATAGATGGCTTGTACAAATACAGCACCATACATCACATACATTCTCCATATGTGCTGCAGTTTGGAATGTCAGTGAGCACAGGGAAATGAGGATCAGGGCTGTTGTAGAGGATGGAAATGCCAGAGAAGAGACAGAGAAATGGAGCGATTTATTTGTTTGGATAAATCTCCCTTTTACTGAATCGCTTTAATGCTGTGCCTGTTTCTTGTTCTTCCTCTCCTCTTTTGCTGCTTCTTTCATTGCGGTTTTTCAAATGTGTAGGCAACAAAAAACCATGTCCAGTGAAATGGAAGATTACAATTATGCATCAGTATTCCTGTAACGCGGCTGCTCAGTAATGTCTCCTGGGAGTGTTACAATGAATATCTGACATTAATTGGCTCAGTACCTGCATGTCTGACCTTGCAGAAATTTAATAGATCAATTCTACATGTTTTTTACTGATAAAGAAAACTTCTTCAAGGCACGGGCTGCATCTTTGGCCATGCCTGCACCACAGTGACAACCAGAAGTAGCAGTCAGATTCACTGGATCTTAGAATAAGAAATGAAATAACATAAAGAGGAATCATAAAGTGGTTTCTCTCCCTTGTTTTGCCAAGGTAGCTCTGTTCCTCAGCAATTTTTAACCCATTCAAAGTTTTTCTCACTGCTGGATACTGTACACTCGATGCACAAATGCTGTTTTCTTTGAGTAGTACATGTATGGCCTTCATACATGTGTTTGACATACTGAACAACGTAACTAAACCAGGTCAGAATCAAAGGAACAGCACCTACTGGATGTACTTGCATTGAAACAGCTGCCTCTTTTGTGTCGCTTACTCTCCGGTGACTGAATCTGCCAGGAGGATCTCGCAGGGGGCTGCGCGCCGCTCTTCGGCAGCCGCCGTGTTTCAATGCGCCCTGCTCCGTCAGCAGCAAGCCCTCATCTCCCGCACTGCTCAGTCAGCTGGCTTTGGCTGCGCTGGGGATGTGGGCTGCGTGTGCACAAATGGATGATGGTTCAGCTCCCTTCAGTTTCAGGGAGCAGGGAGGGAGAAAGTCGGTGTCCACACCGCAGCTTAGCCAAGATTCACGCACACGGCGGTCACTGGGCTGAACTTTCTTGGGGGGGTGTTTGTTTCCCAAGTTAAAAAGTTGTTGAAAAGAAGCGAGATCCGTACACGGAATACTTTAGGAGATGCTCAGAGGTACACATTGCATGCCCGCCCCACTGCTTTTATTGCTTTAATGAAGTACAGGAGAGAAGCTTTACAGAAGGTGTATTCTGCCTCTGTATCAGTGGCGTGCTCGGG
Organism: Struthidea cinerea; assembly: GCA_013397865.1. Taxonomy (NCBI): domain Eukaryota; kingdom Metazoa; phylum Chordata; class Aves; order Passeriformes; family Corcoracidae; genus Struthidea; species Struthidea cinerea. Next base: position 560,625 of record VZTI01000768.1, on the reverse strand, counting down.
AGCACTTGCCGCTTTCAGACTATTGTTACCTGTCCCCTGCTTTGTTTGACTGTCTGGGAATTAAGCAAGCTATCACCTTGGGGACACGGAAACCCGCATATTCAAAGCCCCCCTCCCACTGGCTTCTATGAATTAAAATCCAACACACGGAGCCCAGTGCCGCTCACAAAGGGGAGCCCGTTCCGCCTCCCTGTCCCGGGGCGCAAAGAGCCCTCTCCCCAGTTTAGGCCTCCGGCAGCGGTCCCCCGGGCGGCGGCCGCGGCAGGACGGCAGCCCCAGCCCCGACCCCGGCGGGGACTGACCGCGCTCTCTCTGTCCCTCTCCCCCTGCGCACGAAAGGTGGACGATGGAGGCGGCGGCGAGCGGGCGCGGGAGGCGGCCGGCGCGGCGCTGGTGCTGCGGAAGGTGTGGTCACGCAGCCCGGCCCCCGAGCGGCGCGGGAGGTAAGGCTTCCGCGGCTCCGGGCGTGCGGGGCTGGGCCGGCCGGGCCG
>VZTI01000768.1:454155-560024 GCA_013397865.1 Struthidea cinerea | reverse complement strand
GGCGGGCCGTGGCGGGGAGCGGCCGCTGCCCACCTTCGACGTGCCTTACTTCAAGTACATCGACGAGGAGGACGAGGAGGATGAGTGGAGCAGCCGCTCGCAGTCCTCCACCGAGGATGACTCCGGGGACTCTCTGCTTTCCGACAGATACGTGGTGGTGTCGGGGACGCCGGAGAAGATTTTGGAGCATCTCCTCAGCGACCTGCACCTGGAAGCCGCCCAGGACAAAGAGACGGGTAAGGAGCGAGCCTGGCGGGGAGGTGGCGGCGGCCGGGAATGGAGGAGGGGTGCCGGTCCCGGAGCGGGGCGGCGCGGGGGTCGCTCCCGGGCGCCTCTGGCCGAGAGCCGCTGTCAGCCGGGCTTGCAGCCGGGGCGATGCGGGGAGGAACCCCCGAGTGTGGCGCGGCAGCCGGGAGGTGTCGGAGCGGCACCGGCCCCGGGGCGGGAGCGCCGGCGGTACCGGAGCCGCTCGGCAGCAACTTGAGCCGGTTTACCTTGGCTTTGGCTGCCGCGGGGGTAGCGCAGGCTGCGGCGGGCTTTGTACAGCACCGTCTCTATGCAGGCAGGGCTGCCATCCCTCGTAGCCTGCAGCTGTTCCTGTGTCCATCCGGATGCTTGCAGTGCACCTCACCTCCTGGCAAGCTACTCGTTTTGCCACCACCCCAGTACTTTGGCACGTCTGTTTCATAAAAATGGCTTATAAATTTCCTCATAGCCCAGGGCACAGCGTATCGCCCAGTGCTCTACTTGTGTGTCTTCAACCAGAGATATTTTATTCCAGTCTAGAGCAATTTTATATGAATTGGGCTACTTGACATGCAGTTTAATTTTCAGTTGGATCTCTTGGCTATATGCACAGCTTGCTGTCACCAGAAGCTCATGGAGTAGTTTATCAGAAGTGCCTGTAACCTGCAATTCATAGATAGTTTTAATGGAAGCAGCCAGGCTGGTGAGACTTTCGGTGTCTGAATACTGAAGAGGTGGGTAGGTGGCTGCCAGTGTCACTGTGCATTTGGTCATCCCAGTAGGGTTAAAATGCATACTCCTGATGCCTGTATATATCTTTCTCTACAAATGAGATTACTGGGAATAAACACACTTTAATCCTTTTAAATGTCTGGAAATATAAATAACATCTGTGATTCCCAGAGGAATGTCTCAGAACAAGACATTAGCTTAATGTGGGACAATAGGCATAGTCCTAGTGCTGATGTGCCAGTGCCCCAAAGAAACACATAGGGTGTCTGCCAGTGATATTATTACAGTGCTCCTAGTGCTGCTTTTGTCTGCCTAGACATTAATATTTAGTGCAGAGAGAGGCTGTGGTTGTTTTCCTTCCACAGATGCACTAGGCTAGTTATGGGTGTAATTTACTTGAACCAGCTCTTAGGCAGTGTAGTGAGGATCCTTCCCTGGCCTTTTAAGGTCAAATATTGGATCCAGAATAAGTTTTCCCATTAATGTTTATCACACACAGATTGGGGAACGTCAGGTGTCTGTCTTTATAGTCTGCTTCATTTTATTTTATAAGCTTACCATCTTGCTGGAAAACAATGATATTTTCACTAGTGATATGCATTATATTTTGGTGTTTGTAAATGCAAAGCACTCGTTACGTAAAGCATTAGATGCTGTATAAATCCTCCCTTGTATTATCTTTTTTTTTTTCCCTTCTTTGCTCTCTCTCCCTCAGATCACAGAGGCTGTTCCTAAGCCCAGTCTTTTTGTTACATAGAGGGGCTGGTAAACTGTCCTCAAAGCAAGTGTTAAACCACTACTTGCTTGGTTGTTAGCAGATGGTAAAGTATTTAAAGGTTGATTAGCTTCCCCTCACTTCTGCCTTATCCTAACTCCTTTAGAAAGAAACAATTAGGCTCTGCTCTGTAGCCAGGGTTAACTGGATCCCGGGGACAGAACAAAGTGGCTGTGCCTTCGGTTTTTTGCCATCACAAAGGTGCTTGCTAAACCTTGCCCAGCAGCCCTCCACTCCCTCAAGGGTAGTTCCTCAGATACCATTTTCTTCTGACTTTATTAATCTGGAAATACATAACTTCAACAAAATGAAAGACTTTAGGAGTTATGGTTCCCGGTGGTTTATGAGGGGGATGCCCCGTAATGGTTTTTACCAGCTTGTTTTGCGGACTCAGTTGCCTTTGGCATGAGGAAGTGTGGGATGTTGACTGTGCATATGTACAGCTTTGTGTCTGTACCTGAAGGCATCCTTCTGCCGTTTGGATTTGCTGGGTTTTGTATTTTTTTCTAGTTCAAATCTGGCCCATCTCAGAGTTGCAGAGCCCTGCAGGCTTGTGTCTTAACAGGCATACCTTCGCAGAACATAAAAGGACGATGTTGTTGTACCCAGCTGCTGCTCCTGCTGTCTGTTTGCCAGTCCCAGGATGACTTCCGTGGCCTCTTGCTTTCCCTGCAGCCCCCAATGCAGTTTCCTTGTTTGTGTCCGTAAAGAACATGAGAAAGGGCTGTTCTTACATTCACTGGTGCACAGGGGGCTGTTGTTCTGTTTGACCCTTTGCACTGCTTCCCAAGGAGGGATGCTCTGCATGTTTTCATTCCCACCCTTTGTATACCAAATCGTAACTCCAGCCCTCTATGGTTGTTAACAGAAAAATCCGCCATCCTGGGGCTGGCGTGGTCATGGAACACCGCCTTTGATAAACACTGACATGGCTGAATGATGCGCCATGGATTACTCCCAGCCATCCTCCATTTTCTAGCCCAAGCCAGCAGATACTGCCTGCACCTGAGAGCACAAAGCAAGTTTTGGGGCTGGTCTGGAAAACATTTTACTGGGGTCCAGCCCGGTCTCCAAGGCTTCCTTCAGCTGCTGCTAAACCTGCAGCAAGACACCTTAAGCACTCAGCTTAATAAAATCTGCTGTAATAAACAGGTGGGGACCCAACCTGAGGAGTTATCCCAGTGCCTGTGACATAACAGAGCACTGTTTTAGCAACTGAGGACACCTGAAGAGGACACTGCAATCTGCAAAGCTAGACTAGACTATTGCTCTGGTTACTTCCATGGACAGGATGTCTGGAAAGTCTGAGGTTTGCAACGCTCATGAGGCTTAACTTACCTCGTAATTGCTTAGTGACTGAGGGATTTTTGTGATGACTGTGTCAGGGAGTATATGCAAACTCTTGGGACATCACCTTAAATTTGGGCTTGCCACTAACAAAGGCTTGCCAGCCTTCTCTCTCAAAGGGAGGAAGTTTTCCTCTCACTGAGTTGCTATAACCTGTAAGGTACCAACCCCCAAGAAGACCATTCTTGTTTCCTACCATGAGATGGATGGAAACTTTAAATTTCTGTTGCAAACAACTTTTCTGAGTCATCTCTAAGGTGGTTGGAATCACTGGGAAATGTCTGCTGAGTGTGTGTTTTAGAGTGCAGTTTGAGGTTTCAAGAACTGAATAGAGTGATACACTTCAAATATGTCAATATCTAGGCGGAAGGTGCAAGACACACCCCCTGGGTGTGCAAGACACACCCCCCTCATCAAGGGTGGGGATTTGAACCCTTGATGTAATTTGAAGTAATCTCCAAGAGGCCAAATCTTAGCGTCTCAGGATCTCTAATCCCTTCCCATTGACTACACCATTTATTTCAGAATCATTGTTCATTTATGCAAAATCTTTATTTCTTGGATGTTAGCAGCATTTCCTTCTCTACACGTTATCCTGATGTCATCTTTGGAGTGTCCTCCAGTTGGTCTCTATTCACACGTACTGTCTTGCCTTGTGGTGGTTGCATTCAGTGTTTGGCAGCCTCTGGAATGACGTAGCGATCATCACATCCACTGCTACTACTCCAGGCCTGCCTGGATTGCTCAGACCATTTCCTTCAGTCCATTGGGTCACCTCTCTCAGGCAGCTTAAGCAGAACATTGCTGAAGTAGAACATAATCTCCCCCATTGCGTCTGCTGACACCATATGTCTTTTACCTCCCTACTAAGGGATTCATTTTAGGGAATGAATAGAGAAGAGATTCATTTGTGAAGGTCTTTGAGAGCAAGAGACAGAGGGAAAGGGTGATCTGGAGAAAGGAAATAAGTGAGGAATGGTATGACTGGAGCAATGTGGTGGTGTCAGTATTAATTTATGTATCTTTGTAGTGGACTGGGTGAAAGGGCTTGTGACAAGGAGGAGGCGTGACAGTTTTGTTAGGCTATTGGAGAAGTTGGGATGGCAAATGATGGAGGGCCTGGAAAAAGATTAAAGGGACAGAAAAAGAGGACAAATCCTCATGGCATAGCTAAAAGAGAGGCAGAAAAGTGTAAGTATGGTTTGGATTTCATTGGAGTAGGAAAAGAAAGGAGTAATGACCTTTGTACCATGCTATGTCACCTTATCTGGGACTGTGCATGATACTTGGATTTGTGGGAACTCTCCCCTGTCACACAGATGCAGTTCTAACTTTAGGATTGTAACGTACCACTTGGGAGGGGCCTTCAGACCATGTCTATTTGTCCTAGAAGGGCTCTGTAGTAAGAGTTACTTTTGTTTAACACATTCTGTTTCTACATGGCGCCAATGACACTGCTGTGATGTTGGGCAGTGGCACCCTCTGCGGAATGTACATGACCCTGGAGGAGAATGGTACTATCTTGCATGAACTGACTGTAGTCAGCTGCTAAATGAAGTTGTGAAAACGGGACACAGCTCTGCCTTTTCTAGATTGTCTTTTGTTTAGTATTCCAAGAAAAAAATGTCTGGTTGCTTTTTGATATTTTTTGTTTCTTAGTTAGGAAGGATGCTGTTCGGTCTTCTGCTCACTATAGTTTTCACTGATGATTAAAAGGTGTTGAAAAAGGTACTCCTGTGACTGCCACACAGTCAGTGGAAGTGTATCTGATGCATGTGGACTGATGTCAACGAGGACAAATATTTGCCCAACACTGTGTGATCCTACCTTCCAGGTTTTAGGATGGAGAGAATAAATGCCTGCTAACCCTTCCTCTTAACAGTCCTCCATAATGAAATGTTATCAGTCATAATTTTGAGGGATTTTGTAAACTTTTCCCTGAAGTTTTAGGAAGATTTGGTAAAATAAGTGGGCTAAATGCATATTGCTGCCATGCTCATAGGAGGTGAATAAGAGTTTAGCAGAGCACATCAGTGTAAGAATAACAGAAAAGATAAAAAAATACTAATATATGCCAGTGTTCAGTATGAGAGAACCTGGGGAGGCTCTTTCAGAGGACCATTGCTTTATGAAGTCTGAGTCTAAGCTATATCAAAATTAGACGGTCAGTAGAAGTAGGTTTAGAATAAATCAATAAAATGAATAGTAACAAATCACCAGGATCAGCTGTTACTCCCCGAAGACTTCTAAAGGAACTCTGATATGAAATTGCTGAACTCCTAACAGTGGTGTGTAATCTATCATATAAAGCAGCTTGAGTGGCAGAGGAAGGTGGAAAATGCGATGCCAATTAAAAGAAATGGTTCTATTTGGGGAGCATCTAAGTAATAAGGTTGTCATTTTATCAATACATTATTCCAGCATAAACTGTGGCTGCAGTCGGAAGAAGCAGCTCAGCCTTTCCCAACCACTCCTGCCGCTGCGCTTCTACAGGCTGTCATGTGATTCTGTAGCAGACCCAAGTAGGGAGCTGCTCCTAGTTGACACTAACCTAGGAAATACTAAATTATTAGTTTTAAGATTGATAAGTCTCTTGATCCACTTAATCTGTCAGTGACACAAAGTTTGCCCCCCTGACACAGGGACAGGGTGGCAGGGAGTGAGAGGTGTGCAGGTGAGGACAGCAGGAGAGAAGGACTGGTGTCTTTAGCAGCTGGACTTGCTCGCAGGAGTATGATTAGATGCAAAATTTCAGCGTGAAGTTATGAATTTGTGCTGGGAAATGGGATAGCAGTACAGTAGACGCAGAAGGAAGAAATGCATACAGAAACATACTGAGAAGAAGGAAATGTGGGAAATTTTTTTTTTGCAGACAGTTCAGATCTGTGTATCCTGTAGAGCTGTTAAAGGTTTGAAAGAATATGAGGATATATATGATCTGGTGTGCCTGTATCTTATATTCATATTTTCAAAATGCTTTTGATAAAGTCCCTTGCCAAAAATCCTGAAAGAAACTTAAAGATCGTTTTGATCAGGAAGGAGATGCTTTTTGGACTGCTGATTACTTAAAAGAGAGAACATGAAAGGTAGGAGTAAATTGTCTGTGTTTAAAATGGAGGGAATTTGCCATTGAAGACTGGATGCTGCTGAGTGTGGGATGAAATCTGAGGCAACAGCGTGTGATGGTATTATTAAATGGTTGAGGATCTCCTGATAAATAAAGCTATAGTTTCACCTTTGGTGGCCATGCAAGACTATATTCTTGTACACCCTATTATCCCCAGATCTGACTGCCTGTTGGAGCTGTTGTGCTAGATCAGGAAGCTGATTCAACTCAAAATTAGTCTCATGAAAGTAGTAAGAATGGGGCAGTGTATAATTGGGAAAGTAAGTTGGGAGCCGGCCCCTCAAACCAGCCCTATGGCTGAAGAAAGATGAAAGGGACAAAAATCTGTGTGACTGCAGGATAAAATTGCAGATGGAATCCAAGTTTGAAAAACGCAAAGTAATGTGTTTTTCTACCATGGAGAAGAGGAAATTCTTATTATACATATTCAGCAGGGTGCTGACTTGACTATTATCATGCAGAAAATAGGTCTATGGTGGTAGTGTGGATAGTTCTTGGAAATTTTTGATCAGCATTGGTCAAAAAGACAAGCAGTATTTAGGCTAATTAGGAAAGAAGCCAAGCATTGTATAACTGTGTATACAACTGTGTACAACTTTCACGTTGTATAACTGTGAAATATGGAATTTATAACATGATTCCTTCTTCTCCCCCAGCTCAGAAAGGTTGAAAATGAAGTAAAGGGTGGCAGGGGTGAATAGAATTATAGATTAAATACATCTAAGAATAAATAGTCTAGGTCTGGTCATCGTAGGAAGGCAGCTTTGGTAAAGGAGGTATATGGTGATCTACAAGACTATTAATTGTGTGGGGAAGGTGAGACGTAAAGATTGCTCATTGTTTTTCATAATGAGGCAAGTGTTTTCACTTGTTTCACTTTTCACATTTCACAGAGTGAAATCATTTGGTTTATAACTAATAAAGAAAAGTGATTTTCTGATAATGCACATCTAAACTGAAATTCATTGTTGTGAGTATTCTGTGGAAGCCAAAATTTGGAAGGGTTTAAAAACAAGTTAGGCAAAATCCTGGCAAAAACTCCATCACTGGAGTGATGTGAATACAACTTACCATTTGGAAAGTCTACACTGCCCATTGCTGGAAGATAGAAGGGTGTGTCTGAGAAAGATAACTCTGTATTTATCTTTTTCTGAGATTTTTTTCTTCCCTTGGGCATCCTCTGTCAAAGACCTGGTTCTTTTTCTGGGGATCTTTGATCTGACCCAGCGTGTGTTGCATGCAGCATGTTGCCGTTTGGAAAGAATTAATCAGAATCTAAGATATGTAGGACAACTGAGTGAGTTATCAGTTCAGCTGGCAGCAGAGTGGGAGTCATTTTCTGCTGAATGGCTTTGCAAATGGCATGGTGGAACCTGAAGCTGGGACTAGAGAAGCAGGAGCTCTGGGTATAGCATGAAGTTGGGACCAAAGCTGCCAGCGGTGACACTGGCTTCTGCTCAGGTGGGAAGGTCTGATATCCCCTAACTGTCCACCTGTACATTGCCATGGTACCCCATCTCCTCTGCTATACTTGGCTTGACTTTGTGCCAAGTAATTTAGGTATCTTAATAGGAATTTTTTTTTTTTTATTTGCTTTGATAGGATTATTTTCTGTCACAGTAGTGCACTGAATCAGCTTGCAGAAGGAGCACCATGTCTGGGATTCACTGCAGACAGACAGTGTGCCACATGCTGCAGTGCCAAAGATGATGGCAAATGCCGGTGAGGGGAATATGTCTAAGATGCTCTCTTGTGCTGGGAGCTCAGGCAGTTTTTTCTGAGAAATGAGGACATGGAGCCTGAAAAGGGTTTATTTGCACTTGGGCACTAAAACTTGTTTGGGCAAACTTTTGGAAAGGCAGAGTCTGGGAATGCTGCTCCTGAATTGTCTCACCATTATATCCAGTGACTGGGAAAGTAGAGTCAACATGGGGAGTGATAAACATCCTTATTCATGATCACGACTCTCTTTGTAGATACAGATGGTGCTTTTTCAGTTCATCACCACAAATACTTTTATGCTGTAGGTATGCTTAGCAAGTTAGACCCTTTCAGAGAGAGAAAGTAACTGAGGTAGCCATCAGACAAACACATGGCTTCAGTGTGCCCCGGAGCACCGAGGCACATTGTGCACTGTGGGCACCTAAATACATTTTTTTCTACTCAGTGCAAGAGTACCTGGTAGAGCCCCAAGTGTTTAATGTTCTGTGTTTGAGTCAAATTTGCAGAAGAAAAAGCTACCCATTCTATATGACAGCCAATTGGATCATAGTAGTCTCAGTTTCTCAGTCTTTTCCCTGTAATTCCGTGGTTTATTATTGCCGGTTGTCGCCTTTTGCTATGTGAGAAAGTGATAAGGAGCTGTCATGAAAGCCTAGTGTGAAACCATTTACTATGAAGATGTGCATTGTAGACAATAGCAGGGTTTTTGATGATCTTAGTCGTTTAAGCAGAAAAGAATTGGGAAGTGTAGGTCTATCAGGAGAACATTTTTAGGAGTAAAAATAATTTTCTTTTGACAGTGGGAAAGGCTTTTAAGTCAAAAAAGGCAGAATATGTTCATTTGTTGTACTGCAAAACAGGCTTGGGTGATACGAGCATTTTGATGAGGTACCTGGAAGATAAGATGTTATGACACTGGGAATTTGGTAAGGTTGCTGGAAATGTAACCCTAAAGACATTTAATCACTTATTTGTAACATCGCTTTTGCTCTCATAACTTTGGAAGTCTAGGTGATATAACTGTCAAATCAATGGAGTAAGTATTTCATATATATGAAATTATATGTGGTCATATATATATATATACACATTAATAGATGCATTAAGTAGCTGAGATCATAAAGAGACATGTTTGTATATTTGAAAAGCATTTCTATAGAACTTCTTCCAGAATGGTGCTTTTGATAATTCCTAATTGTCTGGTGGTGCTAAGCCGAGAACTGTATGGGAGGGATAAAAAATTCTTGGAAGATTTTATAAAAATTCTTGTATTTTAGTGGGTAAAAGAATAGCAGAGGTTGCTTCTTAGTTTCTGCCTTAGTCTGAATCCTTTTCTAATCACTCGAGTGTGACTGGTCAGTGTCAAATGTGGCAGAAATAACTCATGTTCCCAGGTCAGAAGGTTGGGACCGAGGGCTACAAAGTTGAAGGGGAAAACTGAGTCACTGCACAGGGGTCATGCCAAAGAAATCTCTCTCATCAAGAGACCTGTCATCTTAAATGTACACCACCCACTTGGGCTGATTCCCTGTCTGGCTCAAATGCTGTACAGGAGGTTACATCAGTTCCACAGCTGCAGGTCTGGAGATGAAGCAGGTCGGGTCCCTTCTGTTGCACCTAATGTCATCCTGCCTCTAGTGAGCCATAAGAACACCAAAACCAAAACAAGTCAACATCAGCTTAGCAAAAAATCATAGCCAAATTCTGAAATGAATCTAAACTGTGGTAACTCTTGCTGTCTTCTGTCTGCTGGAGATCCATTCCCCTGCAGCAATTTGATCAAACCACCAAGAGTGAAATACGTGAAGGGAGAAGACAGCTTCTACTGCGGAGATGACGCAGCTTTCTAGATCCTCTCAGCCCACAATACAGCACTGTCTTCATATTTTCCCAGAAAGTGGCTCACTGAAGCTGACTGTAAAACATGCACAATTATCTAAAAAGTGCTGTTTCTAGTAGATGAAAAGTGGGACCTGATTTGTAAGAGAGTAGCGTAAGAGGAATAGCAACAGATGGTGTGTGAGCTGGCAGGTCAGTTAGCTGTGAGAGTAGGAACTGGAACTGCAAAACTGAAATATCAGTGCTGCTGCTTCTTGTAAAGTGTCCACACATCCTGTTCCTTCAGCGGGAGCTGCAGACCACCCTGTCCTTCAGGAACCCCAAGCATGGGGCCCTTCACCACAGGTCTGTTATTTATCGTTCTCACCGCTTAGTATTGTACTCATATTCTTCCTTGTTAAAGCTTTTTACTATCAAACCCTCATCTGCAAGCTGTTGAAAAACTGGACACTGTCATCTGGGTACTCTTTTTTTTGTGTTTCTCTGATGCCTTGATGGGGCTACCTAAAAACAGAGGCTAGACAAAATTAAGAGAATAAAAGCAGTTGCATGTATCGAAGGGCCTTCAAGGTACACTTTGGGCACTCAAAGCCCTCAGAGGGGCTACACCCAGAATGGACAACTGGGTCATGGGTTTCCATACTTCTATAAGTCTGGTCTATTTGCATATCAGGAGTTAATCCTCCAATTACAATTTCAGGTAATGAAGTCATTACCCCACGTTTGTTCCCCCCTTAACCCACTTTTTTTTACATATTTTGGGGCCTGAGACAGCAAGGTGTCCTTGAAGTTCAGGCCTAGAGAGGATTTGTTTTGTCTAACCAAAATGGGAGAACAGTAGCTAACAGGCTATATGGAGTTTTAGAGTTACACACTAAAGCATTACAGGATATGAAAAATATAAAAGCTAAAATCCTAAAGCATCAGCTCTTCGATGACACCGAGATTCCCCAGCTGCTGACCTCAGTAGGCGTGTTCATACACTAATGACTCCTGTGTTGCCATTAGCACTCAGTGTGATGGTTGTTAAGTTGGAAGCTGGTTCTCGGGATGCAGTAAAGCATTCCTTTCTGAAAGCAGAATCTGTAATGATGTAAAACTCGGAGATGGTGCTCTGAAATTCAGAATTTTTTCTTTTTTTTTGGAAAAAAGCTCTTATGGAATGGGGAAATTGTTATGTAAGAATGCTGAAAACATGAAACTGTATCTTGGCATGCTTACTGTATCTCTTGAGTCCAAGAATACAGTTCACGCACTGTCTTCAGAGTTTGAGTTCCAGTGTTTCCAGTGCTCCAAGTTGCTATAATACAATGATTTTCTTGTGAGATTAACATTTTCTGAGGAATATAAAGAGCGCCTTCATTCCCCGCCCACAGGCTGGAAGGATGGATTCACTGCAGACGTGTGCTTTGAGGTTGTGTATTAAGAATCTGAAAGAAATCTGTTCTTCAAAGCAGCTTTTTTCCCTCTTGTGAACTAAATTTACTCTCATGCTGTTAATTCCTCCTTCCCCCGCAATCCTTCTTAACATGCCGAGTTCAAACAGTTTCACAGTACTATGGAAGTAGCAGCCTTGGTCTTTTTGTGACCAAGAGTGGGACTGGCTTTGGCTATAGCCAAACTACAATTACTGTTACTTTACTAAGCTCCCTGTCATGCTCCCTGATACTGCCATTAGGTGATGCTTGGTTGTGCAGTGTACTGGTGCAGTCCTTTTCTTTCCCACTTTACTGCTTTCTGTAAATCCCTGGGCTCAGAGGTCACCCGGGGAGATTAAGAACAAAAAGCCACAACCCAAGACCTATTTGTGAACCATTAATTGGTATAGATTTCTGCCTATTTCCCAATGGGCTTTTTGTGGGCTCTTAAGACCTCCCTTAATAGTTGGGAACCCTGGGCTACATTACAGCACGGAATGCCTGTGCTTGCTGTGTAGCTGAATAAACACAATTGCTTGAGAGAGTCTGTCTGGGGCATTGGCAAACTGGTGCCAGCACACTCTGGATTACCAGGTGCAGCAGAGCCAGGCTCTGCCCTGCCCTAACAGTGGCTGCTGCCTTCTCTAGCATGTTCCAGGGAAAGGGAGAAAGAGCAGATGTGACAGCAGCTGCTAAAGACCAAATTCGTTGTGTGCTGGAAGAGGTCGGCAGGGTGTTCTGCTGTGGTTTGTGATGTTTTGCTAGGTTTTTATTTTACTGGGCAAGGGAGAAGACTGGCTGTTGGATGTGGGAATAGATGGTTGTAGTGAGAATACTTTTGTGAGAGTGGAGGGGCCTGTCTGAAAAGGAGATAATAGAGCAGAATGCGCTGAGCATAAATTCAGGAGCCGTGTGCATTAACTGCAGTTGGTAAGCTCATAATGCGGGCTTTACGTTGCTGTTGCTTTTTCTAGAGGGAAAGGTTTGATCCAGTTTGGTATTACTTGGGGTGTGTAACACCTTTTAGGAGAGTCTATGTAGTTGGCATTGGAGACAGTCCTGCTTGTTTTTTAGAGTCAATTTTGATCCTTTCAAAGATTGAAATAGAATTACAGCACTTTGACAGCCAAAGGTTTTTCATGAGATGACAGTTACCCTCCTGGAGTATAGCTGACACTGACAGAAAGAGCTTTTCAGAATAGCATCAGTTACTGCAATAAAGTACATTACGTGTCCCATCTTTCAGACAAGGTGAAAAATACCGATGTGAGCTGTAGCTGTGGCAGCAGCTCACACCATTCTCTCCCAAGCCTGGCTGAGATCATGAGATGACCTTGTCTTAGTTCAGAAAGTTTGTGACATCCTCCTAAAACCAAAATCATACTTCTCTCTCTGAAATTGTGATGGCTACAAGGACGCTGAGTGCACAAACATCTTGGGGGTGAAAGTTTGGGGAAAATAGATGAATGTAAATAAAGTGGAAGTATTGATGGATCTAATTTTGATGGAAGCTAATAATAAAAAACTTTGGTTTTCTTGTGACGGCATTTGGCATGAATTGTGATTTTATTCATTTGCTTGAACTTGAGTTTTGATGGAGATATAAATTGCCAGAATGAGAGATGTAATCATGGAGAAATCATGCTGTCTGACTTGGGACTGCTAGAAGCTTTTATACCTCACATTTTGCTGCTTTTCCGTTTCTTTCCTTTTTTCTTTTTTCTACATCCTACGTCCCCCTCCTGCCATTATCCCTCCTCCTTTCACTGCCCACAAGGCTCTGCCAATTCCACAAGCAGCCTTTCTTTAACCCTCTTCACATCCATTTCTTGGAATTTAGGGCTGGTTGACCTCTCTCTAGGAACCACTGCAGTTAAACCAGAAAGCCAGATCCTGGTTTTGTTCTTTCCCAGCCATGAATTCAGAGCCCCAGCATCAATACAATAATGAAACCCTTGTTGGATTTCATTCCCTGCCCCATAGGAGCCTTGTCCATGGGATTTTGTTTGTTGATACTGTTAGTAACATCATGGGGGATGCACAGCCACAAGCTGGAAGCAAACAAACAACAGTGAAAAACAACCACAAACAAATAGCATTTGTCAGATCCCCATTGTCAAAGGGTTTTCATTCAAAGCCTTAAAGCAGCAGTGACCATGTAGCATTGCCCCAAAGTGTGAAAACCACCAGGAATGGGCAGATGCAAAAATTTTGCCTATTAAGGTGACTACAGCTTCTCCTCTTACTGTCTGTGGAAGTTAACTGTCTGCATTGCTGTCTGTAGAGTTTAACTCTGTAACAGGCAGGTGGAAAATTGTCATCCTGGTAGGTGCCATCAAGCAGTGGCAGGGAGGCTACAACGGGGTGATGTAGCAATGCAGCACACACATGCACCCCACTTCCCAGCAGGCAGAATGCCTCCTCACTTCCACTTCAGCTGCGCAGGCACCGAACAGAGAGGCTGCGTGGGGGCAGCCGGGTGGTTCCTAGGTTGGACAAACAGGTGCAGACCTCTGGCCTGCTGGAGCCCAGCCTGTTGCAAGGATGCAGCCCTGGACATGCTGCAGGCTCCTCACTGTCCTGTCCCCTGGATGTCCCTGGAGCAGGGCCAGGGAAGCAAAGGGACGCTGTCTGTTCCCTCCTTGCTCTCCTTGCGACCGCACTGTAGGGCTCCTAGGCCACAGCAGCTTGCAAACGCCTTGGAGACTCTGTCAGTGCTGGGGCTGCTGATGGGCTCAGAGCCTGTCCCCACGGCAGTGTGACACCTGGGGGGCCATTGCCATCACGGGACCTCTGAGGTTTGCTGTGGGCAGGAGCCCCAAAGCACACATAAGGGGATTTTGGGATGTGATCAGATGGGAAACCTGAGCATGTTGGACAAGCGAAGCCTAGACCTGTAGACAGGGAAAGGTCTCTGCCAGCTGAAACTGGGCTTCTCCCATTGCAAAGATGGCATTTTCCTGAGGTGTGTGTGTAGTATCACTGGCTTGAGGGAAATTTTATTACAGCCTCCAGCATGATGGCCCATCTCTCCAGGCACATAGGTCATGGGCTGCTTGTGCAGCTTATGTAAATATTTTGAACAGGTTTTTTTCTTTGATGTGTGAGTACAGATCGTGTTATTATTAATGAGAATCTAATCTCCCTTCTGGGCTGAGGGTTTTGACATGCAAATGGGCCATAGGACATTTTATGTTACATCATAGTTTGATGGATAGGAAATTTGTTCAGCGAGTCAGGGTTAGTAAGATGTAATTTGGGAAGTTACAACTGTGTTCTTGATTACAAAGAATGTTAAATATTTGATAACAGTTTTCTAAAAGCATCTCGAAAACATGAAAACGCTATCAGCTTTGCAAGAAACTGCTGTACTGGGTTTTCGTGACAAATGGAGAGGATTCAGATCCTCGTGGAGCATATGGTCATGTAGGTCTGGGGTGAGGGAGTTTACAGCAAAGGGTAGGAGCAGTTGCCCACAGTGCTGCTATTTGTAGTCTTAGGAAGAAAGGCAGCTCCTCTTCTGAACCCCTGTTACTTAGGGGAGTCCTGGGTGTGCATCAGAGCAGAGAGTAGGAAAGTCTGTCTTTAGACCGTACACAAACTGCGTTGAGGTGAATGTCAGAATTTTGTGTCCGCTACTGCAGAGAACGTCAGCTCCGTATGATCAATGGAACAAAAAATTTAAAGTGGGAAGTGAATGCACCACTTCCCCAGCTAATCTCTGAATCCAGAGATTCACAGCATTTGGCTTGACTATTCATGATCTATTTACTTTTTAAAATTCAGACATAGGCATGTGTGTGACGATTTATTCCTCCTTGTAATTTGATACAGTGATTAAATGAGCTTGCATATTATAGTTCATTGTCCTCCTGGGATGTGGGCTGCTGTTTCTTCAGAACAGCAGCTCCTAATGGAATTAATTCCGGCTCCTGTATGTTTACTGTAATTGGTGATGTGTTTCTAAAAGCTGATATAGAAAATCGCTTTTAAATATATGTTCTTATATATGAAGTATTCATCTAGCTGAAGGGTGGTATGTAATCCTCAGAGTCTTCCTTAAAGATGCTTTGCTACCTTCTCTGACAGGCTCTTTAAGAACAATAGATACATGCTCACTATTTTGTGACCTGAAAGAAGCTATAGGAAGTGTTAAACCTAGCAGAAGTGTTTACCAGGCTGCAGCCATGGGAAAGTGATTGCAGTCTGAGACTGTCATCACGTAATTGATAATTTCCCATGGGCTACCCAGTGGTGATATGGAAAGCATACTGCTTCTTGGTAAGAAAAAAAAAATTTTTATAATTGCCTTTAATGACTAATTGAATAAGCAAATCAGTTTAATTAAAAAAAAGGAGAAATTGTGCTGTTAGCCTATTTAATTTGAAGAGAGTTTGAAAAAATGATAGGCAGAGGCGATTTGCAGTGGGATCACTATGTGAGTCAGATTTGATGGTGTTAGCCAAAAGCATTCGTGTTGTCTGCATGGGATGGTGGGTTTGTGTACTCAGCCTTGGCAGGCACCTCCCCCCTCTCCTGAGCCCAGGTCTGCCTCCTTTTCTCTATACACTGGAAAAATAAATCACATTTTGTGAAAACCATTCTGGCACTTTTGGCCTAAAAGAGCTATGGAAATGAAAGATGGCAGCCAGCACTCGTCACAGCCAGGTGCTGTAGTGGTGAAACATGGTCATGGAGCAGATGATCCAGGAGGCACCGTTTAATACAGGGGCTGCTCTGTTATCGCAGGTTGTGATTTTTACCCTTTTCCATAACATTGTGTCAGATTCGTGTATGCTTGTGCAGAAGGGTGGGGTTTACCAGTCAGCCAAGGAGATTCCTCTGTGCCCGGTGAAGTCCAGGAGACGGCTGGCTGTCTTGATGAAAGGCTAAAAATCGAACAGTTTCTGTAAAATACACAATGCATCTCTTTTACTAGATGCTCTCCAGTGTGTGCATGAAAAACACAGCATCTCATAAGACTTGGAAAAGAAGGATACAAAGGAAGAAAGCTGGACTATACCAGACCAAAGTTATGCCTATCTGAGAGCTGTGTATTGCATCTATTTTTTTTTTTGTGACTGAGTCAATAAATAGCACTAAAAATCAAAAATAATGGCAAAAGTGAATATAAACCTTTAGAAAATTACCCCACTGTGCTTTCATCTATAATTGCTTAGTATTTCCACTTTATTTAACTGAAATAAGCAAGGCCATCAAATAAAAACCCCCGAGTAATTATGGTACAGCTGAACCAAGGATCTAATGCTGAACTCCCCAATGAGTGTAAATAGTTTGAAAATTACCAAAATAAAGGTCTTCTGTCTTAAAAGTGTAGCATTGAGATGCTGTGTATTGCAAGCAGCCAAATTACACACAAACACAGTTCAGCTGCCACAAGAAAATATGCCCATGCAGGTGTTTTAAGACTTAGAAGCAGCTGAACTCTGGATAATATCTATTCCTCGTGTCTTACCCCTGTATGATCTTTAAGCAGTGCAAGCAAGAACCTTTGTGATTTCTTTTATTCAGCTGTCAGCACAGGGTTGTACTGACAAACACAATAGTTTGAAGTTTTTAGATGTTCTTAATACATATGCAGACTATGTGCAGGGCATTTTTTTATTGCTGTGTTCCATTAAGTTGTAATAATAGTAAGGAGAAAAGCTGTCTTTGATTACGTGTTAACCTGTCGCCGGAATGATTTGGGTGTCTCAGTGCAGCAAGTACAATTTCAGGTCATAATTTAAGGACCTATATCTTATAAATAAGTCTACAATTAGTGTAACAATGTATTTCAACACCACCATCATGAAACTCATCAAATTTTTTTGGAGCCCATTCACCACATGGGGAAGCGAAATGCAGCTGCCTGATGAGTGTACTGCTGCTCATTGTTCTGGTTTTACACTGTGAAGCTATGCTTCACTGCCCTGGGGAGTGGGGAGGAAGACAGGTGTGGGAATGTAAGATGCAAGTATGGCCCTGTTTGGTTTTTGGGTTCTCTTGGATGTCGTGTTCCTCGTGCCACCCCCCTCTGCCGTGTTGTAGGTGTGTTGTTAGACATTGCATAAGTTATTTGAGAGGGATCTGAGAATTGTTTGCCCATCAGCCTGAAGTATTGTACTCCCTGGGTGGAATGCTGGAAGTGGCATTGTCCAGTGCAGCTGTGACATTGCAGTATGCCAGTGTCTGTCTGGGTCTCCTCTGGGGTTTGCCAGATGCATTCCTCCCTCCCCTTTTCCCCCTCCCCAGCAGAGCCTGTAACACATCACAGCCATGCAGCACCCTGGCTGGGCCTTTTGCCTCCGTATGTCAGAAGATGTTAAGTGAGTCTCTGCTTTTGAGGTTACATGACAGTGGGCCACAGCTGTGTATGCAAGACCCTAACCTACTGTGTGCGACCCAATACACCAAAAATATCCCACCACTTGACCTTTCATGTGCTGGAAGAAATGTGTGGTCTGTTCATTAGTCTAGTGCGTGCTGTTCCAGTCTTGTACAGAGATTTGGACCAAATCAGACAGTTCTCGCTCAGATGAAAATGCCGTCGTTCCCTTTATAGGCAGTTCTGTCAAATCTACAGAAGCCCAGGAGCGTTTTGCCAGTGGAGACTTTGTCATGCTAGGCTTCCCTGAAGAGATGCTGTGATGTTTACTGCACATGCTCCAGTGCCACATGTTGGGGAGCTTGCACTGCTTAGCATATTTATGATAATTTGGCTCCCAGGGGCAAACAAGACACTCCTTATATCTCCTTCCTTGGGCTGAAGCACAAAGAAATTTCCCCTTGCTGCTTTGTAGGGGGGAAATAATAGATCAAAGCTTCTTGCTAAACACTTTTAAAAATACACGGTGTGGATCCGTACATTTCTGTTCCCCTAAGGGAGCTGTCCCTCTGGTTGTAAGGAAGGCAGTTGGCAGCAGGTGATGGGATAACGCTGCACACTGAAGTCTAGGCATTGTACCTGACCTGCAGAGCTTTAGGTGGGGCACTGCCACGTGTAGTTTGACCTGTCCTTTATCCATGTCATGTACCAGCATGGAATGTATTCTGGTCGCTATATTGTAGTTGTCATAATCTGCTGGACTGGATGTTGTCCAGATACAGTGGATTTTGAAGTAAAGCCTTTTGGGGCTAATAGTCTCAACTTGAAAATAATGCCAATTAAGAGTTTTTAAATATATATACCCAAATATATATGTTATTTTTGAGTTGTAAACAGAAAATTTGGGCTCATGTTCTCAGGAATGTCACTGAGAAGCAGACTGTTTTAAAGCATCTCGATGATCTAGAGATTAGGGACTCACAATCATTTTTTGAAGATGTGATGATTTCTATGCTTATATATAATACTAGATTTGAAGATTACTGTTTCCTAGGAGTAGATTTTCCAATTCAGCAATGACACAGATGTGCTGAACCTGAAACTTGGTTATTCTTCAATGCCATGTAAGTGTTGGACAGCAAAGATGTAAAGAATGAAGATTAAGTGCATCTTCCTTTGTGTTAACTTTCTGAAAGCTGAATGTCCAATTTTCAAGTTCCCTTTATACTGGGATATGTGCTGGAGTGGTGGACCAGGCAAAAGTCTCGAGCAGCCTACAGGCACCTTAGAGCACCCGTTTGGTAGGACCAGGCTTCCAGTGGCAGAGGGAAGAGAGGGTGTAGCCCCTTTCCGTGTACTGCTGTCAGTTGCTGGAGGATGGCTGTGTGCTGTGCTGCCACCAGGCAACCAAAATCCTGTCCTGCTGGCACCACTTAGGCAGTGACGGCTGTTGGTGGCACCTGGAACTTGTGTCATTGAGGGGTCCGAGCTGGAGACATTGCGTCTCCCTGGTTGCCTGGGGAGGAGGGTGGTGGCACCGAGGCAAAGAAGTTCCTGTGCAAGACAGAAGCAGAAAAGTAGAACCTTGCCTTGTACTTGCTTGTACAACTTTCACTGAGCCGCACCGGTGCCTGGGGTGCCAGGCAATGTGCAAGCTGGAGGTGCAAACCCAGGAGGGCACATCACAGCAGGCTGTGCTCAGGCAGCTGGTCTGCAGCCAGAAGGATGAAAGGGAACCATTAAATCTTTTATCCTCTATCCTGCTGCTCCAGGCAATCTGGGCCTGGCTGGCTTATTTTAATCAATCGATGGAAAGAGAGGATGGGTTTTTCTCCTCAAGTACTGTGGGAGATGCCTGATGTGAACAAGGAGTGTGTGCCTTCTGCTTGCATGAGGATTTCACGTTTCGCATGTGCATTACAATGCCTCCGTATACTGTCAAGTTTCACTGCACGGAAAGCTTCAGTGGTTTAAATGCAGTAGTCAAAGGCACTTTTTTAACAAAAGTGTCAGTATCTTAAGGTGACTGCTATAGGCAACATTTCGAATGCTTCGAAATGTGTTAGGCGTAGAGGATTTGTCCAATAATTTCAAGTAACCCTGGCTATTACAGCTGCACGTGAATCACCAGGGCTCCCTCCTACCTGGGGGAAAAAAGAGAGCTTCAGATTTGTATGTGGGAAAATTAGTGTCTCATTAAAGCTGGACAAGTTTGACATTTGCTCTCTGCCTGTGGTTTCAGGGCTTTTTGTCCCTCCAACAAAATAAGAAACTGCTCCAATACATGTGATAGCAGCAAGTGGAATGCAGCTTTAGGAGGATCTTTGACCTTACCAGACAGAATGTGTTTGATTCATTCTGCAGATGTTAAAATACTGCCAGAAATTTCTGGGAGATGACCTTAGAAATGATTCCTAGTTCTGACTTTTGTGCTCCAATAAAAAATGTGGTTGTACAAGTTAAATATCTTGCCCTTACGTGTTTTAGTTTTCTAACCTAATGCCAGAAATAAATGTCTTGCTCTTTATTCCTTTGTGCATTGATTTCTCGGTGCCTCAGTGGTTAGGTGACATAACTACTATAATTGTTTTAATACATTAGCAGCAAATTATATATCGATGTTCTTTTTTTCATTGACCTTTCTTTCTCAACATCATTTTCATTTTTTTGCTTCATGCTGTGTCCATGGTGGCATAGCACTGTTAGAGGATTCGATTTTGAATGAAGGGCTAATCCTTCAAGGTCCTGAGCACCGTTGCCATCACCTGAATGCAAGGGTGCTCTGGGACCTCTCAGCACCCTCTCAGACATGAGCAATATCTTACTAGATCAGATAGCAATTTGCATTTACTGTTTGTACTCAGAGACATCCTGACACTTTTAGTAAATTGCTGTGGAATTACAGATTGCTGAGAAACTTCTATCTTTGAAAAGAGTTGGCTGCCATCAAATCGTTTTTCCGTTTCTGCAGAACAAGCAATTTTCTGATTACAACTCAATTCTCAGGACCTGTGTTTGCATTGCTGAAAGGTTTCAGTGCATTGCATAGTATTATGTGAACTAAACCACACAAAAAACCTACATGTAGCATTGTCTGCCTTGAGGTGTGTTACAATTTTTCTCGTTTTGCAGAAGGGAGGAAGAAGTGTGACAAGAATTTATCAAGGCTACGAGCTTTCAGCACCAAGAGGCTGAAAAAACTTGAAAATGCTTTGCTGTAGCCCTCATTTTGTTTAATTGAACTAAGTGACTGAATATTTAAAATAGAAAAAAGTATTTATTCCCTATAGAATAGTAAGTAATCAGCATCCATTTTACTCAGGCATAGGGCTCATCTGTCTGTTCACCCAGCTGTAACCCCATCTCATAGGGCTGCTTTTCCTGATGATTTTGAGAGATGCAAGTCTTAACTATTTCTGATCAGTATGGTGTTGCTAACCCCATCAGTGAATATTTTCTTTTTAAAAAATTATTTCCAACGTGTGCTATGAGGTCAGAAGGTGCATTAGTGTTATTGATCCCAGGTTTTCAGTCACAGACAGGAGGATAAAAATTCCAAAGGATTCAGCTGGTCTAGCTGTTGACTTTTTTTTGCCAAATATACTCTGGGGGACGAGCCTCACAAAACGTTAGAGAAAAATGTCTGGTCCTGCAAGGTAGGTGTGATGCACTGAATGTAAATGAGAGCAGAGTTGTTGATGATTATTAAATTTGTAATTCTGGCTAATACTGGTAAGTGTATTAACATAAGGGGATGTCAGGAGCTGACCATATGGTCATCTCACCATCTTTGCCATAGTAACAAATGGGAAATAGCATAGCTAAAGGGTTTTAGAATTTGTTCTGTGTTGTCTAAAATACATTTATTTTTCTCTTCGTGTCTGTCTTTCTCGAAAATATCCCCCCTCCCCAAGCACCAAAGAGATTTCATTATCACACAAAAAACCCCTCAGTTTGCACTGATGTTTGATAAACGCATGCGAAGCCCCCGCTTGTATTTCGTGCTGCTGGAGTTCCTACATGCTGACGACCAGTGCACTATACTAAAGTTCTAACATGCTGAGGATGAAGAAGATATCATGACCTCTTTTTATTTGTTACATTTCTGAAAGCTAAGTGGAGCAGGAAGGACACTTAGTGATTTCCTGTGCTTGGAAAGCAGAGAGTTTAGAGTGTTATATTTTTAATTCAGTGCATGAGTTTTCATTCTCTCAGTTTAATTCTCTCATACACACGCAGTGACAACCACAAATGCTCTGTAGCATGACTAAGGCTTGCCACTACAATGGCAAGAGTAGTTTTAACCTATGAGTTACTGAATTCCAGTGGCTTGTTCATTCAGGCAGTTTTTTTTCACTTTTTTTTTGTTGTTGTTTGGCTTTTCCTTCAGTCTCCATACAAGTTTGGCCTCCACCAGCAAATCCTTGGAGAAAGCTGAATCACTACTTTGCATAAAATGAAAAAAAACTTGCATTCCAGTGCTTTATCTATATTTTCTTATAATCCGATTTAGTGTGGAATACAAGCCTGAAAAACCCTTAAATCTTTCTGTAATTCTTGCACAGCCATTCACAATGGATTTGTACAGTGCAAAGTCAAAGCGATTTGGGTTTAGAATAGTAGTAAGTTTAAAAAAAAAACAACCCCCCAAAAAAAAAAGAGATTAGTTGTTTTTTTTTGCAGTTTATCAGATTTCACTATCAGTGCCCTCTTCCCAACTAACAGTACATGACATGTACATGACATATACAATCTGCAGGGAAAGGAATATAGAGTCTATATGCTTATATTCCTCTGTATAGAGGAATTTACCTTTTGTAAGCCATGCAGTTATAAGAAAAAAGCTCCATGCATTGGATGTTTTAAATCCTGTTGTTGTCTTGTTTTGCATAGCTTTACTTTTTTCATAATATTTAAATAAGCATATAATGGAAAGGATAGAACATGGAAAAATAAATGCTACAGAGTGGAAAAAACAGAGTCTGAAAAGTTGCTCTGTAAAGTCTGATATGAAAAAGAGAATGGTTCTTGTAATCTCAGCAGTCAATTTGTCACCGAAAGTGGGAGGACTTGTTTGGCTTATTTTTTCTGCATCTGTTTGTTTGTTTTTTTAATTTTTGTTTTTTTTGGTAGCCATTGAGAAGTAACAAACCAAAATCTATTCAGGATGTAGTAGTGTGATCCGAAAAGCAGGACAAACTGGAATTTGTCATCAAGTTATCTCTTCTTGTGAGTATAAAGGGATTAATGACTCAGGCATTAGGAATAATTATATCTGGCTTAGCTGGACAGTGTGTCTAATATTAGCAGTAGGGCAGTAGGTGTATTCTAAATGCAGCCTGAGCTATTGGACATGTTTGTAATGTGAATGTGTATGTAGTATTGGTTTAGCTGTGGGGGTCTAAAGGTGCTGGTTGGTGCACGTGCATGTTAGTAAATAATATGTGAACATATAAATTGCTAGGCGGGTAGTTAAGAGAATGTTTCCCTGCTTTTCCTTCTTTACTCATTCTATGAGATAGCTTTTTTAGCATTTGCGTTTTAGAGCTGTCCTCAAATATATCTAATTTAATCAAATGAATTTAACTATTACTCCGTTTGACAAAGGCATTTCCTTTAGATTAAGTCTCTTTGAATGTTTATGTTACAAGTTATTAATGTGAGACTGCTCCACTGATGCCTCGTACCACTGCAGTAGGTTAAGAAAATGCTCCAGTTTGAGAGGAGGGTACAGATGTTTGACATGGCAACACCATGAAGTGTACTGCATGTCCTGATTGTTGAATATCTGTCACAGATGACTTTTCTCTACAGATATGTATTAATTTCTGTCCTAAGCCTTAGTAATTGATCCCCTACCTAGAGAAGAGGGTGGAGAAAGGAGAAAAGAAACTATTGGAAAATCAGATTTGGTGTGCAAACCCATGTAGGAAACCCATTCTTTCCTCCTGGAGTTTATAATTGTACCATCACCTTGAGCTGGTATTTGTAGAGTTGTCTTCTCCGAGAGAAAAGGCATCTTCGGTTAGAGAGGTAAGTGGGCGCGTGGAAAGCAGCAGGGAATCCTGTCTGTTTTTTAAGTAGGTGGGAATATATGGCGTGTTGTTCATCTAGATATTATATTTCTTCTATTTATTTAAATATCTAGTATTTACTGTCTCTGGGACCCTAGGTTCCCCTTCCCACTAAATATACCATCATGGCTACTGGCTGTCATCCCCCTATACACGCCATACAGTTGCAGCTTCTCATGGAGATGTGTTGCTGGGTCCTTCAGTAACCAGCTGAAAGCAAATGTTTCACATGGGTGAGGGTGTCTATATACTGCTCTTTCTACCCCTCGGCCGCCCTGGGTGTGTCTTGCAGAAGGACTTGTCCATCGCAGAAAAATGGGATGAGCAGTACTAACTGTTCCTGGTAAAGCTGTGTCCATGCTTTATTTCACTTGGGAGAAGAAGAGGGCTCATAGCCTGGGAGGAACTGTCTCAGCAGAAGCTGGTGCAAATTGATTATTTAATAACAAACAAGCACAGTGCCTGCTTTTTTATTATTTTTATGCCTATGGAACTTGCACACAATTGGTGTGGTGAGATTACTGCCTAAGGCTGCCCCCAAAGAGCTGCAAGAACAGGAGGCCATGGGATTCATGCTGGTTCTGTTGCATGTCTTAATGAAGCTTTAAAATGCTTGAAATTGTCTTTGAAATGAAATATTCCATAGCTGCAGTTTAGCTGCAGACTTTGTAATAATTGCTTAGCCAAATAAAGGGAAATTGTGAGGAACAAAGAAAAGTTAGATGGATGGCTAGAAGAAAAAGATTAAATAAAAAATTCATGAAGAAGAGAAATAAAAAAAAAAATCACAGCATCATAGGCTTTTGCACCAAGATTTTCCTTCCAATATCTTTTCTTCTCCAACTATTACTGTGCATTTTATGCTCCCTGTTTGCTACAAATGCTAGAAAAACCTTTTTCTATAGGAATAATAGGGAAAATTGTCACGAATTTAAGCAGAAACTGGAACATGGAGTAAAATTTTAAAAGGGGTATGCATTTCACTGCCATTCTGAGTGGGGGTATGTGGACTGTAAATTATTAATGATTTGTCTGGAACTGCTCTTTTTTAACTCTTAAATCAAATGTAACTGAACAGAAAAAACCCCAGGAAGACTTTTTTCATATTTGTCATCCCAACTTGTACACTTACAGCCCTTCCTCATTCAAATTTACTGCTCTTAGTGGCCATTAGTAGCAGAATGAATAATATCCTGTGAATAAATCCTCCCATGGTTACCCTTTCTCTCCATTTGTAGATTAAGACCAGCAAATCATTTTTTGTGGACACGTATTAATATCCAAAAGTGTCTGACAAGTGTGCAGTTGTTTGTTTTGAGCAAATTATATTTGAAGTATCAGTACACCCTCAGGTTTTGTGTTCCTGCTATGACATGAAAAACCACTCTGGAATGAGTTTAAATTACAGGGCATTTAGGAAGAAAATACAGAAGATAGTTACAGTGAACAGTAGGACTTCAGGGGAATACCTACAAGCTAGTTGAGGCATTTTAAAACACGAATATTATTGTAAAGTCTTTAGGTGATGTATGGTAATAGATATTTAATCTTGCAAAAGCACTTTCATTGCTTACTTGTTACAGTAATTTAACGGATGAGTGATGCTATTAGTGGACCACATGTATAATCCAGACTTTTTTTGTTCAAAACATTTCTCTAGGGTTTAAATTTCTAAACATGTTCAGAGGTAATTTGAAGAAATTTAGCCTATACACAAGCTGTGGGAAACATAATTTATTCAGTTTTTTTTTTAGCATTTCTTCTCCATTTAGGGGATAAAAGAAATCACTATGTATAGATATGTGCAACTTTAAGTGGGCTGAGTGATATACCTTGTTTGGATGGGGTTGTTAGAAACCAGAGACGGTGAATAGAAGGACATGGAGACGGAGGGAGATGAACAGAGGGCTTAAAACTAACTGTAAGTTATCTGAACAAACATACAGTTTCAGACTTTCCATCACTGTTTGGTTTGTTGTGTTTTGGTTTGGGGTTTTTTTGAGAGAGAATTGCATTAGTAGTGTCTTTAACATAGTTCTTGCAAGAAAATAAAACAAAAAAGCAAAAAGCTGACATTGTAGTAAAACCAGCCTTTCTTTCCATCCCAACACTTTGGGATGCTGGGAGGATTGAAGATAGACATCTGGAAAACAGATTATTATTATTATATAATAAAAATAGACCTATAAGTTGTTTTCTAAACACCGGTTATTATGATAAATTCACACTATATTGAAAAATTAGAGAGGTTCATTGACAAGTATTGCAGTTTTTTCTTCAACTAGGACTTAATTTCTTTTCTGCACACATGGCTTTGTTTTGCTGAAACTCAGGTATCACCTACACAGAGCAGGAAATTAGGGAAATAATCTGTTGTAAATGTCTCTTTGACTTTGTGAGGAATCACTGCACAGTCACATAGTTCAGTAAAGAACTAAAATGTGTTTGTTGACTCCAAGCTCAGCTGTTTCCAAATAAATGTTTGTGAAACCTCCAACTTTAATAGCCTCATTGTACCATCCAAAAGATGTGCAAGAGAATGAATAGATGATGACCTTTCAGATAGAGAACAAGCTGTTCACCATGTCTTTTCATTTACTGAGACAAAATACTCTTTTTATGCAGAGATAATACTTTCCACCGTTTTTAACAATGTTGGGTAGAATAAAGAATTTAATTGTTTTGCTTCTGGGTGCAAGGGGTTTAACCAATGTGTCCTTAGATCAGGACTCTTTCTAGATCAGCAGTGTTAAGTGCATTGAGCTAGATGGACTTACTTGAATTCTGTTTAAAAGACACTGGAGGTATTTTGAATCCCATGCTCACAGGGTGGGATGTCATTAGCTATCCATCCGTGTTTATCTGCGTGACATCTGTCTGTGAATGATGTATGGATGAATCCTCATTGCCATCGTGCACCGCAGCTATGGGATCAATAATTTACTGATAAGGTCCAAAGCAGCTGTAAGGGAAATTGGTCTAAATGATTGTGAAATTGCAGCCTTGCTGTGAAAAGCTGCTGGGATGCTCTCAGTTGCACACTTGTACACAAGCACGAGCTTGGACCGGAACAGATCACGAACAAATAGTGAGAAAATCTGGTACAGAAATCAGGGCTCAGCCTTGTCTTTCTCATGTGAGGTATGGTTTGGCCCTTAGTCTTTGCAGTTGTAAATCCACCACTTGAATCACAACTTAGTATAACTGGGGCTAACTAGTACCAGCTAGTTATACTGGTAAAATATTTTTGCTCTACCATATAACTGGAATAATTTCTGTTGTTGTTCAGCCTCTGTCCATGTTTCTGTTCTTATCTGAAAAAAAAAGAGTTGTTCTCTTGTTGAAGGGAACACAGAGTATTTGCTGAAATTAAAAGAAATACAGTCAACAGGAATCCCTCAAAACTTAAGGAAATCTTACCATTTGGGGAAAACAAAACAAAACCAGAAAAACAAACAGAAACATTTTTATTTTGTGGTTAAAAAGACCAATAAAATTGTCTGTTTGCATAAAAGAAAAGATTTTGTTGTTTGAACCAAATACAGATTCACTCCTAGACCATGCATCATGTATGAGTAGTTTACTGAAATTGGAATCAAATTTGTTTAAGAATTTTATAATGATTTCATTTGGAAGGGAGCTGTGAAACCATCGGGTCCAACCCGTGCTGGAAGGGTCAGTAAGACGAGGATGCTCAGAGCTTTGCACAGGCAAGCCCTGAATACAGTGATGTTGGAGGTTCTGCAGGTAACCTGTTACAATGGTTGGGCGTCCTCACAGGTGGAAAAAATAAGTACCTTGATCTAGACAGATCTTCTTTTGTTGCTGCCTCTGATGGTTGCCCCGTATCATTTAGTAGCACACCTCCAGGAAAAGTCTGGCTTGGTCTTATCTCCATTCTGCCACTGGATTTTTGAATACCACCATGAGATTACCTTGAGCCCTGTCATCCAAGAGCAAACCCAGTGCTTTCAGCCCGGTGATGTGTGCAGTAAAGGTTTGGAAAAATCCTAAAAATAGTGTGGCATGGGAATGAGGAAAAAAAAGTTACGCTGAGATCCAAACTGGTCTTCATCCTGACAACCTGAGGTGCTACAACTGCGATGTGTAAGGGATGGTCTGTTAGCAAGTACCTTCAGCCTGGTTTTGTAACAGATAGAAACCAAGTGGAGAAAAAAAGTTCATTAATACAATTGAAGAAACTTCAGAGAAAATGTCTCAGCACTTACAGTGATGCCCACAAGACCAACCAACCAGCTAAAGATTTGAATATATTAATGTCATGGTTCTCAACTCCTGTGCCTGGATGTTAATCACAGTTCATGGCAATCCTGGTTTTCTCTCCTATTACTAAGATCTGAATCTTCTGAATTTCCAGAACAAGCTAACGTGTGGAAAGGCCGCTTTGTGTGCAGCTGAGCTAACCAGGATAGCAGTGTTTGTTACAAAGACTCTTTCTTATTGATTCCTGAACTGTTACGAATTATTTTGTGCATGCTTGTGCCTGTTGGTGCTTTGGGAGCTGAGGATGTGCTTGTTAAATAAAGGGACTGATCTCGGTAGCGGCAACACATAGTTAACTTTTCGAAACGTAAAGGTTTATGTATTCTGTATTCTTTGGACCTTTTTTTTAAGGGTGGGGGTCCTGTTCCTGCCATGCCCAGTAACAGGAGTAGATACTCTCTTCCTGCTCTTACTAATGTATTGTACCTTGGGCTCTTTTTGTCTTCCTCTGCAGAAACTCTCCTGGATGACTTCCTTCTCACATACACAGTTTTCATGACGACCGATGACTTGTGCCAGGCACTTCTGAGGCAATATCCTTTTATTGAATGTTGTATTCACAGGGGTCACACACTTACTTGTAGTTTTATCTATTGTTGAGCCTTATATCAAAGTTACATGCCTGGTTTTGAAACAGATGCCTAACTCATAGCAACAATGCAATTTTATGTCAGTTTTTGTTTAAAGATAAATAAACCTTTGTAACTGTGACAAGGTAGAATTTAAAGTGGGTTTAAAATGTCCCCAGGTTATATTAATTCATCAAATACCTACATGTGCATAACACATTTCAGAATACACAAGGAGAAAAAGTAAAGAATTTTACAGTCTCTGCTCCTTTTATCATGTGATACAGGATGTATGTCTTAACTCATTGTGAGATAAAAAAATTATTTTCATGTATTTCCAATGACTTCCATAAGCTATGGATCAATATTTGAATAAACTTGTGGCTATAAAATGAACTTCCTTTTTTTTTTTTTTAACATCTTTTTTCTGTCTTTAACTTTTGTGGTGAAAACATCATCTTTTTACCTTACAAAAGAAAGAACCATGAAGGGACAGGACTAATGTACAAAGTGGGTATCATGTGACATTTGGTCTTTCTGCCTTATGAATAGAGAACAATGGTAGAAATAGTATTTCAGGTTTTTTTAAATTTTATTTTAGTAGTGTTACTTCTGCAGATAAGATAATTTGTGCAGGCAAAAAGAAACTGACTTCCTTTGCCTGTTTTTTGTGTTATTGTTAGTGATGCTTTGCCCTCCTTCCCACAGACATTCACGTTGTCATCCGTGTGCAGGACAAAGCTTCATTCTCAGTTCTGCAGAAAAGATATGGCTGAACATTGTATAATTCCTTTTGAACTGATTTTACTTTTACAGACTCACCTCTCTAATCTGTGAGGGAAAAAGCTCCTGTTGGCACAGAGGATGAATTGCCATTCCTGTTACTGAGAATTTCATTCCTGAAAGTTATGAAACTCCTAAAGCTTCAGACAGGATAAAACATTTAAAACTGAGCAGTGCAGTGAAAAAAATCTTTCATTAGCGAATGAGATTATTGCAAAGTCTTTGTCAGTAATTTTAAAGTTTCTGTGAGACCTTATTATATGTTCCTTAACCTACTGCACCTATTGTGCTAAGAACCACCAAGGGAAAGAAGACGACTCTGATGTGTCCTGTAGGAAAAGAAAAGTCTTGCATTTGGTGTCTCAGTGGACTTCTCTCTACAAAGACTGGTTACATGAAGATGAGCATTTAAAGCAATTTTTAAAGGTATTGAAACAGTTTCTGTGATGCATTTCAGCACCGTTTAATTACATACTGTGTCTAAAAAGCCCCAACAGCAAAATCTATAAAACGTATTTTTTCATACTTACTTTCTTCGCTGTGAAATCTATAATATAAAATGATTTACATGTGTCTTCTTTAGATGCCTTAGATATAGTCAGTTTAAACAGAAATCCTGTATTGTCAATACAGTCAACATTAAAAGCGTTCCTTTAACATATGAGACTTATGGAACTCCTGTGGTCTCTAGAAAATGGGAAAAGTTGGGAAGGTAAGAAATAAAATGGCAAAGATGTGGAGGTTCCTTGGACATACTGGTCATGTCTGTCAGAACAGGATCTGCGGTTGCTATCCAGAGCATTATAGACATAGAGGGTTTTGAGATGTCTGTGAGAGATGCTACTTTGACTGAGGAGTGAAATCCTATTCTGGATGTTTGCTGAGTGTTTGCTGAGTGCACGTGGAGAGCAGCATAGCTTTACGTGTTTTAATAACTAAAATTTTGTTCCTTACTTGTTAGCAAAGTTCTTCTGATATTTCTGTAGGAGTTCCAAATGCTCTTATAATTCCCTTGTAAATTTGCAAATAGTGCTGTTGTTGCTAACCCAAAATCTATCTGGTTACTTATTTTTTTTCAATATATTTCTTTTCCCTGCTGGTTGAAAGATGAGAGTATTTTAGGAGACTTGGCAGTATCTTCCACTTTTCCTGATGAGACTCTTTATGACTGGAGATCTTCTTAAGGGTCTTTTATCTCTTCAGTCACTCGCTCAAGACAAAGAAATGAAACATTGAATGAAATGTGGAGAAAGTCTTGAGATTCCTTTTTTTATGGTTTTGTTTTGTTTTTTAAGTAGGACACACTGCACATGGAAGCAGAGACCCTAGGATTTTTGCTGTTTGGTACTGGATGTGTGTTGATGTTCTGGAAGGGGGGCATCAGTTATGTCACACTGAGTTGCACCTGTCTGGATGCAAGGCTTTCTGGCCATGGTGGTGTGTGACTGTGCACTGTCTCACAATTCCTCTTCTGGAAGCTCGTGTGCAATATTAAACAGCAATAATGTTAATGATAGTTGTAGTTATATGTGAAAAACCAACACACAGGGTCGTAGGCTAAAATCATTCATGCAGAAGTCTGTGAATGGGGGGGGCTAAAGCAAACCTGGTGACTCAGCTCAGCCATATGATCCTCGTCTTCTTAGAAGGGAAAGAGAAGGCTCTACGTGCAGATTCAGAAAAAGTGTAGAGAAGATATTTCCTAGAATTTCAATCACGACAATGTCTTCCCCCAAAATTAGAAGTAAGGTTTATTTATGTATTAGTTTACAACTAGGGAGAGTTGTGGGAGTTTGTGGGAGACATCAACTCAGTTTAAAATGCATGCAAATGTGAAAAAAGGTAAAGTAGAATGTTTGCCATTTTAAAAGTCTTAATCTAGTGAACCCTCTTTGTTGTCATTTTGGATAAGTGATGATGATGTGGTGTGTTGTAATGCTTCAGAATCTGACCTAATCCAGATTTCATGTAATAGCCACCTGTGGTGTTTTAAATTTTCCTGCTTATAGACAAAATAGTACAAGCATTTTGCCCTCTCACTTGGTACACAGTGCTAAGAGTGTTTCTCCAAAGGCAAGCTGAATATTGACCAGTCTGTAAATTTAAACAGGAATATTCTCTCCTTACAGGTTTTGCATAAATATAATGATAAAACTTGTTTTAGTAGGATAGTGCCTGAATTGACTTAGACCATTGATATGATGCCTTAGATTTATGTTTGAATTGTCAGATGTTTGCAGATACTGCTTTATTTTGTAGACGATATACAGAAATGTGTTAGATGATGTGTATGAGTATCCTGTTCTTGAGAAGGACCTGAAAGAATTTCAGAAGATACTTGGGATGCATCGCCGTCAGTAAGTATTGATTATATTTGTGATCAAGTCTTCTTTTATTCAGAGTGTAATTTATTTTTGTTGTTATCTTTCTGTAATTCAGTAAAGTGATGAGTGATACAAGTGGCATATTCATTCTTACAAATCATCTCTTCTTTAAACTAAAGCTAGATTGTTCAATTTTCTCTGATGTTTGTTGGGCAGTGTTCGTGATTCAGCATTTACTCCCATCAATTTCATTTGGGATTACTTACAAGCAGAGCAATAGTTTGTGGAGAAGCTGGCAAAAATTCCCTCAGAAGTTGCAATCTGTGACTTCAGATGGTACCTTCATTCTTTCTGCAGTCCTGAGAAGCAAATCACTTGGAATAGTAATCTCAGAGTTATTATTTTACTAATAATTATGGCATCTGTAAAAGATATTTAATTGGCATGTTTTTCCAACAAACGGAGGTTGTTTCCATGGTTTGGCCATTGGGGAAGTGGAAGGAGCTGTGCCCTTGAGGGTGACCCTGACTGCTGTGTTTGCCTACTCCCACAGCTCATGGGCTGGCAGCGTTGCTTTTCACTACATCGATTATACAAGTCAAAGGAAAGTTCTCTGGCTGAGCCAGATGCCTTTAGTTTTTCCTGAAGAACCTCTGCAGCCTTTCTGCAGTGACCACTTAGTGTTAAAAACTTTCTAATGTTGTAAACGTTGTAATAGCTAAAACTTCCTTTTCCTAAGCTTTGGCTGGAAAGAATAACTGGGATTTTCCTTTTTGTTTCAGCACTGTAGATGAGTATTCACCTCATCGAAAGGTAATGCCAACCTCATTGTTGCTGATTGCTAGATAACTTACCATCTCACTTCTTCCCCCTCTGCCCACTTCCCTCTCTTTTCTTGGCTTCTTAACTGAAAGTGACTGGTGACCAAAAACACGACAGGACACATCAGTGAGATTAGACCTGCAATGCTCCTTAAGGAACTTTTTTTTTCCTTTGAGTGCATCCTGGATATCAGCTGTGTGAGCTAACCTGCAGTGGCTGTGACAGTATTAGCATCTTAACAAGATGCTTTGAGATGTCAAAATTCAGGAGAGGCCTTGGAGTGTGTCCCCACCGAGCTTGAGGGATGTAGCAAGCTGGGCAAACCAGGCTGAACACAGGCATTGACATGGATGTCAAGTAAACAGAGCAAAGGGCAGATTTGTTGTGACAGGGACAGACAAAAAGAGAGGAACATGAATCTGTCTGTTTAATTGGAAGGAGAAGTTGTAGCCAGAGAAAGTTGGCGTACAAACTGCTCAGAGGTGAATTGCTGTGCTCGTCAATTTTACTGGACTGAAGCTGAAGTGTGTAATAAGCTTAAAATGTTACTGCAAAAATGTGGAAGGCAGAACATGAGATTGTAGTGAAATTGCTAAATAGGCTGATTGGTACATAGGAAATGTCTGTAAGAATAAATGTATAAGAAATAGGCTCTGAACATGACTACAGAAAACCTTGAATTGTGCAGGCTGCTTAGCCTTGGCATGTCCTAATTCCTCCAAAATCCCCACCTTGGCCATTATTTAATAAGGCAACTCCCAGTTTACTGCTCCAAGAAAGGGTGGGTGTACTTCCTATACAGAAACCTTTTGGCCAGACATATGGGTTGAATGCTGTATTCTGTGAATTACTGCTTTGTAAACAGCAGGGATGCAAAAAAATCACTGTTGTCTTCTTTTTTTTTTCTTTCTTTCTTTCTTTTCCACTCCCTCACAGAATAAAACCTTTTTCCACCAGTTCAGTGTAAAGGAGAACTGGCTGCAGCAAAGAGGAACCGTGAATGAAACAGAAGAAAGTGAGTATAAATGAAAGAGTGGAGGAAAAGCTCAAAAACTGTAAAATTGTTTCTCAAGGACTTCAGTGTAAATATTCTTTAACTGACATATAGTTTTTGAATAGGACCTTGGGGACACAAAAGAAGAAATATTTGGCTGTGCAAGTTTACCTTCCTTCCTCCTGGCTTACAGGGGTCAACAGTGCCATGATATCTCAAGGATATCTCAAGAGGTTTTTGCCCTGTCCGGTTCCTCCAGCACCCCTGTCACAGTCCTGTGTGCCTCCCAGGTGTGCTGGCAGCCCCTCCACCAGGCATTACTTGTGCTCCATTTCATGCTCTCGGTCTCTTGACCTATATCTGGGTTGTGAAAGGTGAATGAATAAGCCTGTCACATGAAATGGGCCGGGATCTGCTAACTCTGGGAATGTGCCTTAGTTCCTTCTCTGCTCAAAAACATCTCTGCGTGGAGTGCGAGCTGCCGCTTCACTTTAGTGTCAGCCATTTCAAAAGGCGGTTTCCCTCCATTACTACCGATACAGTAACGCAGTGAGGCTGCCGCCCTCCTGTAATGCCTGTACGAGGAGCCAGGCAGAGAGGAGAACAGTGTGTACGCGAGCTTGGAACAGCAGAAGGACCTCCTACCTGGCAGCCTCGCTCCTTGACAGTATATCTTCATTTCTTACTGGGAGCGAAACTCCGGAAGTTCACTTGAAGTCAGTGTATTTTTAGTGCTCATTTGTGACAGAATAAAAACTGAGCTCATTTGATGCCAAGTCGAAAGATTTGTACAGTACGTGCTGCTCATAGATAATCCTCTTTTTGTGCTTCAAATGTAGGGGGTTTTGAGGTTTATGTTTCCAAGGCTTCTTCTAAAAGGGGTATATCTGGATGAGAACCCCCACACTCATTCTTCTTTCAAAGTTGGACACAGCTTGTGGGTGACTGTAAAGGAAAGAGTACTGGCACCGGAGAGGGGACAGACTGTGTAACTGTGGTGGGACAGTCACCAGGACAAGACCCAGCAAGACCAGTCCTGACTGAGTTAAATTGCTTTTGTCTCACTCCTTGAGAGCAGGGGCTGTGGACTATGATGGGATTGAAGGAATGAAATAGCTGAAGTGACTTTGGGGAAGGGAGAGACAGATGCAGAGGGTGACATCTAATCCTGTGTGGTGAAGTGCTGTCTGACTGATAGTGCTTGTGGAGGATGGGTCTGACTGAGATGCACCATGCCACCTGACCAGAGGTGTTTTATCCTCTACTGCAATCATTACCAGGGCAGCTTGCAGTCCATGGCCACTTCCTCCCCCTGGCATTCCCTCCTTCTCACAGAGGAGCAGCAGAGGCTCCTGGAAGAGATGACATGGTTCATCCCAAAAGATGGGATACCACAGATAGAACGTTGGAGAGGTGTGAGGGACAGAATCACTGTGGTGGTTGTGCTTGAGCACCTGACCTGTGGGTTGATTTAGTTCAGTGTTAAAGAAAGGATAGATCAATAGCCCATTTATAAATTGACATTGCTGTTATTGTCCCTTTGCAAATGACAGAGAGGACATTTCAAACTAATTCACTGTAAGCAAGGTGTGTCACTCTGCATATGGAATCCAAATATTCCTGTCAGATTTTTTCAAAATTTATTTTTCTACCTAGTAATTTAAAGTGCAATTGGATGTCTCTATTTTCATGATGTGTATCCATTTTGATGAGAGATTCTGCCATGAGCATCTCATTTACTCTCTGTCAGCAGAGACAGGTTAAAAAGGAATTATAAAATCAAGTTACTTTTTTTCCCCAATACTCAGTGTTAAGTTCTTCCTTCATTCTCATATTCATTTTTTCTTTACTACAACAGGAAAAAACCCCTATTCTAAAGGATAGAGTTCTTAGCTGCTTCTGGCATAATCTTCACTAATGAAAGTGCCCCGAAGCCATGAAGATCTGTAGGACAAGCAAAGGGCTATCGCTACATACATCTGTCAATAAAGATAATATAAAAAATACAACAGTTCTGGAGAAGAAAAGTTGTCCTGTATTGGCATGGTAGCAGCCTGGCTATAATAAGAAGTGTCAGAGTAGAAGGAAATGGAAAGTTTAATTAAGCACTGACGTGAGTGTGAAACCAAGAGCTGTGACGATTCTGATTAGCAGATGTAATTTTAAAAATATTTATGCAAGTCTGCAGCTCAGTTTCTTCCGCTTTAAGCGTGGCAGCCGTATTTCAAAGAACTAGCTAGGGCAAACTCGGCAAAAGGTGTAAACGTAAAATTCTGGCGGGCAGAGAGAGTGTGCATCCCTTTTTGTAGCAGAAAAAAGTAATCGCTGAGCTGACCACAGTATTCCCAGAGCTGAACCAACTCGTGGACCTCAGTGGAAGTAGAGAGCCCAGGGAATTTCCCCACACCAGTCCCATTTATATGTGCTGCTTGTGATTCAGGAAATGAGTTGTCAGAACTGATTGTATGGCTGTTTGGGCAGTCTCTGCTGGTGCTAAAATATTCTGGCAATGCAAGTAGTTTAGATGTCTAGACAGATAAGCTATCAGGAGTGGTTGAAAATCTGGGAGCACTGTCCTTGCAAAGCTTCCTGTTCCAGGTGGAAGTGGAGGTCCAAAATAATTTCTGCAGCAGATATAAAATATACTGAAAGGACAGTGATTTATCTGAACCTAAAATTAAGGGAGAAAAGATGGCAACAGCTGAGTTTGCAGAGAAGATAGGCAGTGAAGGAGGTTATCTCTGTCAAATCCTCAGGGTAGGAAGTCTTAAATAGATACTGCTGTGGGAGTCTGTGTTTCCATTGCTTGCCTCTCTCATTTCCCAGGAACAGGAGGTGGGGAGGGGGAAAATGGTGATGTTTATGGTTAGTTTCATGTCCTTTGTGTCAGGGTGCAGTGACTGCCCTTCCTGCACTAGCCAGGCGGCTGAGGCATTGCTGTGGTGGGGTCTGCAGGTTTGTTCCTTGCACTGTTCGGGTATCTCTGCCTACAGCTGAGCTTGTCTTTCTTCCTTTGTGCAGTTTTCTGCCGTGTGTATATAACAGAGCACTCCTATGTCAGTGTGAAAGCTCAAGTGTCGACTTCAGCTCAGGAGATACTGAAGATCGTGGCAGAAAAGATCCAGTACCCAGAGGAGGAGTTGGCGCTGGTGACAGTCTCATTCTCTGGTGGTAAATAACTTCCCTTCATCTGATTAACTTACCTTTTATTGCATCAGGTAAGGGAGGGCTGACATTTTCTGATGCAAGGATACAGCTGTTCCTCTATGGGCCCACAGCTGGATGACCAGGGGAACAATGAGGAGCTGCTTCCCAGAGGCTTGTT
This sequence comes from Struthidea cinerea, assembly GCA_013397865.1. NCBI lineage: Eukaryota > Metazoa > Chordata > Aves > Passeriformes > Corcoracidae > Struthidea > Struthidea cinerea. Next base: position 523,315 of record VZTI01000768.1, on the reverse strand, counting down.
TCCATGGCAACAGCTCTTTCTTGGGTACTGTGGGATGTAGCATCTCCTGGCTGGGAAGGGAGTGTAAAGAACTCTCAGTCTCCAGCAGTATTGCAAGGTTTTATTTCTTTTCCACGGATGAATCTGCTACTTTGGAATTTAAATTAATTTTGAAGGCAATGAGGCATGGTTTGCTTTAAAAATATAGATGGGAATAGCAAGTACTCTATGCATGGCTGTTTCCTCATTTATGGCAGGGGTAACAAAAATTCTTGAGGAGAAAGGAGGAAGAAGTGTTTGCACAACTGAGATACTGAGAGCAATCTCAGCAATATTTTGTAAGCAGTCTTCCTCACAACTGACATCTTTTGCCTATTGTTTTAGTGTTAGTCATTAAACAGAAGGGCTTATTGTCTTTTTTAAGAAAGACTAGAGTGATCGTGGAATGACACTAGGGACCAGCCGAAGTCTCAAGACCTTCTTTGGTGTTTGGCAGGTCTCAAGCTCCTCTTTTAGGTTGTTTTGATTGTTGTGGTGTTTTTTGGAAGCCGTTTAACTAGGTGCATAGAAAAGTGAAGCTGTATCTACAAAAGGACTAAGAGTGTAGAAAATCTTGGCAATATTCTCAGATAACATTAGTTGTTGATGATCCCCTAAGACAAAGGATGAGTCTTCTAAGTTACAGCGCTCATTGCTGCGTCTTTGTCAGTCTAATTAAATGACATGCACACAAGCGCTGACTTGTTCTGTTTATATCTTTGATTCAGAACTGGAAGGTCACATTTTTTTCCCCCATGCTGAGCTCAATTAAAGAAACATATTTTTGAGTGCACTGGTGTGGGTGGCAGGGAGATGGTGCCCTGCTCTGGTTATTGAGAGCCTGGGCACAGAGCAGCCATTGGGAGCATTACACATGGGTGTCCTGGCCATCCAGGCTACATCATTTTCAGGCTCATTTCATACTCTTTTTACCCTTCTGTGTGCCCAAACTCACCTCCAGTGCATTTCACAGCACTGTAAAATCACTGTGCTGCTGTTGTTTTTCAGGTCTTTCTCTCCTATTCAAGAGCAGGGCAAGTTTTGATCTGATAGCAATGAATCTGGTTCTCACTGCCTGCTTAGCTACAGAAAACCAACCATTCATAAATAATGAAACATACTGTATTGGTTCCCAGGAAAGCCACAAAATAGAAGTGGTTGCCACTGGGTTGTTCAATGAGAAACAGTAAATAAAATGCAGGCATAGTAGGAAAGCCATTTGTACATGACCTTTGTAACCCCTAAAATGTTATTTAGTTACGTTGCCTGAGTTAATTGGAAATACAAGTTCAGTATCCTGTTACGCATCCTGTACTGCAAGTAATAAACACCAACCTGCTCTGCCTTTTTTTCTGCTTTGTGTTTTTGCTGTTGGTGTGACTGAGAACTCCTGTCTTTCATCCACTTGCAGGGTAGCAGTATGAGCATTGGAGAACCTGTTTTTATTGTACTCCAATAATGGATAAGCTAGCTCTTTATTGAAAATTACCTTGAAAAAACATAATGATAGTTCCGCATAACGTATCTGTGGGTCAATGGATAAGTGAGCATGGATAAAAGGGAAAACTGTCTGAAATTATGTCTGGCTCTTAGACTCCTCCTAGTCCTACTCCTCATGGGCAATGCAGAGTCCAGGGTAGCTGTCAGTGTGCTTGCAGTAGTTTTGGGTCTCCCATGTATCGGGTCTCCAGAGGATTACTTGGAGCCCGCAGGAAGTGACCATTTTCGCAGGGCAGTTTTTAACCTGTGTTTTGGGTTTTGCTTTATTTTTCCCCCCACCTTTCTCTAGTTCATTCAAGATTCCACAGAGCTGAACCAGTACTCTGGAGTGGAGGAAAAAAAAGTCCTTTCTCTTTGCTACCAGTGTCCTTCTCTTTTACTCAGATACTTCCTAAATTAATTACTTTAGGTCTAGAAGAATTACTGTAAATACTGCGTTATGAAGGACTCCTCTGCTCTGTGGGGTGAATTTCATGGTGTTGGGATCCTTCAAACTTCGTTTCCTCTTGAATGGCTGTGGCCACCGATTTCATCTCCACCCCTGGTTTTGTCTCCAGTGACACACAACAGCTCAGCCTCTGGAGGCTGAGACACTCTGCTCTAACAAAAGTCACTACATTTATACTAGATACACTGGGTTGAAATGACATGTTCTATAAGGCATAGGAGGCTAGACTAGATGATTTCAGGGTTTCTTTCTGTTCTATGTGAAGTGCAGTTTGAAAGCAGAAGCAGGAAGCTTTTGTGCTCTAGTCCATCAGAGATATCTTCCCTTTATCTTGCCTGAACAGGGTAGAGATGATGGGTCCCCACAGAGACTGAATGCGATGCTTACTTACCTTCTATGGAGTTGATGTGGCATCACAGATACAATTGTACCTTTATTTCTCATATACAGCTTTTACTCCTGTTCTGAAACTTCTGTGTTTTGTTTGCTGTTTTTACAGAAAAACATGAGCTACAACCAAATGACTTGGCCATCTCAAAATCTTTGGAGTCATCCAGTCGTATGTTTGTATACCGAAAAGATCTGACTGATTCTTTGGTAAGGATCAGGATTGTATGTTTCCCATTTTTTGTTTGTCTGACTCCAAATCAAAACCTTCATATTCCTCTCAGAGGGCTTTTTCAATGCAGAATTTATTTTTTGCTTCCTTAGTAAAGCTTACTACTGAGCTGCTCTATTCCTAAAAAAAAAAATCTTTCATTAACAACAGTTATTTGACTGAACAGTAATGGAATTTGTTCATCAATTTTAAATAAACCAAAGCTTCTGTACAGCTTAAATCTTTCAATCTACATCAGCCTGGAAGAGCTGACCTGTGTTTGCACCAGAATGGATGGGATGAGGATTATTCAGGGTTCCTGTGACTCTTTCCTCCCCACCCTGCCTTGTGCCTCTGTAGCACTTAGAGTGGCTGGTACATAATCGTACAAAGTGGCGGACAAATTCCTGGATTTACTACGTGTAGAAGTAGATGTTGTGTGAGTTCCACCAGACCCATCAGTGGGGATTGCCCTGTGTTGTGGGTTAGCTGATGTATATCACTGGTGGCGTGTCCTCCTCCCTTCCTTCTGCCTGTCTCTCCATCCTCTCACCGGGGCTGGGAAGGTGAGCAGATGGAGAGATAGCGGATCTCTCTTATCCTTCCCTCTGTCTTCAGAAACCAGGATTGCAAACTCCCTCCCTCCATGTTTTCCCAAAATCTCAGCGAGGCAGGCACAGTCAGGCACTTTGCTGTTTCGATAGTTCTCTGTTAATTATGCAGATGTTTCCAGGAAAGAGCAGGGACCGTATCGCAACTGACTTCTACATGGTGTCAGTAGCTCCAGGATCTGTGCATTCGTCCTCAGGATGAGAAATGTCTATTTACATTTTGTTGGATCAATGTGCCCTGAAGAGCTGACATGCCACTATCATTGTAATCTGTCATCCCCATTATCTCCAGCGTTAGAGCCACCTCTAAAAATGTGAATATTAAGGGAATGTTTCCAGTGCAGACAGGTGACAGCCAACCTAATTTCATTAGTTGTGTAATAAAAATTGCAAAACTTGCTGTAACTGTCAGAAATATAGCACCAAAGTAATGGCTTAACTGGTGAGAATAATCTTTCATCTTGGCAGATGATTCATGTGCCAAGTTTCAGACTGATGAGGTTAAAAAAGCCAAGAGAAATGCAAAACTTTGAAAATCCAAGCTAAAAATGGAAATGTCAAATGACCCTGAACACCAGCAATACCACAGCACTCCACAGTAATATACTAAGTAACTTCTATGAATCAGAACCCACAGCGTTTTACTCTTTGTTGATTACATTTGGGGTAGATTATTCATGAAATATATGGATTTATGTTACTTGTAAAAGCGGACTGGAGGGCAAGTTATTTGTATTTATTCTAAATCCAATGTGTTTTCAGAATGATTCTTTTATATCAGAAAATTTACTGGTGTCTTAATTTAGATTTTATTTTCTGATAGTTTCAGGGATTGTATGCTTGGCCAGTGTTTTATATTCAAGGTTGGGAGAGGGAGAGGGAAGGAGAGAGGGAGAAGGCCTCACTCTCCAAAGCAAATCATTGATCCTATTGACCCATTTCCCATTTCAAGCTATTTATTAAATAGGTTATAGCTCCTTCATTTTGATTAGTGGGGAAAAAAGCCCTCAGAGTGCACTTTGAGATTACTTACTCAGCTCTGTTTGGTAACTTAGTCCAGTAGCTGTTCCCTTGCAGAACCTTTGGCATTTCTTGAGGAATTTTTTTTGCTCTTGTCTATTCGCTCAGAACCCATTTTCTGAAAATGAGGAATTGCAGCAGAGATCTGTGAGGATTTTGGGAATTAACACCTGGGATCTTGCCTCAGAACTAACAAACTTTGACTGGAACCTCTTCAATGCAATTCACGAGGTAAGAAGCACCACATCCACTTCCAGGTATATTACTGTATTGCAGTGTTGTGCCATTGTGATGCATTTTGGAGCACTGGTATTCCTGGGTGCTTGGTCCTCTGTCATGACAGCATGATTTGGCAGCTCTCAGTAGTGGTGACAGGTCCAAGAGTTACCTTGCAGTCCTTGAGACTGAAAAGAATCGTCAAGGGTTTGTAAATTTCCTGTGTTCTGGCATCTTGTACGTTACCTGTGTACCTGATGTGTTTTATTGAGATCTGCCTCAAGAGAGTAAAAGACCACGATTATTTTCTAAAAACCCTCTCTGTGAATATGTTACGTATGCAAAATGTCTTATGCACTTGATAGTGTTTCAGTAAATACAGGATTCCACAAATAGCTGTCTTTCATATCACTTCAGCCACAAAAGAATTCACAGTTTCAGCAATTTAGATGGTCACATTACTGTTCATGTTAGGCTTCAGTGAGATGAAGAATACTGGGCAGGCTTTATTTAATGGGATAATGGTGCACTTCAAGGCCCATTGGGTTGTTTCAATAACTTTGATAGGTTCTGGTTTGAGTTGCTGAGTAAAACACACAGTTAACAGCAAAAAATCTCTCTTGAAAGTATCATTCACTGAAAAGCATGTTGGCTTTCAGAGAAAATGAATGTGAAATTCCCTTGCTTTTCATCAGATGCTTTCCTTTTCTTTCATTTTGGGTTCTTTTATTCAGTTTAGACACTTTGAATTTGGAACTGGCCAAGTTTGGGGGTTTTTTTTGAACAGAAATCAAGACCCACACCTCTACTGATTAAAAATTGGCTAATATAGAAACAAGTTTGAATAGAGATTTTTCAGATTCTTCAGTGGTTTGGTATGGTTACGTTTTCATACTGGAACAGAAGTGATGAAATACAGAAATAGACTGTTTATGTCTTCTGCCTGGCTATAGCCAGAAGTGGAACTGCAGGAATTCTCACAAAAAGGGCATATCTTGCAGGACTTCCAGTCCACCTGCCTTCTGTAATAAGTCTCTAGATTTTGCTAAGCCAGACCTGAAGCATTTGTGATTGGCTCATGGATAATGAAAAAATAACCATTTGTGACCAGACCTTGTTTCAAAACCATACTTCTAAATAATTTATAGTTCATTTATATTTAAATTGTTTTTATATCCCTAATGATGTTGTCCATGTCTTCCAGCAAGAGCTGATATACTTCACGTTCAGCAGACAGGGCAGTGCTGAAAACACCGAGAATCTCAGTCTTCTGCTTCAAAGATGCAATGAGGTCCAGCTTTGGGTCGCCACCGAGGTCCTGCTCTGTGGCCAGCTCTGCAAACGTGTGCAGCTAGTGAAAAAGTTCATCAAGATTGCTGCCCAGTAAGTTACTAGCTTTGCAACAGAAATCCTTGAATTCGCATGGTTTGTTTTGGCAAGAAGTAGGTGGAGAAGCAAGGAAAGAAAATCAATTTGTCATCCTGTGTTTTGATAGTGTAGTAAGCATACCTAAATAGAACAGCCCATAGATAACAATAGCAGGCCCTGGTCAAAATTAGACGTGGTGGGGTATATGCTGCTCAAATCTCCCCAGGCAGCTTAGCTGCTGTGTCTGCAGTGTCAGCTGCAACATCCCTGATGGTGCAGAGATAGCTCCTTCCTTAGCTGAGATAACCTGAGCACCGTAAGACAACTATTTAGGCAGCAAAACAATCACACAAGACTAGATAAAAACCAAAACACTCTGTTATAAACTTGGAAGTCCTACCTCTAGAGAGGACCCTAATTGCAGTAGGCTGTTGGCCTATGTAATTGTCTCTGGAGTACTCTTTTTACTTATTGGAGGGGTAGGTTTCTTCATGTATTAGATTTGACAGTCCACTCTTCCACTGTTACTAAACAGTACTGGCATTTATTCTATGCCTTGCAGCAGAATACAAATAGATACTATACACAGAGATTTCTTTTCTCTGTAATCACTCTCTGTCTTAGTAAGCAAGGAAATGGAGCAATTTAAATATGTGCAATCATCCTCCTCACCTCTCTCCTCACTTGCTGGTCTTCTGCAGTATTTGAATATGCATGTTCATGGAAAATGTATAATTTGTTCCCTTCATCGACTGGGCTGATTTAATTTGCAAGGCACTTACATACAAAGGACTCTTCTCTGCTGAAGCACTGCCTTTAGAGAAATTAATTCTTCTAATCTAATCTAGTGTAACTCATAAATGTGATCTGATTTAGTTTGCAAGTTGTGTGGTATCCAGTAAGATGTTCATTTTCTGCCATATCAATGGCCAAAAATTGGTTGGTTCTATGTGGCTTGCTTGCACCACTGTAGCATTAATTTGCATCCCAGGAAGAGATTTGTGTCTGTCCCACATGAATAAGAATGTATTTGTTACCAGACTAAAATGTTGCTCTATTTTTATTGATTCCATTCCATTAAGTGAAAAGCCAAAGTTATGGAGACTAAACACAGTTGTCAGTACAGAGTGGACAGGCTCTCCCAGTGCACTGCAGAAGCACCCATCACTGGAGGATGTAGGTGATGAAATAAGTGAGTGTGTAGTTTTCACAGGATTTTTTTTTTTTAATCATAAAAGCTGCTTTCTAAATGAACACACCACTGTATCTCATCAGTTCTGGGAGAGTTGATGACAGAGGAACATTTAGGGTGGAAGGGTGGTGTGCTAGGCATGTCATCATGAGACACAAGCCAAGCAGCCCTCCTGTTCTGTTTATGACTAAGGCAGAGAGGTAGGGAACTATGAACAGGTCTGGCTGTTCCCCGTTCTCTGCTCACAGATTCAGCCAGGAATCTGTCTGTGATTGTCCTCTGGTCAGGAAAGCACCAGGACTGAGATCTCATCTTCATCATCTGTGTGCTTTGTGTTGAGGAATGACTGAAAAATATAAAAGCATTTTACACGAGAGTGTCAATACATAAAAGGGAGACAGAGTTTTTGAAAAACAAATCCATACACTTCTGTTGATGATTAGTCTAAAAGAGAAAACAAGGGGTTCAATAAAGCAAATTAATTAGCATGTTATTAGAAATTAACATCCTGGGGAGTTAAAGAAACAAGTCAATGTAAGGTTAGAATAAACAAATTATACCAGCAGCCTTTTTGCTCCCCAGGCAAGCAGTGGCTGCCTGTAAGAGACATTCCTTCTCTCTACAGCTTGCTGTGAGGAATGGGCCCACCCAACAGACAGTTTATGCAGGCTGCATTGGACACCTTCCTTGTTTTGAAATGAGTTGCCTTTGGGAGCTGCCTGGCTTTAATGATAAAAAGAATCTAAGCAACAAAGTTAGGATTAACTTTAAGACAGCTGAAGTGAAGTGAGAAATACACTGTCTCGAGATAGTACACAGTGATAAGGGCAGGCTTTATAAAACTTGTAACAAGCTCTGGCCATTTTCCAGGCTAAGGCCTTGGCATGTACTTTTCCCTGATGATAAATCCCAGTGAAGCCAGTGGATTCATTCATACTTAAAATTATCTTAAAAGAGGATTCTCACTCTAACACACACATGCACCCATATATTTGTATGATCTTCAAAAATCTGCAAGAGACAGGGCAATATTTCTTTTTGAAAAGGACTCAGTATTTCAGGATTTCGAGTTTCCTAATGGACTAGAAATAAGCATGGTGTTATTGTCTATGGTAAAATGTCAAAAAAATAGAGCTATTGAGCAAGTTCCATCAGGGCCTGTACTGGAACCAGTACTAGCTGCAACTGGTTTATAGGCCTATGTAAATTGAACACTAACCAGATTTTCAGACAATAAAAATGATGAAGGATTGCAAATGCATTGGAGGATAGATAGAAAAAAAGAGAATTATCTAAGGAGTCTAGTGGCATGTGCAAACAACAGCAGGATAAGATTTAATTTAGATAGATGCCAAGTAATTCAGCTACAGAATGCTAATACTGAGCTGAAAAAATAAATGCATGATTGTAAAGAACAGTGCTGTGACAGAGGTCCTTGGGTGATAATAGATGACAAATTAAAAGAAAGGACAAAATGTGGTGCTGTTCCAAATATATAATTTGCTGTTTGTTTTGTGCTTGCATAAGAACGTAGAACAGTAATTATATTTCTTCCCTCCCCACTGTCTCATTACATGAGAAAGGTGTGAAGGAAAGAAGAAAACACATGAGTTAAAATAAATTACGAAGAATTCAAGGAAGGATAATAACAATATGGAAAAGCAGATTGCAGGCCTCAACCACAAAGAGAAATTGAAGGATTCTATGTTGTACAATATACAGAAAAGATGAAAAAGGGGATGAAAATATTTATTATACAACAGAACAGAGGTCAAGGAATTATTCTGTATGGTAAAGGACAGCTGGGAGTAACTTGAACATTGAAAAGGGAAAATTACTTTTGACAGCAAAGGGAAGAAAAATAACCTGCCAACAACAGGGTTGATGAGACAGTAGAACGTTTTCTAAAAAACTTCTTAGAGACCCCATCACCTAGACTGCAGGTGGTTATGAGAGGACATTTAATGAGTTCATTATGTGGAAGATGATTGTATGTTAGTGCTGAGGGTTGAAATGAGACTCAGTAACCTAGGATACCTGTGCATTCCATTTATCTCTGATTCTGAGTACAAAAAAAATCATATTTTTATTCCTCAGCTGTAAAGCCCAAAGAAATCTGAATTCATTCTTTGCAATTGTTATGGGTCTCAACACTGCATCTGTCAGCCGGCTGTCTCAGACCTGGGAGGTAAGACACATCTTTATATCTTTTAGATGCTGTCAAAACCGTTTTGCACAAAGGTTGTATACTGGTGAATTACCTTTTCTTTCTAATTATTGGGTTTTCATGCTGAAATCAAACATGGAGGGAGTCTTGGTGGAGAAAATTCTTTGTGACCTGAAACCTAAGATATACCTTAGCTATTAAAAAAATCCCTAAATGTGTCCTTCCAGGGTTTTAAATAAAAACAAAGCATGGAGATCTTATCCTCTTAAAACAAAATAAATTATTCTAGCATTTTAAGTAGATGTCAGAACAAAAAGTCTTTAAAAGGTGGCTCCAAACAAGCAGTACCTTATCATGGAATAATTTAATTAAAAAGCATAAACAACAAAGTAGAAATAAACCTTCTCTAGTTGTCTTTCATCAGGTTTTTTTTCAGCTGCTCATCTTGAACAACAAAGTTAGGAAATGAACCATGAATAAGGAGTATACTGGAGAACAGAGATTATTTGCTTAAGAAGCTACTGGTTGCTACATTAGTAGCTCATGTGTTTAAACACACTCAGAACATGTGTGTTTAAAGGAGGGTCCCACTGGGATCTGTATTTATGTTGTGGATTTTTTGTTTCCATCCAAGTGGCATCCATATTGAGTCATAGTACCCACACTGAGTGATAGTATCTGCAAGTTTACTGCATCTGCCGATGAACCAAATATTGGGGAAGGAGTAATTGAGCGGGATGGGTTGAAGCCTTATCCCTCCTTCATGCTCTTAACACCACAGGGGGGCAGTACTCCAAAAATACCAATCTGTAATACAGAGTTGTAAGTGCTAAAAAGCTAGAAGCAGAGAAATTCTTCAGCCTTTTCTCAATATTCTGTGAGAAGACTGTCTTTCCTATGTAAACTATTTTAAACAAGGTCACAGTTTCATAAACTTCTTGCACCCGCAAGCTGTTTTGCAAGATTGTTACGGCTTTGACTTTGAAAATATTTTGGAATAGGTATCTTAGGACTTGGCCAGTCCTCTCAAGGGGTGGATGGCCGAGGAGCCAGTTACCTATTGCCACTCAACACACTTTTGCAATCTATCCTATAAAGTAGTCAGAAAATTATTAAAGCTTAAGCTTCGGCTTCCACTTGTTCATAAGCCTGGACTCTGCGTCGTTTTCTTTATGTGTCTTGGACGTAACAGCGACACAGAGTGACAGAGAAGGGCTGTGATCTGCCTTGGAGATACTCTTGAGCACCAACAGCTGAGACCAAAGGGCCATTAGAAACTTACAAACCTATCTGACACTGTCCACAGCAAAGTCTTCCCCCTTAGCTGAAACCACGCATACAGAAACATCACTCATATGTCTGTGGCTTTGGCACACAGAGAAACAAGGACAGTGACTGCAGGGACTCAGGCAAGGGAGAGCTGACTTAAATAAGAGATAAAGTTTTAGAGAAAAATATGTATCTGAGGACGATGATACAGAAGCCCCTTGCCTGTGGTATCTCTAAAACACCTCTCTAGGGAACATTTGCCCTGGCCTCCTCCTAAGAGTTGCCTTCATTCCATTTCTCTGGGCTTTGGTAGGAGAGTAAAAGAGACCAAGCATGGTCTCAAAGGCAGTGATACAGATCTCTCCTGCACAGAGACATGCGGAACTCTGCTCTGTGCTGAAGCCTCTGGAGATCATGCGCTGCCGGTGGACTTCTCTCAGGAAGAGCAGAATGTGTTGCTTGTCAGAACAAAGAGTGCATCTGCATATGTACCACTGTAAATATGTCACGTTTCTGCGTGTAAAATATTTATCAAGTCACATCCTTTCTTTTTTTTATTTGTAAAACTTCATTGCACTGGAAGTTTCAAAAGCAGAAGGTTATTTGCATTAGTAATGTGACTTTTAGAAAGTAGAGCAATGTTTTTAAATTAATTATAATTACTTACACATGTAAATGAAACAACCTAAATTTAAGCAGCTGTTTAGACAATCATATTGGCTCTGCACTTGCTTTCTTAAACAAGTAGTATGTTCCCAAGCATATTCTACTTTTTTTTTTCCTACAGTATCCAGTGTTTTAATGAGCCTCACTTTCCCTGATTTAAGATAGAAAAAACATGCAATTGCACTTCCATGTTCAGTCATTTTAACATTTTAATCATACACATCCATTTAATCTAATTGTTCTAAATCTCTTTTCGCTTGGTAGTGTCACTGTGGCTGTCAGGATCTAAGGACAAAGACAAGACAGGATTTGTACTAAGAGGGGATCTCTTTTACTAGACTAACTACTGTGGTTGGCAAAAAAAGACAGGCTTTTAGGTCCACACACCATTCTTCAAGTCTGAAATACCAGCATGAAAATTTAAATTGCGAAACAATTGCTTTGAGTGTAGTGATGTGAATCCATTAAAGCATCTTAGAGACAAAGGAAGTGGATGCTTGTGGAGTAGAGCAGGTGTTGGCAGGATGGGCAAGACAGCAGTTTGTGCCTGGGCTCCCTTAGAAAATGTTTTATGCACCTCTCCGTGGTGCATACCAGAGACAGAGTAATCAGTTTATTAAGGAAATGTCTCACTTTGGCACCAGATTGTGCCAGTGTTAACCCTGATCAGCGCTGGCATGATGTATGAAACAGCACTGAATGTGGCACCTGTTAATTTCTAGAACCCATGTTCAGGGAAGATTGATTACAACAAATTATTTAACCTGGATATGATTAGTTTCTGAATTCTCAGCCTGTGTTACTGCTACTAGCTTGATATGGATATTTAGGTAAATGCAGCAGTCATGGAAGCTGAGGAAGAAAATAAAACCAGCTGCTAACCAGCAGTTTCCATAAAAGAAGGATGCAGGTCCCCAAGATGAGGCTGCGGGGCCCAGTGCCTTGCTGGCATTGCGCTGAACATGGTCTGTAATTAGGGCTCTGGGAGCTGAGGAGCAGAGGTTAACTGCATGTTGGTGCTTTCAGCAGGCACTTCACCCAGGGCAGTCTTGTGGAAAAAAATGCCTCAGCATTTTTCTGCCTAAATCAAATTCTCTTTTTTTTTTTTTCCTTTTCCCTCTCTGTTTTCCACACTTTAGAAGATTCCTGGGAAGTTCAAGAAACTTTTCACTGAACTTGAAAGTTTGACGGTAAGTGTGGTGTTGACAGCAGAAGAACATTGCTTGCTTTACCTGCCTTCCTTCTTCCTAGTTTATTTGGAGTCTGCCTCCAAATATTATTGTCTGGAGCTGGACTTGTCATGTCAGATCCATGATTTGCTGAAGGCCATGTGGCTCTCCAGAGCTCCGAGATGGTCTGCAGACATGAAAAGGAAAGAGGCTGTGTTCCTGACAGAGGAAGGAAGGGCAGAGAGAGCCAAATGTAGTATTGGCTCACCAGCATCAATCTGGGAGTTGTTCTTTTGCTCTGGTAGCTAATCAGCCTTTATCTGAAACAATGTGCTGCAGATCAGGAGGAAAAGAGACCAGCTCAAGCTTTAAAAAACAAATGTCAGAATCTGAGGCTTGAGGGTCTTTGTCAGCATTATCAAAGCAGAATAAATAAATGTTTCCTCTGACTGTCATCGAAGTGAGTGCATGGTAAGATCACTGCCTGGCATGGGGAGCAGGAGGTCCAGCCTTTACCAGCTGTCATGCTTCAGTACTTGGAGTTCTTTATAAATGAATGTGTTTTAAAGATTCTGTGTGAGCTGGTGTACAAAAATGTTTGTTTACATTGAAAATTGAGATGACTTTTTGAATTGCCTACACAATGCCACTGAAACATACTACCTTATTTTCTTTGAAAGTCTCCAGTGTGCTCCATGGATCTTAAAGCAGTTTTTGTTGGGATTTTTTGTTGCTGTTTGGTGATGTTGGTTTTGGTTTTTTTAAAAAAGGAATTAATTAGCAATACATTCTGGGATATATTTTGCGCTATATAGTAAGAGATTTTGCTAATAGAAATTTGTGGGGAAAGTAAAGAGCAGTCCAAGTGAATCTGTTCTGCAGCTTCCTCTCAATTTAGCACTGCTTCATCTAGAGGAACATAATTGCTTTTGTTCCTTTCACTGTTTATGTTTCCTGTTCAGTTTGGCATGTCAGCTAGCTTAGAAAACCTTTAGCTACCTTGTATCCCAAAGAAACCTTTTATATCTAAATCATGTTCAGATCATAAGCCTGTAATGGATTTAGAATTGCTCTTTTTATAGCCTATTGATTTTTCTGTCTATTACTCAAATTGTTTTGTAGGATCCTTCTCTGAATCACAAAGCTTACAGAGATGCATTCAAGAAAATGAAATCTCCGAAAATCCCCTTCATGCCCTTACTTCTGAAAGGTAACGTTAAAGCTTGGCTGCTCTTCACTGTTGTTAATTAAAGTAAGTGTAAGGTGATTTTTCCTTCAGGTGCTCTTAAAATGAGTATGTGACAGATACAGTGGTATCTACAAGATAGCACTAATAAACAACTTCCTTTTAAGACAGGGGGAAGATGCCAATTTTCACACAGGTCTTAAAACTTCGTACTGTCCTGTCATGTGTGGATAGAGCTGTGATAGAGCTTTTGCTTTGGCCACATCCTCTTCAGTACAGAAGTGTGACCCTGCGAGCCCCTGAACCAGTGGCCATGGTCATCACGCTGCTCTGAGATGCCTGTTGGGAGATGCCTCCCTGCTTTGCTGGGATGAACCTCCCTGGTGCCACCCTGAAAGCAGAACCTGCCCTGTCTGTCTCTCCTGAGAGGAAGGGATTTCCAGGTCTCTTATAGGTCTGCAAGAGATAAAATCTTACTATCTAAAATAATTTTTTAAAAAATCTCTTAATACAACTGCTTGCTAATGCAGTGACCTGGGCAGCTAATTAAGTGGCCAGTATTTCAAGTATTGCATTGTCTTGGAGTCATTCATTATTAATTGCCTAGTCTTTGAACGTGGCAAACTCATTTGTTTGTTCCTGTATTCTGAAAGTGTTCTCTTTAGGCTGTTTATTCCAACCTGCTGCTGCTGCTGCTGTGAAATGTTTGAAGGCAGTTCTCCAGATCAGTCGGTGACAGTTTGGGAGCTACCAGACACTTCCCCTCTTTGCACACATCAAAGGAGTTTGCATTAATTCAGATGGATACAATTATCAAGGCTTCAGAATCAATATTTTTAAAGTGTTCTGGAGCATGTCGTGCCTGCAAACAAAGGCAGCAAACATAAGTCACTTGTAGCAATGGTGTTTGCACAGCAGTGCAATGTAGTGTATAAGAACATGCACCTAGACAGCATTTGTATCTTTAACTTGTACTGGAGATAGCAAGAAGACTTTGAAATTAATGCAGTAATGTCTTTCAGTACAGTGGTCCATAAAGAGATGTTGACAAGGTTGGTAATTCCTAAAGTATTTCATGATGCCAAGGAATTTATTCCATATCAGGCATATTGGCATTAAGGTCATTTCCAAGCCCAGTAAAATAGGCATGGGTAGCATAGAAATCATTAATAACTCAGCAGATTGCTGTATTTCATCACAATAGGAACAAAAGTAGTTTCAATTAAAAAACCCGAAAATTCTTAAATTATGAAAAATAACTTCAGAGTGTCCTTTTAAAAGTTAATTAAATTTAAAAGCAGAGCTCTCAGCACACAGGCACAGCTTTTGAAAATCAGGCAGATTTTTCAAATGTGTAATAAAATACTGTGATATACCCTTATAACCTAGTTCAGATGCAATTTTCTGCTCCACTGAATTTATCTAGACTCTTAGTTGTTGGCTGCAAAGCAAATTTCTGTTCCTTCTGCCCTCAGAGATATACACATTGCTGTCAATGACTTAAAAAGCTGTGTGGAAATTTCTGCTTCCAGTATAGGTTTTTCATTAGAAGTGATGGACAGTTTTTAACTGCATTGATACAGACACAAGTACTGCCTGTGTCCTCAAGTCGTGCCCTTTCTGTGTCCCTTTCCCTGGGTGCCCCCAAGCAGCCCAGCAGAGGAGGTGTAGAGGGTCCTGCTCCCTCCTTTCCCTCTGGTTTTTAGAATGCATCTTGGGGTTAGGAGAGGTGCTGGAGGTACCGGCAGCATATGCTGTGCTTGCTGCATGTCCAGGCTGGCATCCTGCCTGCCGCAGCCCGGCCATCCTGGGGGCACAGGGGCTCTCCATCACCCCCCCATAAGAGCCCCAGCCCCGGGTTTCCTCCGGCATTTGAAGCCGTTTAGCATTTCAATTCCAAGCAATTACAAAATGCCCCTCAGGCACAGAGTGAGCCTTTGAAACCCAAGGAAGTAAATCAGGTTGGCTGTTTTGAGGGAGGGTGAAGGTGGAGGCGAATGGGGGTGGGGGCGTGTGTGACAAAGCATCCCTGCAGGTTTCCAGTCCTAAAATCCCCCAAAACCGTGGGGTCCCTGTGAGTATCAGAGGGAGTCCTAGAGGTAAGCACAGGAGAAATGCTGAGGTGCACAGTTAGACTGGTGGGCTGGAGGCTGGCACCTCTGCTGAGAGGGAGGCTTGTCCCATTTGCTGTGTGCCATTCTCCCGCTGGCATACACAGCTGTGACGTTTAAGGAGTAAAGGTGTTGGAGTGCCATCTCATTCCATTAGCGTTTTCTCCTCATGGATCTCCTGGGTACCCTCATATCCAGGAGAGAGCTGATGGGGGTGTGGCTGTGGTGCTCCTGCCTGTATTTTCAGTAACCTGGAGGGTGCACTATTGAAGTCAGAGCTTCCACTCCCACAGGGAATCTATTAATATTCTTGGTACTTCATGTCCAAGATAGGTCTCACTTCTGACCTAAAACGCAAGAATACCCCAGAGAAAATGGCCTTGAGCTACTGTTTTAATTGTAATCTTTACTTGGCGACATTTATTTTGCCTGATATTCCCTCCCTCCAGTTCATTACACTGTGTTCAGCTCTCTTCCTGGAGCCAAATATAGACCTTTCTCTTTTCCTCTGACCTTTCTGTTGCCTTCGCAAACTGCCTCCGACAACACTGCATAAAAGTGTTTTTCCCTAGCCATGATGCTTATTTCAAGGCTTTGTACTTCACTTTGATGTCTCATGTTTAACCTCTCTGGCTGTCCACTGCTGTAGCCCATGTCTTTGGGAGGACTTGAGAGTCGTTGTGTCCCACAGAGGGAGATGAAGGGGTGTCAGAGCCAGCTCCAGCATATCTGGTAGCTCTGCCCCTGTGGAGCTCTGGGCTCAGGAACAGACGTGTCCCAGCCTGGGCACAGCCATGGGCAGAATGTCTGGATCGGTGCTGCAGGGTGTGGAGAACAGATATGACATGCAGGGCCATCCCTCTGGATGCCCTGCCCTACTCCCAGCCATCTTCTGTATATTATGCATCCCAGAAGTAGCACAGACCAGGTTTAGTAAGAAATCCTTGCTCCCACTTGAAAATACTCTTCTTAACCATCTGTAAATATTGTTGTTATCTAATAATCTCCTCATGTCATCATTAGGCCAGGCTTTTGTTTCGTTGTTACAAGGTATTGTGTCAATCCTTAATGGGATGCTTTCCTTTTTTTTTTTCTTTTTGTTGCTGTTTAGTAATTTTATTTGCATTAAAAAAAAAAGTTGTGAATAGTAATTGTTTTTCTTTTCTTTTCTTTCCAGATGTAACATTCATCCATGAAGGAAATAAAACATTTCTGGATAACCTTGTTAATTTTGAAAAGCTGGTAAGCTAATTTTGTCCTTCCTGTTTTTCAGAACATTCATGTTCTCTTCTTCCCTTTGCCTTCCTTATCTTGTAAGACTAAAAGGTTTTCTTCTGGCTGAACCAGGAAGAAATAAATGGGGGTAAAAAAGAGCAAGCAGGATAAAACAGCCTAGTCTCTCTCCCCTGCCCTTTTCCTTTGCTCCTCTCTCTTCTCATTCCTTCCTCCTCTACTTCTGTGTGAAATGGCTAAACCAGTAATGGCCATCATCACTGCCACACACTCCACTCTTCATTTATACCCAGTGAGATCAATTCCTTTGTACCACCTTGTGGGCTGTTTCTTATGACTTAAGTTCTCCTGCTTCACCTTTCTCTGAATTGTGTTTCCTTTTTTTTTTCCTCAAGGCTTCTCTTGTTTATCACTTAAGGAAAGAGTCCTCTAGTTTGTCACCTGCCAGGGGTATTGTAATTTTAGGGATCTTGAATGAAAGTGAAACTTTTTGATCTAGGTTAAATGAGAAAGAAAATAATGCCTGAAATATGAATTAAACTGACTGTAAATATCACTATTGTAGATTTTATACATAAGGGCACTTGATGACATATTTTTGGCCACATTCACTGTAGATGTCATATCACATCTACTCTGATGTGATATTACTGAGAGAGGTTTGAGTTGCCTAATTTGCATTGGGTTTTGGTGGTTTGTTTGGTTTTTGTTGTTTTTTGGTTGGTTGGTGTTGTTTGGTTTTGGGGTTTTTTTTTGGTAACATTTTCATGAGGTCACTTGGTGTGTTCAACCTGCAAGAGACCTCATTGCAGTTACAACTTGCTCTTGAGGTGAAGACGAGGGGCAGGCACTGATCTCTTCTGTGTGGTGACCAGTGACAGGACCTGAGGGAATGGCCTGAAGTTGTATCAGGGGAGGTTTAGGCTGGGTATCTGAAGAAGTTTCTTCACCCAGAGGGTGGTTGGGCACTGGAACAGGCTCCCCAGGGAAGTGGTCACAGCACCAACCTGACAGAGGTCAAGAAATGTTTGGACAACGCTCTCAGGCACATGGTGTGACTCTTGGGGTGTCCTGTGCAGGACCAGGAGTTGGATGCGATGATCTTTGTGGATTCCTTCCAGCTTGGCTTATTCTGTGATTCTATGGCACTGAAAGCCAAAGTCGGTATATCTGAACAGTGGTGGAGTAGAGAAACCTGGATTTTTTTTTTTTTGTTGGCCTGTAGTGTTTGACCAAGAAACCAAAATGTTCTTTGCAATTGCTCCAGGTGTGCCATGGGACTGTTAGTCCAGATGGCTGTGGTTGGTGAATTGTGCCCAACTGTTTTCTCCATGTGTTTACACTTGTTTGGGAATGAACACACAACCATGGAGTTATTCATGAACCAGATGTTGAACTTATTTTCACATTCTATCATAATGTATGTTGTCTTTCAACTTGCAAGCAGATGTAGACTCTGACTTTTGAACCTGAGCTCCTTTTTTTCGTGTTTTCTATTTGATTTCTGTACCTTTTCTTGCTGCAGAGTTTACAAGAGTAGTGATTTGCATTTAATGAAAGGTTTTCTTGTCCCAAGTCCATTAACTGTTTGACCTTTAGGTGTTTGCATAAAACTCATTAGCATGTTCTTCTTCATTGCCCCTTGGAAGTACATCCAATTAACATGTAAATTAAACTAGCCCTTGATGTACCATAATTGTTACTAAAATCCCCCCACTGGCCCATATATTTATTTAGTGAATATGTAGGATCTAATTCTTGTCCAGTCTTAGCAGTGTTCATTTGTTTGTTTGTTGTGTAATCATGTATATGTTTAATGTGTGCTGGGCTTCCCAGGTAAGAATCCCTTTCCTTTCTGTCTCCATCGTGTCTCCAGAGGCAGTGGGAGCTTTGCTAATTGACTTCAGTGAGCCGGGATCTCACCTTTTCCATTCAAATGGATAATGGGCATTTTAAATGGCAGGCGGGGAGAGGCTGAGGTGATGGTTGTGGGGTGAGGGTTGTTCAGATTGACACTTCCTCCAAATTATCATTCAGATCACGCTCTTAGAAACATGCTGTCTCATGCAGCCCTGTACATATGAATGCAGGCAATAGTGCAAGCTTAGGAAGTGGGGGCTTAGGAGAGATTTAAATGCCAGTGCAGTGGAAACTCAGGCTGCACGCCGGTATTACGCTGGCTCAGTCGGACGTTGAGGGATTTAGTCAATGGCCATGAGCTAACAAGATGCATCACATGTGATCACGTATACATCAGTCCAGGTTTCTTGTCTAATTATGAGGGCTCTGTCCCAAAGAACAACGTCCTCCTTGGTGTTCTCTACTGAACAGTGAAGAGCTGAGCACTTTCTGGCCTTTGCTGAGAAAAATTAGGATTGACATTGACTCCTGCTCAATTTGGATCAAGCCACTGAAGCTCACCTGCAAATTTGCTGTTGCAGAAAAAGAAGAAAAGAATTATTCTACCATAGCAGATTACTGCTTTGGGGAAGGAACTTACTTGCTGTCATAAATGAGTAGAATTTCCACTCATGAATTTCAAAGCAAAGATGGTTTCTTGTGTCTCCGTTTGGATCAGTATTTTGAAATATTTCATTTCTGCATTAAACATCTCACCTGAAGGAGGACTTGTCAGTTTGAACCATTAATTTTTCCAACGATATTAGTTGGTTTAATAAAAGATCTTCTTTCTCCCTACAACCCCTGCTTCTTTTATATTCTTAGACCAGCAATCCTACCATGACTGAATTTGATTTGACATGACATGATTGCAGTGGATACTAAGTTAATTCAAAATTTAAAGAAGGAAATTTGCGAAGAGAAGAAAAATAAGGGATCTTTTGTGTCAGGAATGTTACCTAGCTTTAACAAAGGTGAAGGGGTTGCAGTAACTGCATTTTGGGTAAACTCTAGTCTATAATAGTGTTAGATCAATATTTAGTAACATACCTACTTCTTCAACTAAATCTGAAGGAATAAATGAAGATATACATGGTCACATCTCAAGGTATTTCCGTGGTGTTTTCTGAGCTGCTGCATTGAAATGTGGCTTCTTCAGGTTTTTCTCTCCAGCCATCAGCTGTCTTAGCAATGACACGTCTTAGCCACACTCCAGCAAACTCGCTTACAGGTCAATGGCCATTACCATTTTCAATAACACCTGCTTACCTAGAGCCTTCAGCTGTAAGGACTGTGTACGTGCAGCTGTGGGTTCTCAACCCCCACCCCCAAATATCTGTGCAACTCCAAGCCTG
This sequence comes from Struthidea cinerea, assembly GCA_013397865.1. Classification (NCBI taxonomy): domain Eukaryota; kingdom Metazoa; phylum Chordata; class Aves; order Passeriformes; family Corcoracidae; genus Struthidea; species Struthidea cinerea. Next base: position 503,289 of record VZTI01000768.1, on the reverse strand, counting down.
AGGCTTTGCTGTCCTCAGTGAAAAGAATGCTAATCATCCTGGGTAGCTGGTAGGCTGAAAAGCCACAAGAAGTGTGTGTTACTCATCACACCCACAAGTATGCAAGCACCTGTTTAAGCAGTCAGGAGATAGCATTTGCTTTACAGATACATTGGCTGACTTTCTGCATTACTTTTGGATCCCAGAGAGTTGTAACCAGAAAGAAATGCCTAATTAGGATACTAAAGCTGGAGGATTTGGGATTCTGCTTTAAATGTTACACAGAGGTTCTTCCCCTACCAGAGCATCACCTCCACAAGCCAGTCTTGGGATGGACCCTCACAGTGACTGACTACAAAGGAGAGACAGCAAAGAGTTACACTGTGTGCGACAGTTGGGTCTCTCTGACTTCTAAAATCCAAATGCAAAGGGTGTTGGCTGGAAAACATCACAGTAGCAGCACTGGTGGAAGTTGTAGTACTGCCAGTACTCACATTATTGATCGTGAAATCTAGATCGTCTCATTAGAACTTCATTATAATCAGTGCAAGGATATCAGCACAAGAGACTGTGTAATTTCATGGCAAATGAAGCACAGCGGGTAACAAGAAAAATTATTTTGATTTACTGATGAAAGAAATATGAAGTTTCCATTAAACCTGCTCTTGTGGAGGAGCCTTGTAAGCCACTCCCAGGATGCTGAGAGATGAGCTTTTCTGCATCATCCTGGTCTTAAACATACTCTGCTCGAGACAGTTAATCCTTTCCACCTCTGATAATTTTTGAAGGAGATGTGAAAGGAGCATCAGCTGTTTGCATGAGCTATCACATCATTCCTGCTAACTGCAATTTGCTTCCGTTACTTACTAGATTTGGTGAGCAGTTGCCTCAGAAAAATTCAAATTTCAAAAAAGTGATGGCTTAAGTACTGTATGGGTAGTATCTAGTGAAAATAAGTTCCCTCTACTGATTTGTAGTGAATAATCCCAATCTTTTGTAAATGGACAACCTGAGCCTGAATGAGAAAACGAATTTAAACCTTTTTTTTCCTCTGCTTAATATAAGTGAGCATCCAGTCTCCCTGTAAGCACCGGCTTTTGTTAAAATAGCCTACCGACGGGACAGTTTTACTTGGTCTTTACATACCTGTGGAGACGTCAGGGTGCTTGGTCTGCAGCATTTAGATTATGGGCTCCTTTTCTTTTGTGCTGGTTAGGCTGCAGAGAACTGCCTGGCTGATACTGGTGCCTGAGTGTGGTAGGCATTACACAAGTGTGTGCTAAGGGGTGTAGCCTGTGGCACAAAGAGGCTTACAGTCCAATTATACAACATGTCGAGACAGAAGGAGAGGCTGCAGACTGCACAGTACCTTAGATAATGCACTAAAGCTGGGGTTGAACTCAAAAGCACTCACCCAGTCCACAGGACTTCCTTGCTGTAGGCTTTAAGTTTAATAAAAGTCACTGGAACAAAAATGAGCAATTGTCTGGTTATTTTTCATTACCAGTTTCCAGTGGGTTCCTGGGGAGTTGTATTCATTCAATCTGTGTGATATCAATAAGACATCTAGAAATGAAACCCTGTTTCATCAAATGGTATCACTAAGATAAAGAGCAAAGTTTCTCCTGCTGTCTTCATTTTCTACCTTTCCACAGTTGCTTTTTGCTGTACAGTGTAGGGCAAGGAGCTTTTTAAGGCTTTTCTAATGACAGAATCTGTCTCAGGTCTTTGCACTGATGTTTCTCATTTTTTGTCTTTGCAGCACATGATTGCAGATACTGTTCGGTCATTGAGGCATTGCAGAAATAACCAATTTGGTGAGTAGACAAAATTTCTGACTTATTTTGCCTTTGTACATCCTTGAGGGTTTGTTGGGTTTTTGTTTTGGTTTTTTTTCCTCGTTTTCTTTCCAGTTGCTCAGGTTTACTACAGCAGCAGAATGTAGTCAAAAATTATTTAACCAATGGGCAAGAGAGGGCATCCTTGTTGGAAGGTCAGCATAGCAGAAACCAAAGCTGGAGGAAGCTCTAGCTTACAAAATGTTTCTAGGAACGGCTTCCAAATTTTAATAAATTACTTTCCTGCAAAAATTGCCATCTCTTCAAAACCCTATGTAAGATCTGTGCCAGCTGCATTTAGTAATGGAGGCCTCTGGTATATGCTGCTGTTCTCGCCTTTCCCAGCTGTAAGACGCTGAGTTAGCTCAGTCTCCTGCCAGTCTGAGTGTTTTGGTAAGGAGTTCACAGCTGCCTTGGCTTCCAGTAGCTGAAAGATTGTACTCATCCTCACAGCTTTTCACTCAGCTCTTCACCAAGAGCAATTGTTGCTTATTTGGGGTTCTTAAGGACATTTCATGAAACTGTAGAAGTCTTGAAGGTGTGAAGGTCCTGTGGGTTTCATGAAAGTGGTTGAGTAGGAAGAAATGAGGGGGTTGTTTCCTCTCCTAGGGGAGGCTGCAAATGTAGCTGTGCCTGCTTTAGACACTGGAGGATCTATGCTAAAGGCAATGATCGTGAGTGCCTCAGCTGCACAGAGGTCTTGTTTCTGTTTGCTTTTTTAAAATTTTGTTGTTGTTTCCGCCTTATTAGCCACCAGAGAATCCAGCCCTAAGGGACCATGCCAGAAAACTTCAGCTGTCTTTGTTCTGCTGCTTACAGAGGAGGAACCTTGTTTTTCTCCTTCTCAATGTTCTTATTCTCTGCAGAGATGTTAGATGCAGGAAGGGGACACAGGAACTACTTTAGGAAGTGGTTAGTTTTTAAGCCAAACCCACTAAACATGTCGTTTATTGAGGCCACTAAAACCTCTTTTTCAAAGAGAAGTTCAGAACTGTGCTGCAGCCTTGGGGAAAAGAGAGTTGAATAATATCTTTTTACCACTGACTTTTCAGCAGCTGTCAGCATTGACTCCAACAAAAAGAATAATAATTGTGATTTTAATTATAAATACAGGTACCTTGGAGAATAATACTTGGAGAATAAAAGTACCTTGGAGGTGCTTTTAAGAGTTCTGTTAAACATTTGTTCTATAGAATTACCACATGTATATACAGTATTACTTTTAAACAAAGGCTGCTCAGTATTATGGTTTTGGAGTAAGTCATATATATATATATATAAAAATGTATGTAAATGTATGTAAGAGAGGAATAAGGGGGGAAGGAGCAAGATGTGCCTTTTTTAAATTCAGATACTGAAGGAAATATTGATTAATCCAAACCATGCCTCTGTAAGTTAAAAAGTCTCCTATTTGGCATAATGAAAAGTAGCACTGGTTCCTTTCAGTGAGATGAGGGTGTTTTGCATCTTCCCTGCACATCTTTCATCTCGTTTTTGCCTTTTTATTTTTCCAAGTGATTTTGTAAGTCTTGCAGCATAAATCCAAGGTTAATACCTGAGATTTATCATATAATCTGGTAGTTTGAAGTAGGCAATTGTTATTTTGTTTTACCGCAGACTTGATTTATTGTGAACCTGGCATTTAAAAAGCAGCTTATACAGACATCCCTGTAGGCACATTTTTTTCCTAAAATTCATTTAGGCATGAAATGAATTCACTGAATATTTATTGAGACTTTATGGACAGTTTCCTTTTTTAGTGGGCTTATTTTGTTCTCAGGAATGTGAATCTTTCTACTGCATCAATTCCCAGATTGGCCTAAAAGCAGCAGGCATCTCACTGTAGGAAGGAATTCAAACAAAACTAAGCAAGGAATATTATTGTTGTTTATGAACTGTATCATGTGCATTAAGCTTGCAGGCCAAAGTGTTTCTGGATTAGAAACTGGTTAGGTTCCAAGTAAGACTAAAATGCCTTTTTAATGGAAATAACATTTATATCCTAAATCCTGAAAACAAATAATAGCATTTCCAAAGCAAGGAAAAGCAGCCTGAGAAAATAACATAATTCAAGCTTTTGTCATTTGAGGTGTTAATGAGAAATACAAATGTTTTTCAGTATGTTCAGCACTGCTGCTGGGATCCTATTCCCTCAGAACAAAAAGGTCAGCTCTGTATCCTGACACAAATTTATCACATTATCCTGTTCTCTCCAACATTGCTCAAGTTGTGCTTGAGGGTGCTCTGCAAGAGCTCTTTAAAACAGCTGCCCAGGAGCCCCATTAGCAGCCACATGCAGAACTGGCTGCATTCACATCCCATGTTACCCACACAGCATCATGCAGCAGTCTTCAGAAAAAAGTGGGATTGGTGATTCCTGGAAACTTTCTCGTATAGCTGGAGAGTGTGGAGAAAAGGATGATAATGAAACAAAGAAGAGGGAAGAAGTGTGTGAGTTAAGCTGATTGGTTCAGGCAATTTTGAAGGGTTTTCTTTTTCAATTTATGGTGATATTATTAAAAAGTCCTTGAGGACATGGACACGAATTGAGCTTTCCAACCCTTGCTTGTTTGCCAGCAGTCAGCAATGTTGCTTTCTCTGCCTGTCTTGATGGATCTTGGGCTTGGCTTTCTTTTTTCAATTTCTGCTAGTACCAGCCATGCTGGAGGGTTTCACAGGCAGCGAGTTCCCACAAGCCCGTTCGGAGCATAAAGCTTGTTACAGAGAACAACTGCTATTCAGGCCACCCTTCAGTTTGCCTGTTACACAGCTAATTCCTCTTGCTGCGTAAACTCCCATGAAACGACAGCATGACTCCCGTCTCTGTTACTAGATCAGAAATCAAAAGCATAACAGATCAAAATGGGGGGGCCTGTCAGAGCAGCTTTGAAGAGCTTTCGTATCCATCTGCTGCGCTGTCACCTTTCACCGGCTCTGAAGAAAATCATCCAGGGCCTGCTGTCTTGTGGACTTGTGTTAAAATTCTTAAAAAGTTGCAGGCTGGGTTGCCCACCCCTGCTCAAGGTCCCATTGTGCTGCCAGAGCAGCACAAAGGAAACCTTGAACCACTCTTACAGGGGATGGACTGCCTTTACTGCCAGTAGAAGTAAATCTTCCTCTTGGGAAGAGTCAGCTTCTTTCTGTCCTCGTGTCCCCCTCCTTTATGCATGCTGGCTGCCCAGAATTGCCTATTTCTTTTTTTCTTCTCCCCTTTTCTCTATCTAGATGTTACCTCATGCATTGCACTTAAACAGCAAGTCCTTTGGATTACTGGCTGTCTTTTCTGTGGCTGTCTAGCACCTGACAGGTGGCACAGCAGTGACTCTGTGACACAGGACAGAGAAGCAGGCAAGGCACAGCTTTCTGATCCATCCCCTTTCTCCTGTTTTGCAGGCAATGAAGTTCCTTCGAAAGAGCATCACGAGCTGAAGCCATACGTCCACCACCTGCACGTCATCGACAACCAGCAAGCTCTGTTTGAGCTCTCTCACAGGATAGAGCCGCGAGTGTGAGCCTACACAGCTTCCTATAACCTTGTAACTGCAGCACTTTGAATTAAGTGAATGTTTATGCCAAGCATGTTGCTTCCCTATATGAGAACAGTTTACTGAGTTTTATCAGTAGCTCACACGACGTGCGCAGGAAAATCAGGCGAGAGCCAGCAAAGGAGCTGCTCACAGAGTTGCAGGGCAAGCTTGGTGCCATTCCTGCTGGTCACTGGGACCTGAGGGAGTGGAGCAGTTTCCTTTGAGCTCAGGAGCTTGGTTTCTGTGAAAATATTGTTTGGTCCAGTGTAGCTTTCAATGCAGATTCTGCCAGTATTAGAAAGAAAGGAATCATCATGTCACAGCAGCAAAACATTTCAGCAAGCAACATGCTGCAAGGGGTTGATTCCCAGTTCACCACAGTATGTACCTCACTAATTCAAGGCTGCCAAAGTATTATTGCCAGAAATAATGTGCAATCTGTGCAGCTCCCATGAGTCCACTGGAGCATCATATTTGAGATGTGTGAGCAACCTAGAATGGGAATATAACAAGGCAGCGCAACCAGATGAAACTGAAGAGTGTGTTGTGGAGGTCAGCAGTAAGCAGTTCACTCTGTTATGGCTCTTTTAAGAATATGCTTTGTAAAACACACTGTAAGAGCCAACCCACTTCTGTTGCAATTTATGGACACAATTGTTTGTATACTGGAAACATGTTATTTTCTTCCTTTTCACTTATTTCAGATTTAGCACTGGCTCCTGCAGTTCATGTGTTATAAATTATTATAGCAGGAGCTTTGTTTTCTGCTTGGATTACAGCCTCCTTGGTATCTATTCAGAGGCAAATGCCTAGATCCATCTATATTTCTTATCCCCCCCACTGAAAATACCATTTCACCAAGTAAAACTCACCTAACTTGCACATGCTTCTAGTTTTTAAAGGACAGAAGGGTGCACCTTACAGGGTACCAGTGGTAATTACCTGCATACACACCAGGCTCTCAGCATCAGGATCCCTTTGCTGCTTTTGTCCCTTTCACAGCCCTCCCCTAGACAATTCTCATGTAGCTAAAAGTACTGCACCTGGGCCTGTACTGAGGCAGCATTTCTAAAGTCTTGTCTACAGCTGACCTACATCTGGAGCACCACCATCACCTGGTTTCCAGTGCTAAGAAGTTGCCCTGGAATGATCTGGTGAATGCCGCAGGCGATGTGCAGAGTGCTCTTTGGCATGTGTTTGTGCACTGACTCACGGTGACGGTCCCTTTGCAGAGCAGGGAGGATACATTGCATTGCTTGCCCATCTCTGTTGTATGTTTTCCACGTGAGGCAGACCTCCAAGAAAATGCTCTTTTACTAAAATGTGGGAATACTGAAGTAGCATGCTCTTCATCATTGTGTTATCTCTGGTTTAAAGGGATTTTTAAAAAAGCAGCTTTAACGAGTAGTCTGTGGGGGAATCTGTAGAATGCATTCAGTTTTCCCATCTGTGAAATATTGTATAGATCTATTGTAAAGGAAACAGATGTTTCAGAAATGTATTTGCTTGTACTTTGTTATTATCAAATACTATATGATTTTTTTTTTAAGAAAAAAAATCTTCTTTTTACCCAGTAAAAAGAAAAAAAAATAAACTCTTGCTGGCCATGGAGTAAAAATTTCCTATGTTCTTCTGTAGATGTGACTGCACATATTGTAAATAACTCTTCTGTGCAAACAGACCAAAACTGTTCAAATGAAGATACTAGCTGTGGTGGGCTCCTTTTTGCAGTGTAAGAACAAAAACCAGATACAATTTGTTGCTTGTGTTTTTGCAGTTCTTCCTAGGGCTACAGCACCTGGAATTCCCACCCTAGCTGCATTACCTGGATGGTTTCCTGGGTTTTGAGCTCCCTCTTGTGAAAATTTTTTTTTTTTACTGTGGCATTATTTTTAGGAGCCTGTATGTAGACCAGCCTGCATGCTTCAGCTCGTGCGGTGTAACACTCTAGTCCACAAAGTTGTTCTGGAAATCTGTGGGAGAGGAAGCATTCAAAGGTATTCAGGGTGAGAAGGTGGGGCTGTTTGTCATTTCACTGCATTTGGCTCTGTGATAGTTTTGGTAGCTACTGTGGATGAAGCAGCAGCTCTGTTGGAAAAGAATAAAAGACAAGGAAATGAAAGAAGGGGAAAAAAAAAAGGAGAAAGATGACTCTATGCTGAGGCTTTGATTTGAAAGCCTGATAGAACTATGTGGAGTAGTCCTCACTCTGCCAGCTCAAAATGAAGTAAAGGGATGAATTAACTAATACTAATAGGCTTCGAGCCAGCTGAGGTGTTGGCTTTCTACACCACTGTAATTTCACACTAAATCAGGTGTTGTCTACCCCTTGCAGCTGGCATAAAATCAGTCTGAAGGCACACAGCCAAGCATTAACCTTGTTACCTGTGCTGTGACTAATTAGACAACTAGTCACAGCTTTACAGACTAGTTTTTATAGTGACATGTATAACTTGGATTTAAGTTCCGGGTGGGAGGGTCCAACATGGCTGCATCAATTTAATGTTGAAAATAGGGCCTTAGAACTGTTACTATAAAGGAAAAGTAAATAGCCCAAACCTGTAGCTAATATGTCTAATAAAAAAAGGCCCTTCAGAGTCTTCATTCCACAGGTGAAGTATTGCAGAGCTTTGCTGCAGACTGGCAAGCAGTTTGAAGGTGTGGAGGTTATGAGAAGTAGAAGTAAACCCTGTGTCAGGGAAGGGCAACACTATACAGCCTCTGCCAGGGTCCAGCACTGGTGATATCGTGTGATTTTTTTTACATCCTTCAATAGTGCAGTGAGGTTACATGGTATAAAATCTATAAATCTTGTAAATTCCATTTATGATGATCACACCTGGGGTTGACTACTCTGCATACTCTTTTTTTTTTTAGTACCTAGGAGGAGTAATTAGACAGAACAAAGGAAAGAGCTGTGTCACTTTATACCTCTTTGATGTGGGATTTTGTGGCAACAAATTTAGATGTTTCTCTGACACAGCTTTTTGATTCCAGCATCATCTTGGATAGCAATAAATTTCATTTGCATAGCAGTGACAAAAGAAAGGGTGTTATCAGAAATAAGACATATGCTGCTGTAAAATTACAAAGAAAGATGTAAATACTAAACATTTTAGCAGAGTAATATTTATTTGCATAGCCTATTTATTGTCATCTTATACACTGTTAAACACTGGGATGAAGTCAATGAGCTGAGGTAAGAACACCTGCCTGTTCTCTCCTGAGTGCCATAATGGTGTCAGCTTGCATTAAAAGTAATAAAATAGAAACCCCCAAATCAAGGTATTTACCTAACTTCTCAGGGACTACAGCTAGTAGTTATCCACCATCATGAGACCTGGTATGTATGAAATAATCTGATTTACCAGAATCAATGTTGCCAATGTTTTCCTTTGCATATTTCATGCTTGTTTGCCTCTGTACATATTATTGTGTCGTGTATTTATGAGAGCTAGTAAGCAATAATTTATATGTCAAAATGGCCAAGCAATACAAGGTTAAAACTTGTAGAAGCAACTGTTACGTTTATCTTGCATTTTCCAGTGTTTTTTAATATTGCTTTTCAAAATACAAAAACTACCTTAATGAAATCTGGGTTCTGTGCCTTTATGCCTACCACACGTACTTATTGTTCCTATATGGAATATTTTACTTCCAGTCGTTCAGTTCCACAGACCCTCACTGCATTTGTGAGATGGATGCAGACTCACACAGAGGCTCATGAGCCTGACCCCTTTCAGAGCTGCTCATCTGTCTCTGGTCAGTGGGATGTGCTGGTACCAATGTTTCAAAGCAGGAATGATGTTAATGGGGCCTCAGCTGTGCCCTGTCATCACAGCACAGCCAGAGAGGGGCCTCGAGCCACCATGAGAAGTCCCTGTGGGAGAGGGGAGGAGTAAATCTATCTTAGTATCCTCTGGAGTCTGCTTATTGGCACTTGATCCTCTTACTGAGGACAGCAAATGCTTTCCCCTGTCATCAGTCATCCCCGATGGTGCTGTTTCCTCTCCTTCCTCTGGGCTGGTCTGCAGCAGGAAGGCAGAGCTCAGGATGCACTGTAAAGCAGCTGAGGCTTGCCCTGTCCTTCCTTCCTGTCTACTTGCAAACCCCAGGAACCAGCAAGCCAAAGCTGGCTATTTCAAACAGATAAAACTCTTGGTACTTACTCTCTGTTCAGAGAGCTTTACAAATAGGCAGTGCTTAATCTTCTGAGTGCTTGCACCTTAAGTAGTCTTAAGCCTGACCTTAAAAGTGTTTGTGCTAGTGTTAGTATACAGACAGGGTGGATTCTAACCTTAATATTTAAAATAAGCCTGAATTGTTGATACTCCTCCGTAATGATGTTTGAAGATACATTACAGACAGACGTACTTTTCCAGATCCAGTTGCACAATCTGAAGAATTTATGGTCTCAGCTGTTTATCACTGTCCCTTCATTGGATATCCCTGCCCCGCACAGTGCAGCCCAGAAGACTGGGAGACAACTTCCAAACCTGTTGCAGTTATTAAGCCACACGGGGCTACGTGCAAGCAGCTAACTTCGCAGAAAGGGCTCTCCTTCCCTCCGTTGCCCTTGCTGGGAGACTTTCACAGGAAGAGTGATGATACCTTTCAGATGATTTGCAAATGGCAGGGTGTGAAGCTGAGGACAGCTGCCTTGCAGCTCCAGTTGTGCTAGAGAGCCACGAGAAGAGGCTGCTGTGCTGTGGATGTTGTCCCTTGAGACCATCTTGCTAAACTGTTCACACAAGGGTTCTTCTGTCCCTCTCCACGAAAAAGAGCTTGATTGGCAAAGGCCTGCAATTCCAGCTGCTCCAGGGACTCTGTGAAGTTTAACTGAAGTAAGCAGAGGGGTCTGTGATGAGCCATTCCTGCAGGAGCTGTGTGACCCCAGAGGCAGCAGGTGGGGGCAGTTTGCTGGGGGCCAGCACAGCCCTCTGTGCAGAGCAGCACTGACCTCCATGGGGACAACTGCTCTACCCCATGGAGAGGTGATTGCCTCTTCTCAGGAGGAAAAAGCTGCTCAACCTGAAAACCAAACCTCCTGAATATTTGCTGTGTTTCATGTCCCAGCAGACTTTCATGTCACCCAGAGCATCGGCCGTGGAGTCCTGCTCACTTCTGCCCTGGGGCTGGCAACTGAGTTACACAGCAAAACCCAAAGAAAGTAAGTCTTCCACTCCTACAATGTCCACCATTTCACACTGGAGACTTGTGGGATGGCACCCTACACTCATGGGTGCAATAATGCTGTGAAATGCTTGTAGCTGTATCAGAGTTACAAGAATTGAGCAGCATAGTTAAAGTCTGGAGAACTGAGGAGGCCTGCAAAGGTGGGACAAACAATTGTTGAAGCAAGGAGAGACATGTTCTGCATTCCCTCTTGTCAGGAGGAAGGTCTGGTGATGGCCCTGAGATTAACTCAGTCGGTTAGAGCATGGTGCTAATAATGCTGAGGCTGTGGGTTTGATCCCGGGAGGGGCCATTCACTTAAGAGCTAAACTTTGATCATCCTTCTGGGTCCCTTCCAAGTCAGAATATTCTGCGATTCCGTAAGACCCCTGTAAACACCCTTGAGCAGCATCTGCCTCAGAGCCTTTAAAAGTACGACAGTGATACAGTCGGCATAATTTTAATTTTCACTGCCCATTGCAGTGCTAAGCAGTTGCAGCTGGTGGTCTCCCCAGGAGGTTTGTACAACCACTTACTTGCAGAGATGCAAATTCATGCATTTCGGGAACTGTCCGGACTTCAGCATGGCTTTTTCATCTGTTTCTTATGCCAGGGAGGGAAATGGCATTATCAGGAAAATCCACAAATGCCAGAGGTTTACGTCCAAAAAGGAGTCAGAAGAGTCCTGGAACTTCATTCGAATAAAGGGAGAGAGTCCACTGGAGCACACACCCGTGGGGTTTTCTCTCTCGATGTTTCGGAGGGTCCTTTTATCTTCAACTCCCGGCCGCATGTTGCCCCCTTCCTTTCCCCATTGGCTGAGGTACAGGGAAGGTACAGCCTTCCTGAACCGCCTACCATATATTCCCCCCTTGAACCTGCTATTTTACCCCGAAGTCCAGAAGTTCGGGCTTGTGCAGACCCTTGTCTGTTTCAGGAGCCAGACTGTCTGGGCTCTGTAACAAACCTGCTGCCCAGAGTTGGTAGAGACATTAAGACCCATTTCACAGACATCCACACCCACACCTTCACCAACAGAATTGTTTGTGAAGACATTAGCTTTCCTCTGAGCATGATCTTGAAAGCCTTGGAAAACTTCCTTTACTCTGAACAGTGCTGCTGACCTTTTCCAGGTCCAATTTCCCAAGGGGAAATCTCAGGGTAGAGTCAATCCTCCCCCTTAAGAAAAACACCACCATCCTAGAGAAACCAGGCAGCTAAAACCCAGGGAAAAACTCCTTTTAGCGTTAGGAAAGAGAAGAGCCATTTGGGAGGTCACTCAAATGCAGCAGATGAGAAGGAAGCTCTTCCTTTGTATTCTCTGCATGGGTCTGATTGATTGCACCTGGATTTTTGGCTCGTGAAGTTGTTCCTTTGCAGGGAGAGGTGGATAGTGCTGGGTTTGCATTTAAGTAGGGCTGATATTCCTAAGAGGTCTTTGTGGGCTGCCTTTAGTGCTCTTTACAGTCCTAGTTCCTATTCCTAAGGTTTCACCTTTCATCTCTGCGGTAAGGAGTCAGAGTAGACCTGGGGGTGCTAAGGAATAGTGAATCAACATTGTTTAGAGTAAAATTTAATTGGAAAACGTCACCCTTTTTAGCTGAAAATGTGATTCAGTTGTATAAGTTTATGGAAGTACCTGAGCAAGACATGAAGATGCCTTTAAGCAGAATCAGATGAGCTAAACAACACTGAAGGACAGTCACTGGGGTGGGCAGCCTGCCTGGAATGGATAGGTCTTAAAAGATGGTTTGTACAAGAAGATGGGCTATAAATTTCTTGGTCTTTCAGACAGATTTTCTTGAAGAAAGTTGTCAGGGCTTCTAAAACCTGCAGCTTTTTGTTGTGTTCTCCTGCTTTTGCTGACACCAGTTCAAGTCCTTTGCTGTTTGCAGCAGAGAAGGGGCTGGTTCAGAGTGACTGCTAGTGCTCCAGATAAGGTTATAAAGGAAAATAAAGGAAAGGAAAAATCTTGCCATTGTCCCAGCTGAGTGTGGGGCTGCCTTGGTAGGAAATGAGTTAGACGGGAGTGCTACTTAGCAGGGAGAAATGGCACTGGCAGAACTCGTCTATTTAACCTAAGTGGTGAAGTGTCCCTTGAGAGAGGTACTGCCAGCTGTGACAGATGGCTTGAAAGCAAAGAGCTGTGGTTTGCTGGAGGGGAATTTACTAGCAAATGTAAACAGGGATGTTTCAGACCTAAAAATGACAAAGGATGGTGAGGATCAAGCCCCAGATCAAGCATCTCCTTGGTAAGTTATGGAGGCTCCTGACAAATGTTAGTGAGAGCTCTCTGTAACGCTAGTCAGAGGTTTTGTTGCTTCATGAGCAATGAAGCTGTTCCTGAGGTCACTGTGGGCTTGCCCCCAGCCAAGCCTGGCTGTCAGTGGGGGTGACCATGGTACGCTCAAGTGTCTGCTGAGACAGTCAGCTCAGCAGCTCCAGGTGACAATTCTTAGGCCATAAAGCCCTCAAAAGTTTGAAGTCTTCAAGTTATGTCAAGCAGCTTGGAAAAACTTCCATCAAAACAAGGCCAGCTGCTGTCATAAGTCTGTCTCCCTTTCATTCAGGAAGACTGTGTGAAGTCAAGTTGAACTTCTACTGATTTCCACTGGGTTTTAAAAACTCAGGATCCCCAAATGTCTACTGTCAGACTGAGTCTTTGGCTACACAACAAAACAGAATATAGTCTCTCTATCCAATTTGAAATACTTTAGAGCAGCAAACAACCCTGAACTGCTTTATCTGCTACTGGTGCTGGGCTTCATACAAGGCCAATCCCTCCTGTCATGGTGCAGTGCCAGAAGAGGACCAGGCAGGGCTGCTTGGTGTTGGGTGCCCTGCCACACTCACAGTGATGAAAATTGTTGTGGCTGACACCAGCTGCCAGCGCGGAACTTGGCTCAAGGCGACAGCTATGTGCTCCAGCTTCAGGGCATATTGTTGGTTGGAGGCCACTTTTTAAGTCCAAGTAAGTGATGATGTGATAGTAGGAACTAGAAGAGAGGCATAAGACAGGATGGAGAAGGAACTGAACAAGTCCAGCACAGCAGAGGTAGAATAGGGGAGTACTATTAAGGGAAAACAACATGCAAATCTGAAGAAAACTCACACGTCTGAAATTAATTTAGACCCTTGTTTACTGCTTAGTTGATGAGGTTTACTTAATTTTAAGTGAGGTAATTCACTTTGCTGTTAAATTGGAGTTTCTGCTGAAGGGTATACTGCAGTTTAGTCAATCAAATTTAGTTCTGCACATTTTGTAAATTTGATTGATTCCTCAGAGCAATTTGAGTGACTCCAGGGAACCTGGTCCAGCTTTGTACAAATGCAAAAGAGGAAAGACTTCAGCTAAATGTTAAGGTTTTCGGAGGACATTGAGAGATAGTAGTATGGTGAAGATTGGTGTCATTTCCCAGAAATAACTGGACAAAAACCTACTGGACCCACACGTTACTGTAAGACAGACAGGCTTCTTATTGGGGGCATCTCTGCAAACAGTACATCAGCATCCTCACCAAGCAAAGGCTTTGGTTGACTTGTGGTTGGCTGGTGTCAGCTAGAACAAACTTTTCCCGTAGTTAGCCTTCTTTTAGCAGTTATCTTCCCTTTCAAAAGCTCAGAATACCATTGACATCTAGTGGTGAAATCCTGTGCCCAGAGAGCCCGTTTATTGCATCAAAACTGCCGGCGTGACCTTGAGGGACTGCAGGACATAAGGCAGCAGTAAGAGGCTCCTCTTGTCCTCAGGTCCACTGACCCCATTTTATTAGATTTGTTGACTCAGATTCCCATTTAAGTGGACTGATGGGATTATCTGTTCAGCTTTTTTTTTGTGCATGTTCTACCCTGGATTTAACTTTCAGGCTTTACGATGAGAGTGCGCATTCACTTAGGACAGATGCTAATGCGAATAAAGACTGCTGCCTTCTCGTCTGTCAGTAGTTCCTGGAGTCAGCATCTCATCCAAAGCTGTTGGCTGTAGTGTGAGCATTTGGTCTGGGGCAGCTTCTCCAAACATTCTGCAAAGTTGTCTGGGTGTGCTTGACAAAGGCAAGCAAATCCCCAGCCTGCTGGGTTAACGATGTGAGGCTGAATTCACTGTTTAGCCAAAGGATGGGTTTTGTGAGCCCAAGGAGCGAGTTTTCTTCTGAAGTTGTAGAAGTTGTTGTACAAGTGCTCCTGGCAGGCTGGTGACAGCACGTGGCCCTGTTCTCCATCTCAGTGGTACCCCCAGGAGCACAGCTGCAGCCAGCCAGCTGCAGCTGCCACATGGTGTCACAGGGAAGCTGCAAATAGAAAAGACGGGAGCATTTTGTAGTCATATACAAGGCAAGCCTCCTCTGCATAGCAAACCTCGTATTTCAGCTACACACGCAGCATGGGTATGTGTGCTTTACCCTACCACCGGTGCAGCTGATGAATGCAGCTCACTGGGGGCTTCCCCAGGCTCGCTGTGATACTGCAGCTCTGGTTGCAGTGACAGCCTGGGGTCCATAACAGGGACTTCGGACACTTGCTCTTTTGTGGACTGGGCAAGAAGAGTGCTCCTGGACAGCACCAGGAAGTACTGTCAATAGAACTTTTTCATTTAGTGCCGCTCAGAGGGCTTTGAAGACAAATAGAAAATGCTCACCTGTTTAACGCATGAGGAGGCAGAGAGGAGTTGCTGTTTCAAGGAGAAGAAACTTCAGAAAGAGAGAGGCAGAGAGACGTGGCCAAGGTCACCTGGCACTAGAGCACCATCCAGACAGCCTCACCCATCCTTGGGCACTTCCAAACCACTGGTGCTTCCCCTGTGCCTGCTCACCGAACCAGTTATACACTGTAAAAGAGTGAGTGAAGGGCAATGAGTGAAGGGCAAAGAGGCAAGAGCCTGATGGAAGCTGACGGGTGCCAGGGCATGGCCTCCTCCTGGATGGCTGCCCACGGCCTCTCTGTCTCCAGAGAAGTGCCCAATTATCTGCTTGGTGGAGCAGCTGTGGTGTTGCTTACACAGGCTCTCTATTCTATGGACTTTGAGGCATTTCTGACTTTTGAGGAAATCAGTGTGACTTGGAAAATCTTCCTCTTAAGCAGGGTCCCTATCCCAGACGGTGAACTTTCTACAGCTGCTCCTCCTCGGCTGCCTTGTCCGTTCCCTGTGCTGGCTGACAGTGGACAAGCGTACTCTGGGGAAATGAGGTGGTTTTATGGGTAGGGAAGGTCACTTGCACAGAGATAGATGATGCAGTCCACAACTGCAAGCATGGAGGAGGCATTTTGGAAGCCGGAGAAAGGTGCTGCACCTTTCTTAGGCTCCTTGGAGCAACCTGCTTCAGTAGACACAGACCCTCCTCTTCCTGGGGGCTGTTCCCACTGTGGGGCCTCCTCACTGGCCACAGGTAGGCACATTTCCAGTCCGACCCTTTGCATCTTCCTCAATGGCTTGCCACTGACACTGGTTTATTCCCTGGGTCTCTTATTCTGCCAAAATACCAACCAGCTTTTAATAGTTTGGGCTCTAGCAGCATTTGGGTTTAGTTTCTTCTAGGAATCACTTCACTGAAAGAAGGGGGGGTACTTTTTATTCCCAGTTTGCAGACTCTCAGGCTGAATGCCAACAAATGCAATACTGTGGCCAAAAAACAGAGAACTTGACCTAGAGAATTGTGTCCTGTCTTGTGCACAGGGCTGCACCATCAGTTGATTGACAGATTAGGGAACCATGCCACCAAATTTTGCTTTTGAGCTGTTCTCTCCTTTATGCCAGCAGTCACTTCTGGAGTCACAGACAGTACTTGTGGGAGAAAAAACTTACAAGTGATACAACTGAGGGGAAAGAAGTGGTTTTAGCCTAGTTTCTAAAGAAAAATGACTGATTTTTTTGCCCTTTCTTATCCCTTATTAGATTTCTAGGTACTTGAAACATACTTGACCAAATCTGGAAGAGTCAGGAAAGGCTCAGAAATAAATATATGTCTGTGAGGAAACTCAAAAGGCAGCTGGGAGAGATGAGGAGTTACAGGAGGCTGCAGCACTGCTCCTCATCCCTGTGATGTTCTATGGCCAGCAAGAAGCCAACTCTTGCCTGATTCATGTCAGTTCTTGCCCAGTGGAAATTCTGCTGGTCACAGGAATCAATGTGTGGGCGTATTTGAGCAAGGTACCACTGGTGAACCTTGCTTTTCACCCTGGAGGTTTAGTGTCTGGAGGTGCTAGCCAGGCACTGGTCCAGGGCCATAATCTAGTTGCTGCTTTTACCACCCTAGGCAAGTCTTCTGATGTTCCTTGGGTTCACATCATAGTCCTTTCCTCCTGCTTTTTTCCCGGTCCTGCCTTTTTGTACACCCTGCAAAGAGGGTGAAGTGTCTCAGGCAGGAGAGAGACCATTTGTGAGCTCTGTACATGACAATGATATCCTAATGTTCCTGCTACCCCATTCCTAGCTGATTACTACCAGCAAAACAGCAGTATAATTTTTTTTAATATTTAATGAGGAGCAGGAGTAATTTTTGCTTTCTTCTCCCATGTTTTTTTAAGTCTTCAGACATAGTATGGAGAAGAGAGCAGTTCAGGGCAACATAAACTGAATATCAGTCCTATTTCTATCCTGAATATTTTATGGTGGAAAGACTGATGTTTGACTACCTTACAGCATCTCTTCTGAAGCTCACTTAAGGAGTGTAAGCAAAGTTCTTTAGGAAGAAAGGAGCCGTGGTGGTCCTAAATGTTGTTTGGCCAAGCAAGACAATTTGAATATGCCACAATGGCACCAGCCTGAGACAGAACTGCTGTTGCACAAAGCAGATAACAGTACAAGTGTACTTTATAACGAAGACAGTGGCTTGTCTTTTAATCTACAAAGAGATGTTTCTACCTGGAGCAAGCTGGGAAGGAATCAGATGGAGTTTCCTATCTTGATTTCAAATATATAACTTGCATGTGAGCTTGAGTAATGTGAACTGAAGTTTGTGTAGTGGTTGTTTTGGGTTTTTTTGTTAGTTTGTTGTTGTTTTTTATTTTGTTTTGTTTGGTCAGGGTGTCGGAGTTTTTTTTGTTTTGTTTTGGGGGGTTTTGGGGAATTTTTTGTATGAAAAGGAACAAAAAGGCAGGAAATATCCCATCTCAGCTCAGTGTTGGTGAGTGGAAGAGGAGTCTCACAATGCCATCTAGGGGCTCCCTTGCTTGAGAGAGGACTACCTGTGCTTAAGCCCCACTAGCTGGGAGCTAGCAATGCATTTTAACTGCCCTCACCTGGGCAAGAGCAGTTCCAAACATGGATGATGTCTGTTCAGCCCCTTTCATGTGGGAGAGAGCCTTACAATATCATAGAGATATGCTGTCAAAAGCTACGCTTTTGACAAAAGGCCCTTATGCCCAGTCTGTGGGAGATGTCAGGTAAGTCCTGCATTTGAAAACCACGTGGGTCAGTATTTACTATTTCATTAGTCTGGCTGCAGACAAGGAAAGAGTAATTTTAGTTCTGGCAGGGAACTGGATGAGACTTTTTCTTCATTCAATAGCAGGGTTTTGAGTGGCCCATTTCTCTCCAGTAAAGGTGGTCTTGACCTCGTTCTGCTCTTGTTTCTATGGCATGGCTTCACATTTGTTTCACTGAAAGCCTGTGCAGAGTGAAAAATCATTTGTGGGCGAGGTAACTGTCTGTGGCAGAATTTGATTTGGGAAAATGGCATCACCATAGCAGGTCAATTGAAGCAAAAGTGCTGGAGCAAAAGTGTATCAAATACAGCCACAGCAACACTAGTAGCAGGGATGATGTGGGTTGTGGTGCTTAAGCTAGAAGTGTGTAATATCACAGTAAGACACAGGCATTTGGCATCCTGGGTCATTCCCAGCAACCATAGCAGAAGCTATTTTAGGCTTTCTTTATTTTTATACATCAGTGACTTCCCCTGCTTTAATTCTGTGAGTAAGATGTCAGGCAGCCTTCAGAAAGGCGTGATATTTGGGGTATTTGTGATAAGTGGTGTAACCAGCAGGTTCCTGATGGCTGCCAGGCACCTTCCTGGGACCACTTTTGTTCCTGGGAGACTGTGTTCCCTGTGTCACAGTCAAAGCATTACCAAGCACAGGCATGTTGGACATGGCAAAAGAGGGCAGATAACATTCTATAGCCAGTGCCACACTCTCTCCAACATGCTTTTTATTGACACTTGGTTAAAATGGAGATTTTCTTTTATTGCCAGTGATTTAAAGTTAGATTCTGTGAGATTACACACACACACACACACTTGATTAATCCTCCTTAAAAGGAGATGAAGTGGAGGACTAGGCTATGATATTTACCCATATGTATAGTTAAATTCTCTGTCAGGAAATATTTAACCTGGAGCTTAATATGGGATAGACTGTAGCTGAAAGAGAATGAAAAAGATTAATGTTCTGCAGTGACTTGCAGCATGCTGAACAGTAGAGAGAAATTTGTCAAATGGAACAGCACAGCAATGACACCTTCTGTAAAACACTAGAAATGTCATGTCTTACTGCTTCAGCTTCTTCCCTTGGAGATTCCTAACCTATGCCTGGCAGAGGGCTGAAACAGGCACCTCTACAGAGAAGTCCTTTCCCTACCAGGCTGTACACATGCATCCCAAGCTGTCATGTCTCAAGCTGTGAAAACCATTTTGGCAATCCTATTCCACGTTTGTTTGGGGTTTTTTTCCTGTCCAAAAGCATGCTCGCCCAAATGAGTGAGAAGTTCAGCCTCACCTGAATGGCTTCAAGATCATGGCAGCATACATGGGGGGTCCAGCCCCAGGCTAGAAGTACTTCTAAGTCACATATTAAAAACACTCCACTGCACTGTGTTTCCTAAATGGATTTGTTAAAAGGAGAGAGCACAAGAGGGAGCCAGACTCTGCATCTGCTAAAGGCTCTTGTCTGTGTGTTGGGAAGCGGTAAGGGGGCCTGGAGCTTGGTCCCTGTGCTCCGTCTGTCCGTATTTGTTCTGTGGCTCTTGCACTAGGTCCTGTGGACACCAGGTCAAACTTCCAGCACTCCCCAGCCCCAGGTGATGTCCAAGGACGTGGCCCACAAAGTCAAATCTCGTGTCTTTCCCTCTGACATCAAAGGAAGAAGAAGAGCATCCCATTCAGGCCAGGCAGGATGTGAAGAGGTGTAAGATATGATTTTGATCTCCTTCCCAGTGAGGAGGAAACAAAATACAAACCTCCTGTTTCATCTCTCCAGGCACTACATTCTCATGGTGCAGGTGCTGGTTGAAGAGCACTGGCACTGCCGGAGCAGGTTTATTGACTGTCCAGCAGGAGCACAGCTGCTGGGGTGTGTGGGGGGCAATGGCACTCGCTCTGCAGTGGGGTGTCTGAGAGCAGCTGCTGTGGGGGCATGGGAGGCACAAGCCTGAGCCCTCAGCTTCCTGCTCCTTGTGTGGTCAGCACTCACATTGCTCAGGAGGTGCCCTCCCCGGTGTCTGCTGCTGCACAGGTGTCCTGGCTGACAGCCAGCACTGTCTTTGGAAGCAAGCCCTAACTTTAAAGCATCTGGGACTTTTACTGGCACTGATTTTAGCTGAAAATCACTCTTGCAGGGTATGACAGTCAGGAGCTGAATTTCTGCCCCCTGAACCTCAGAGTCTTTACCACAGGTCAGCCCTTCAGCTGCCGTATGCATCCTGAAATAATCCTCTGCGCTTCTATTTTCTGTAAAGGCGTCCTGCAAAGTCCTTAACCACCATTTTGCTGGGTTACTGACAATGGCATTAAGCTCTGTTTAAGCTCTGTTTAAGAGTAAAAAGTCACCCAGATTCCTTCACATTTGGTGCAGTAATTATCAGATATCATGAAGTTAACCCAAGGTTTCAGTGTGTGAACAGCTACCCACAGGATGTTACAGGGTGAACACACACCAGGATAGGGCACAGGGTGGTTGTACGATGGGAATATGGGCTGTGAAATTCAGCATACACAACCTGTACCATGCAGCTCTTCCAGCACACAGGCATCAGAGTGGCAGGGGCAGCTCTGCTCTGTTAACACCATTTCTTCCATCTGAAACTTGTCCAAAGGTTTAGACTAGAGTCCCTAAAACTTCTTGCAAGTCAGTAAGTGCTTCCTTATTTTCAAGAGAGCAAAACTAAGAACCTGGGCTCTGCTCCATATCATCTATCCTCAAGAATTTTTTTCCAGTGTAATTTGACTGACTACAGCAGTGCTAGTTCAGATCTTTTTTTGTGTTTATTTTCCAGATAATACTCCTGCAAGTGACAGACTGCACAATTAAAATGTCAATTACTTCACAATTTTACTTGTATGTATTAGAATTCTGAAGGCTTTGCACCATTGTGCCCCAGGTAAACAGGTGTCCCCTTGCACATCAAGCAGCATTAGCTGGGTTTTACCTCTATTTCAGTGACCTGCACCCTCTTGAGTGTACCTGGTATGATCAGAATTAAGCTGAAAGAAAATTGAGAATAAAGCGTTGTTTGAATGGTATTTTATGTTAAAGCACCAGACTCAGTCTCAGGAGCAAGTGACTGCCATGGCTGCTCCCTGAAACTTTATATGGTGCTAGCTTTAGGTACCAACCCATACAAATTTGTGTAGGTGACTTAGGTGTTGATCAAGTCTCTGTTGGCATCAGTGACACATTTGTATTTCAGTGCCTTTTGGATTTCACCCTTTCACTGCTGAAATTTAGTGTTTGAAACTCAAGACTCTTCCCACACCCTGTTGGCCCATTCCCTTCTCCAAGGTTACTGGTCTCCCACAGCAGGTGGTGGATGCCCAGCCGGCCCTAAGGGCAGGCAAGGACCTGGGCAGCAGGTCCCACACCTGTTTGGCATCTTCTGCTCATTTTGTTTTGGTGTGGTGGTGGCCTTGGCTGAGAAACATTGACAATGCTTGCACGCCAGCTTGTGGCAAGGATAGCATCCCTTTTGGGGTTAGCAACATCTATAACATTCTGAATTTTCCTGGAGATGCACTGTATTTACATCTATGGGTGTATATCTCCTCCTTCTCCTAGCCTGGCACACGCAGGCACTCACACAGCTCTTATCTGCATGAAGAAAGGGTGAGCTATTCATGGGAGCCCAGCCGGGTGGGTGCGGGGGCTTTTTGTTGGTGCTCCACAGGGTGCCTCATCCCTCAGCAGGGGTAGGCATCCACTCAGCCACACAACCATAGAGCACAGTGTCACCTAAAAAAGAGCATTAATTAAAGGGTGTCAGGAGAGGTAAAAAAGAAAAGAAATTTTTTTGTGGGGAGGAGGAAAGCAAGGACAACATATTTTCTTTAAAGGGGAGAAAATAGAGATATTTTGCTGCCCTCTCTAATTTTTGGAGGGAATTTTCCTTCTAGTATTGCATATCAAACCTTCTGCCCATTTCCATGCAATTTGGCAGAGCAATGTTTGCAGACAACACTGGAAACTGAACTGCTTCTTTTGGTTTATTTTCTACACTTAATACAGCACAAATCCTGCTATGTGCTTTCAGATCCAGCCTGCTGCTCCTAAAAATGTCACACACCAGCAGTAAGGAAATTCTGCACTATTTAGGTGAAATTATGTTGGTTTTCAGTAGAATTGATGGATTTTTATTAATTAGATGCTATAATGCAAAACCTGTAGATATGTGCAATATATATACATATATACATTTTTAAGAGAAAAAAAGAATCAAACTAAAAAAGTGCCTTCTTTTTGTGAAGGGCCAGGAACTGGATTGTTACACAGCATGGCAAGTTTGCTAAAGAATACTGTCAGTTCTGTAAATTAGATTATCTCCTAGTAAATCAGAAAGTCAGAACCACTGGAATTAATGACCCCTCTGAACAGTGACAAATACAAATGCTCTCTGCACAAAACGACTTCAGTGGGGCTGTGCTCATCTCATCCAAGCAAGCTGTAAGGGCAGCCCTCTGGATGCCCTTCCCCTGCCTTTGGGGAACGAGGGTAACAGTGGAAGAGTGTTTGTTTTCCTCTTACAGATCATTCTTTCCCTTCCCCATCTTTGTGGTGATGCCTCTCATGGCTCCGTGGAGCAGCAGGTTTTTGCAAAGTGGTTTCAAGAGGTTCTGTGGGAGTGCATCAGGATCACAACCAGCTCTGCATTTTTTTCAAAACTTTTCAGATTAGTTTCTTGTTCCTGCTTCCAAGACTTTCATTCTAACAAAATGCCCACAGCGCTGACTGCTGGGGTTAAAGTTAGGCAGCAGAGCTACCTTTTGCCTGCAGTTTCTGCATGAGGACATGGTTTCCTTAATAAATGTGGCTGCAAATGCCAATGATGCCAATAAGCCTAAAGTTAGGTCTCCGTTAGCAAAATTCATTTTTTTAAAGTAAATTTCACTTCTTTCCATTTCTCCTCAGCCCACCATTATAAAACCACTGAGTTGCTGAATACTAATTTCTTTGTTAAACACTTTGTTCTGTGAACAGTGAAATTAATGAAAACTGGTTTTCAGTTAATAAAATTGGCAATTTCCATGTTAATTCCTCTATTTTCTATCCTTTCATGTCCACTACAACAGAGCCTGCATCTTTCCCCCATGTCCCATTTTATTCTCACCCTCCCTCTCCTGTGTCCTTGGCCCTGATTCTCCCCACGCCAGCCTTCCCCAGGGCTCAGCACCCTCAGATCATCAGGCTATGTCCATCATGACTCATCCCTAGGTGGGCACAGTCTGGCCAGGTTGTCTGGTTTGACTCTGGCTAGGAAAAGCCCAATGGGAAACAGATGGATTTCACTCAACAGATTTTCAGGGAAAGAGGGAAGATGATAACCTGAGACTGTTCCTTCTCTCCAGCTGCAACTTTTCAGAAAATGTATGATAAATTTATTTTATATATATATATATTTATTTTTTCAAATTTAATTGCAGTTGGCTGTAGAACTCTTGAGATAAAATTGGGGGGTTGAGCAGTAACTGAATGTTACAATTTCATTAGTCTTCCTTCTTTAGAAAACTAGGCTAATATGGTTTGGGAAACCCGAATCCCACAGACACCTGAGCATGAGAAGGGCATTTTGAGATCTGCTGGTGCCATAATGACCAAAGAAGATAGATGAGTAGACCAGGAGGGATTGCCAATGTGAGACAGTGGTAACAAGGCAAACTTAAGGGAAACAGGTATCCTCAAAAAAGCCTGATGAGAGTGAAAAGTAGCACCATAAGTGATGGGAGAGGAACTCAGTCTACTTTCATCTGTCCAGAAATGCACATCTTTTCTACATGCATCTGAAGTTGTGTTTAAGATTGAAATGACCCCCCACACACTTTAAGTCTTAGTACTTTCCCAGTGGTGCAAACCAGGAGGCAGTTTCTCGGAGAGATAATAAATACATGTGTATTTGCCAATTAATTTTTATAGATTTCTAAAAGCTTTTGGAACCTTTAAATGCCACGTAGCGCTGCGCAAGGAAACTGTGGAATGATAAAGCTCCACGTAACCTTCAGGGAAGTTGGGGTAGTCAGTCTGAAGAAGAGAAGGCTCTGGGGAGACTTTGTAGAAGCTTTTCATCACCTATAGAATGGTGGAGAGGGATTTTTTAACAAGGGCGTGCAGTGATAGTACAAGGGGTAAGGGTTTCAAACTGAAACAGGAAAGGTTTAGATAAGATATTAGGAAGAAGCTGTTCACTGTGAGGGTGGTGGGGCACTGAAACAGGTTGCTCAGAGAAGTTGTGAATGCCCCATTCCTGGCAGTGTTCAAGGCCACGTTGGATGGGGCTTTGAGCAACCCGGTCTAGCAGAAGGTGCCCCTGCCCATGGCAGGGGGTTTGGAACTAGGCAATCTTTCATGTCCCTTCCAAACCAAACAATTCCAGAATTCTATGATTCTGTACGTGCATTGAGGAGCCGTATTTTTCTCCTCAAATGGCAGCCCTGAGGAAAACATTTCTCTGGGGTATAGCACTGAACTTTTTGTTAGTAGTTTGGAAATATGACAGTGAGACACCTGGCACAGCAAGAGAGTGGAAAAAATGTGTGAGCTGCACATCAAACAGTGACAGGGTTTTCCTAGCATTTGTGCCTGTGCTAAAATCTTTCTACTTTTCCCTTTTGTTGCCTCCCCTGTGAAGTACGTGGGCTCAGGGGACGCTCCTTGGGTCATGATGGCTGGCTGAGTTACGTTCAAACAAACATCTGGCCCTTCTGAGCTCTGGGATATAAAAAATGCGCAGCATTTCTGTATCTTTTTGGTGATATAATCCCAAATGTGTGAGCAGAGCAGAATTCATGGTGCTTTCATGGTGGGAAAAGTAAATGAAGATGGGCTGTGTTGGATAGCGACAGACACGTGCAAGTGCCACTTGCCTCGAAACCAGTTTCCTTTGTAGGAACAAAGGCTGTTTCCTATGCAGCCTGTGCTCAAAATGGGCAACCAAGTTAAAATAAATTAGGTTTTTACCTCTGTTTCCACTGACAATTTGAGGGCATTTTTGTAAAATCCTTCTTAGCAATGCTAACAAGTCCTGTCTCTAAAGATTTTGGGGAAGACCTCTTTTCATCCAGCAATTTTTTGGCTGTCTGGAGGAGGCACATGCCCTGTTCAACAATCCCTGCAAACACACCCTAACAGGAGGATGTCTTCTGTGTTGATGGGCTAACTTTCATCCTTGAACCTCCTGGCATGGATAGACAGCACGCACTGAGAGGAGAATCAAATAACCTGTTACTTCCTCTCTTACCTGTTTGCAGGATTAGTGCGAAAGTAACTCTATGACAAACTGTACCGTAGCAGCTCAGCATTCAAACACTCCTAAAAACCTCTGTGGGGACTGAAAGGTTTCATAACAGTTAGGAAGTAGCAATGTGACATTCCCAGTCCCAGGTGTACAGTCTGATTTGTTCCTTTTACAACCTTCTTGCTCATGACCTCAGTTTTCTGCAGCACACTCCAGGGATGCTTGTACAAAACCAGCCATAAGTAAAGACAGCTGTATATTTCATTAAAGTAGATGAAAGGGCTGAAGGTGTAATGCCAAATGGACAGGAGCAGTGGGACTGAAAAGCTGAAAGCTTTTCTACTAAAGCTGCAATTTATCACTTGCTTACACAACTTGATGTTAGTAGGGCTTTTGTAGAAAATATTTCTTTAAATCCTAAAACCCCCAAATGTTTTATATTATATGTGTTTGTTAGTAATAAAAAACCCCGAGAAAGTGTGGCAGACCTCTTTATGCACTTAATTATGTATCTAATGCAAGTTTCCTTAATTTCCAAATCTCATCTGCATGGATACAAAGATCACAGAACAATTTGGAGGCTTGTTCTTTAACCAAGGGAAAAATAACAACAAAGGGAGTAATTAAGCCACAAAAAGTATTTACAAATAAGATAGCATCTGACAGAAAGCCATGGGGGGCATCTTCCATTGTAATTCTTCTTTTTAATGGCAGTATTTAA
The DNA here is from genome assembly GCA_013397865.1 of Struthidea cinerea. NCBI lineage: Eukaryota > Metazoa > Chordata > Aves > Passeriformes > Corcoracidae > Struthidea > Struthidea cinerea. Next base: position 477,396 of record VZTI01000768.1, on the reverse strand, counting down.
AAGAAAATAGAGAAAGAAACAAAAGGCACAAGGAAATATCTGAGTATTTATTTTTCAGTTTGCAATGCTGGTTTTAAAGGTTTTAAAAATCATTTTTACCTCGTGTTGTCCCATTTTATCATTCTCTATTCTAGAAAAGATTTAAAAGTTTCTTCAGACATGCAACATATGTAAAAGGCACATCATTGTGTCCTGCAACATTCTGTTGCAATCTGTACTATATATCAATAAATACGTGATAAACATATAGGCAGACAAGCACTAAATTATATTGAATGGCATGTGGACCTCTATGAAATCCCATATTTATTGGAATTGGGATATTCATGCCTTTATTTTCTCTGAAGGAAAAGGATCTGAACGAGACATCCTGTGTCAGAAGCTTCTGGGCATGATAAACAAAAAATGCATTAGAAACAGGCAAGAGGTATTATTCCTCCCTCTTGCAATGACTTAAGCAATGAACAGCAACTCTGGGAAAACAGACAAACAAAAAACAAAAACAACTGTTGCAGAAATGTTTGATTCCTGAAAGACATCTTTACAAACTGTAGCACTATCTAGACACCATGTGGAAACTGCAGAACGAGAGTGACATCAATTAATAGAACCAAGGCAGTATGTCTTTAGCTCATGGGGAGACTTCTGAGGTTATAAAGGCTGGTTGCCTACATAGCCCTTTGAAGTAGAGTAAGTTTTTGCAGATATTTTTCAAATTGATTTAAGATTAGTTAGTCCAAAAACCTCATGACCACATTGCAGTTTTTAGTTATTCCAACTGCAAAATCCATACTGTCAATACGTTGAGCTTCCATTTCTAGCTTTTAGATCTTATCATTGTCTTTGCTACTTTGTTGCTACTATTCTACAGGGCATTGGACATATTCATGAGAGAGAAATCCATGGCTGATTGTTAAATGCGTAGAAACATGAGGCACTAAAAAGTCTCTGAACTAAAAATGGGTTTAGGGCAGGAGACTATACAGAGAAGTATAAATTTGCTCTGTCCTCATAACCTCTTTTCCAGATGCCCATGCCTGGTACTTTTGGAGAGATGATATTTGTCTGAACTGATGTTTGTTTTGATCTGTTCTGGCTGTCCTTATAGCTCTCCTGCAGATACTTACACAGCTTGTGAAGTAACACATTAGGTTTTTATCTGCTCTGTGAATACATAGATTGTGCTCTCTGGCAGATTCGACTGCAGGGCGCTTGTTTGATCATTACGAATGCATCAATATGGGTCTTAAATTGTAAAAGAGTTGTAGGTAGTGTGTCAGTAAGAAAAAATCTAACTTCTCTACAGCTCTGTGACAGCTCTTTCTTGGAATACACGTCAGTCACATTAGCCTTTTGCCAATGGTAGTATGCTGAGAAGAAATCTACATTTTCACTGTTCACCAGGACTCCAAGGTTTTACTCTAAGTTAGTGTTTTGCTGGACCATATCCCTATTCATAAAGACATGCTGCATATTTAGTTTCCAGATTTATAAATAGAAGTGCATATTTCCCTTGCTTGTGCCTGTTTCGCAAACCACACGAAGTGCTTTGTCTCCATGAGCACAACTTCGTACTCTCTTTGTCTCAGAAGGATGCAGTGGAAGGTGGTCATCCACTGTGATGTGCAGAAAGTGCCACCTGCTCCCACTGTGTATTTTTACCATTGGAGGATGGATCTGTGAGCATTCCTCATCTTCAGCCTCTGAATTGTCAGTGACTCAGAAACCCAAAAATCTGCTTTGACTAAGCAGGTCAAAAGGGGGTACCCTTTGACTATTTGATCCTCATTAAGAATTGGTTTTGCATTCTAATTAGGCAAATATTTCCATGAGGTTTGAGAAATACCTGTGGGGTGACATATAAGCTGGAAGATGAATGAGTCCAGTTCTTTCTTATCTAGGCTCCTGTCAATGGTTCATGACCTACTTAAGAAATTTGTCTTGTGTCTTCTCATTAACTATGATTGTAACTGCTCAAAGCCTTGATTTGGGTTAAGTGAATGTGTCTATATTCTACCTTTTACCATGCTCTTGGATTTTCTTGGTTTATTTGCCTTAAAAAAAAAAAAATAGATTGGTTTGAGTTATTTTTATTCTTGGGTTTTTTCAACTCCGAAAAGTAGTTTTGAGTAAAGGATGGGAAGAACATACTTAGGACAGACAGCTCTTCATGTTCATGCTGAAGAAGTTAATACAAGAAGCTTATTTTTTGTTACCTTCTCAGTGAGATATGGACAGCACGTAACTCTGAACTAGCATATAACCACAACAAAAAAACCTCAGTCCATCTAGCAACTTATGAAAAGGCTTTAGCTACTCAGGGCCTTCATTTAGTATTAGCAAAATTTTAATGATAGCAGATGGCATTATTTTTTGTACATTTGACTTTACTGGGGTTAATTCTTATACTTTTTAAAAAATATAAGTGTTAAATACATTCAATATTAAATATTTTAATGCTGGTGTTGCTAGGGAAAGTATCTCATTAAAATCAGTGAAAGGCATTTTGAGCACAGAGAAAAAAATATAAAAGTTCTACTTTTGCATATGTATGTCTTCCCACTATAGCTATCAGAGATAATTTTGCTTAGATCTGCATAAAATATGCATCTTTGGGGAACTTTTAGTTAAAGAGCTGTGTATTCTGTCTTGATAAGCACTGGGCATATTATGTATGTTTTGGGTTTGGTAATCCAGTAGTCATTTCTGTGATCCATACAAACAAAATACCCAAACCAATAAGGTAACTAAACCTTTAATTACTGTAATGTATGTACAGAGCATTTCTCCTCCTCCCTACTTCCCTTCGCCCAAACCATCCCTCATTCCCCTGGGCATCTTCTGGTTGCTAAAGCATTGAATCCATCACAGTGCACTTAAACGGCTGCGGGAAATTTGTTTTACAAGGCTGGTTTTAACTGAACTACCTGCTGTGCACCACATTGCTACTGTTTGTGAAATGAATGATGGGAAAAGCAAGTCTGTGATTTCATTTGTTGAGACCGATTAGTCACACGTTGCATATGGTATCATTTGCTTGTCACTTAATGACTGACCAGCCTGCCTGAATCATTAGTGCGGCAGTGCAATGAAAGGAAGACATAAACATAATGATGAGCTCAAGGAAGTGGAGTGCTGTTTTACCTAAAAGAAATGGTGCGCAGAAATCCACACAGCTGCAGGTGCTCCGACGACAATGTGGGAAGCAGTTAGCTTCCAATTTAGCAGAAAATTAAGAGGGAAAAAACTGTTATTTGTGAGAGAAGATACTCATGGCAACCAATCATCCATGCTCTATACCCACAAGATGAGCATTCAGCTGTCTTTGTCGTGACTTAAAACAATTGGTATCTTGGGCAGCATTCAACACCAGATTGGTGCTTATTATCTGCAGTTTATTCTTTCTTGGGATATTTTGTAAACCCCCCCCCCCTTTATTTTATGGTTAATTTGCTTGCTTGAATGTAAAGCCATTTAAGCTGAAAAATCTGGATTGGGGTTCATCATTGTGCCAGTGCTGTGAGCTGTGTGATGCAACATAATTGGCAATTTTCAAATTCATAATCCATTTTGTTTCATGCATACACACACACACACCCTGACACCCCCTCTCTGCAAACCGGTAAAAAAGCACGATTGGAGCAAGTGGATTCCTTCAGTCAAATAACAGGAACCAGCAAGAGGCGTGTTTTTATAAAGTTAAATAATGGATTTCCACTAGTCAGGAGAATATAATTCCCAAAGAAGAACTATGGAAGTATTAGCGGACCTGAAATATCCTCATTCTTAGCTAGGCAAGGCTTCTATCAGCTTGAGCAGAGCTTCACATTGCACAAAAATACTGGAAAATCTGAAATTTTTATTTATGCCATTTTTAGTGATTTTGGTAGCAGGCTACCGAGAGAAAACATTGCAGTGCAGGAGGGACTGGAATTTGTCATTGAAAAGGAAAATGCAATAAATTCTTACATGCATGGCTGTTTATACCATGCATTGCTATTTGTTCAGAAGAACATAAAATTTACTTTTTCTAATTAATGATAAAAGGCAAACCAGGGAAAATTCAGGCCCTGAGCCCTTCTGTAAAAGCATTTTGGTTTCTCTCTCCTGTTTTATGTCTGGTCTTTGTTCCTGGAAAAGCTTTCACTTCTCTGGACTTGCTTACAGGCCTTGGAGGCCAAGGGATTTTCTGTGTCTCACCCACTTGCCATAACGTATGGCGCTGGCAGGGTTGGTTTTTTAAGGTTTATTGCTTCAAGAGTAACTTGAGTTTCTACATCAAATTCTGTCCTGCCTGAGCTTGTGATTTTAGTACTTCCTTGTGCTCCCTTTTTGTTTTCACCAGCTGGCCACAGACAACACTCAGCTCCACTCTATTTCTCTCTGGCTAATGGCCAGCCGCCTTGCCTGCCAACTCTGCCTGCAATCCGCTGGTTCCTCTCCACCCATTTCCAACATTCCTGTCAGCTTGCGTCCTCTACTTCATTAAGCAAATCCTCTGGTTTTTCAGAAATGAAGGATTCTTTATGACGCTGGGACAGAAATGGTCTGAGTTCACCAGTCCCAGAGTACCCATTCTACAGGATTTGCCACGTTGCACCTACTTGGGAGGAGACCATGCTGAACTGTTCTCCTAGTAGGACTCTGTTCACCCTAGAGTGAAAACCTTTATATCTGAGGGAGTTAATTTCATCTGCAATTGATAATAGCGTTATAAACTTTGAGTGAAAATTTTTCACTGGATATTGTATAACCCTTGTTTGAAGACTTAAAGGACTTCTCTGTTCTATTCAGTTCAAATTCACTAGGCCTGTATGCTCTGAATGTCTCTGTTTTCTGGCAATCCACCAATCTGCTCTGCAATGGGAAGGTGCTGCAGCCTTTAGACAAGTGACCTCATGTGAAAGACAGCTACAGTGATTAGCTCATAGAAACACAGAATCGTGAAATAAGATGAGTTGGAAAGGACCCACAAGGATCATTGAGTCCAGCTCCTGGCCCTGCACAGCACCATCCCCAAGAGTCACACCATGTGTTGTCCAAACACTTCTTGAACTCTGTCAGGTTGGTGCCGTGACCACTTCCCTGGGGACCCTGTTCCAGTGCCCAACCACCCTCTGGGTGAAGAACCTTTTCCTGATATCCAACCTAAACTTTCCCTGACTCAGCTTCATGCCATTTCCTTGAGTCCTGTCACAGGTCACAAGAGTGAAGAGATCAGTACTTGCCCCTCTGCTTCTCCCCACAAGGAAGTTGTAGACTACAATGAGGTGTCCCCTCAGTCTCCTCCAGGCTGAACAGCCCAAGTGACCTCAGCTGCTCCTCATACGGCTTCCTCTCAAGGCAGGCCCTTCACCATCCTCATGGCCCTCCTTTGCATGCTCTCTAAGAGCTTCATGTCTTTTTTATATTTTGGCACCCAGAACTGCAGACAGAACTTTAGGGAAGGCTGCCCCAGTGCAGAGCAGAGCGGGACAATCCCCTCCGTTGCCCAGCTGGCGATGCTGTGCCTGCTGCCCCCAGGACAGGGTTGGCCATCCTGGCTGCCAGGGCACTGCTGACTCATGTTCAACTTGTCATCCAGGGCCCCTTCCATGGCACTGCTCTCCAGCTTTTCATTCCCCAGTCTATACACACATCCAGGGTTGCCCCATCCCAGGTGCAGAATCCAGAACTTTCTCTTGTTGAACTTCACATGATTGGTGATTGCCCAGGCCTCTCATTTGTCAAGGTCTCTCTGCAAGGCCTCCCTGCCTTCAAGGGAGTCAACAGATCCTCCCAGTTTTGTACCAGCTGTGAACTTGCTGAGTATCCCTTCCAGTTCTGTGTCCAAGTAATTTATGAAGACGTTGAAGAGCAGAGGGCTGAGGATGGGGCCCAGTGGAACCCCACTAGTGACAGGTCACCTGTCTGATGTGACCCCATTGCCTATAAATCTTTGTGCCTGACCATGAGCCAGTTGCTCACCCATCTCCTGATGTGTTTATCCAGCTGTGTGCTGGGCATTCTGTCCAGGAGGATCCTGTGAGAGACAGTGTGGAAAGTTTTGCTGAAGTCCAAAAGAGATTACATATCTTTCAACAGCTGAGCACTCAGAAAGTAAACAAAAAGTTGGCAATTTCTAGGAAAGAAGCTATAAACAAGACAGAAACCATAATTTTGCTCCTCTGTAAACTGTAGATGTGCTCATACCTTGGGCACTATTTGTCTTCCTAATTGGTCCACTATAGACAACGCACCAGCAGGTGTAGAGAAGGGCAGCAGAAATACCAGAGACCAGGAAACACTTCCACACGGAAAAGTGACACCAGGATGGAAAACAAGAGAGTCATACATGACCATACACTGCAATTACTCTGAATTTCTCACCACACAGGAGCAGTGTCAGACAGAACTTTTGAAACAAATAAAAGGTGATAGTACCTTTTCACCTGGCACATGGAATTCTTCTCCAGTAGTTGCTGTGGAATTCAAAGCAGTAATATTAATGAAAAAGGTGATTCTTTTTTTCTTGTATGTACATTTGGATTTGGAGAACAGGAAGGATGTGGGTAACTGCGGCCCTCCTAGAGAATTTCAACTTGCTGCTTTAAAAAGTTCTGTATAACCTTTCACATATACTTATGATTGGTTTTGTCTCCAACTGGCAGTGGAGCAGCATCTCACCAGAACAGCAATGAGACAAGAAAAGTTCAGCTATCCAAATTTAATGAAAAATTTACAACAATCCTGAAAGTCTGTCTTTGAGACAGGCATTCGTAAGTACTGCAAGGTGAACTCTATAAAGTCTGGATAACTGAACAGTTGTTTAACCCAAATGTTAAAATTGTGGAAGTTATAAAATATTTAATGGATGCTGGCTCATATTGACTTTGCGAGTTTCATGCATTCAGATGGTGAGGTGCAGTCTCTGCATCCTAACTGATGGCAACAGCCTCACACTGACAGCTGCCAATGTATAATGGCTCAAATTTAAGAAATGTGCTTACAGTTGATTTATTTACTCATTGAAATGAGAATATCTTTGGTGGCAGAGTTCCTTTAAAAAAAACCCAGTTTCTTTTAAAAAGTAAAGCAAAAGAAACATTGGAGAATTTACAGAGCATCATTGAAATCCTCATGAGAGACCTGTCTGGCTTGCTCCATCACGTTTTCTGGTCACTAAAATTCATGTAGGAATCAACCAAAGCTACCTGCAAACCACCCACTAGGCAAAAAAAAAAAAAAAAAAGGAACAAAAGGGAAAAAAAAAAGACGTCATGGAGAAAAAAAAAAGTTCAAGGAAAATTATTTTTATATTCTTGTTTCAAGCTTTATTCACAAATAAATTGGAATTTAATTCAAAATAAGTCAGTGCACCATCTCCATCTTTCAAGTTTAATGGTATTAAATCTCAACAGATTTCAAAATATTTCTGTTTAACTTCTTTGTACTTTTCTAACCAAGGAACTATGAATGACATTATTTTCCTCTAACACCAAGTAGAAGCTAAATAGCTTCAGACCAACTCTAAGTGTATTACATATCACCCTATAATCCATCCTCCTCTTGCATTTACACAAGTAAAACAGGTGTGTACATTCAGAGCCTTGTTTTTCTTTTATTTACTTGATTTCAGAAACAAAAAAGTCATACGGAGATTAACACTATGAGCCAGCATGGGGACCAAACAAAAACCAGAAAAAAAGCAATTATGCTGCTGCTGCTGCTGCTGCTGGCACTCCCATAGAATGCTCAAATTGCAAGGCTGTCAGTGCTTCCTGCCACATTTTGGTTCTTTGTAAGCCACTTTTGTCTTCAGCTAAAAGCATTAGAGTATTTTGCATCTATTCCATATCCTGTACCCTTGTAATTCAAATATTTAGGGAAAAAAATAGGTATTTGAATAAACCTCTTGACCTTTGAAAGTAGTATACAATATGAAATCATTACAGACATTATTTCTATATCCAGCAGTTTTATAGCTACATGGATATATTCTACTGTGGGTAACTCAGGGAGTCCACCAGACACTGGATGAATGTCAGCATCACTGAAGCTATTCCCTCCACAACTCTGTAAGATTTCCCAGAGAAGTTGTGGACACCCCATTCCTGGCAGTGTTCGAGGCCAGGCTGGATGGGGCTCTGAGCAACCTGGTCTAGGGAAAGGTGTCCCTGCCCAGGTCAGCGGGGCGGAACTAATGATCCTTAAGGTCTCTCCCAACCCAAACAGTTCTGTGATTCTGTGATAACATGGGAAAGTCCTTATTAATTGTGCAGTCTGGTCAGTAAGCAGTTCACTAGAGAACTTGTATTGCACAAACTGCTTGTGATCAAGGTGTTGGGAGGCAGCTGAGTGACCCTAGTCTTGGAGCCCAGGTGTCCATACAGTACCATCCAGAGGACCAAGGTAGTCAACAAGGCCATAGTGGCCATTAATTGTGTCTCTTATTAGTTCAGAAAGCTAAAGGAAAACTAAGAAAAAGCTGGGAGATGAAGAAGGCTTGTCTAGCAGAGTGTGGCTGTCCATCCATTTGGCTGGAACCACAACAGGAGGAAATGCCAGGCTTGTCTGGTACACTGGAATACTCTCTTAGGTACCTGAAGGAACATTAAATCTGATAAAGCACTCATTATTGATGTTCTTCCTTTGACCACACCAGCATAAAGGTCACAGCCACTCCCTCATTTCTTTTTGAGAATCCAGTCTTTCTTTTCTTTTAGGAGCACACAAGGAATTCTGTGAAGAGCTGAAAGGAATGTTCGTGGTCAGGTGAATTTTTGGTTTTTTTAAGTGAGAGGAAAACAAAAAGTTTGATCCAAGCAAAGGTAATCTATTTTCACAGCCCCAGTCCTGCATTTGTTCAGCTGAATTACTTTCCCTTTCTTCTCTCCACAACGTCTCCAGGACTCCCCCTATACATCCTCTGTGGTGAAAACTAAATTGGTGTAGTGGCAGAAAAATAAGGATGGCAATCCTCTCTGTGCTACGGAGTGAGAGCATCCACAGCCTCCTCTGCAGCCAGTCTCTCCATTCTCACAGGCAGAGTTTCAGTGGAGGAACTGAGAGGAAAAATTTGCCCCTGCTGTGGCAATGAAAAGTCAAGCGAGTCTCTGGGAAAGAATACTAGTTCCAAGAGGGGATTTTCCAACAGAGTAAATTGTTTGTAGGAATCCCATGGTTTCATTGTAATGGTCCCTGAGGCAGCAGTCTTCCTGGTGGATTGCTGTTGTGAGTCAGCCTCGCAGGGAAGCAAGCCTCGTAAGGAGTCAAGCAGTCATTAAACTCCTTAACTCTCACTCATAATTCAGAACTACGCTGATTTAACAAGACTTTCTTCTGTAGCTGTCTAAATTCTCACCTTTAAGAGTTTATTGAAAGAAAATCTCCCTCCCTCCTCCTCCTTAAGGTAATTTTTAAGTCACCAAATATCACAGAAAAAAGCCTTTATTCTGCTCTCATGTAGCTGACTTGTGCATGTCAGTACTAATCTTGATTCAGAAAGCATATTGTGGAGGTGTTGCTAAAATATTTCGAATTAGGTGGATAATGTAAATTTTGTTAGTGAAAAATTCAATGTAAATTTTGATTTTCTCTCTGTTTTTAACTTTTCTGTCAGATGCCAAAGTGGAAGAAGGAAAGCAAATTAACTGATCTCTTACATGAACCTTATTTACTTTACCTACTTTTTTAGATATAGCGACATATCTATCCCATATAACTATATTATCTTTTGATGATTCTATCTATCTATCTATCTATCTATCTATCTATCTATCTATCTATCTATCTATCTATCTTGTACCTATATACCTACCATTACACCACCTCAGTGGTTGAGCTCTGCAAAAATCAATGCTGTTTCAGCTTGCTGTCAACAGGCAGGCTTCATGGCTTCCTACGGAAAAACAAATCTCACAGCAAATACATGAAAGAAACAATGCATAGAGTCCTTACATTTTGGTGACAAAAATGTACACAGCAGAAATATAAAGAATCAGACATGACTGATTAATTAAATCACTGAAAAGTGAGTTGTCTTCCATTTGACTAGATGAAAACACGTAAAAATTGCACTGAACTGAAAGAAGAATTAGTAAAGTTGCTAAAACTTCTGAGAACAGCAAAGGGAGAAAATGCCTGTGAAGGAACAGTGCAAGTGATAATTTGAAATTGATATTGTTACATCAAACACTATATGTGTTGTAACAGATGGCACACCAACTGTATTTAATGTGAATGTAGGGTTAATTACAGTATTTGAAAAAGCATTTGGACATCTATTTTTTGGCATTTCAGTATGACGGGCAACAATAAACACCAAGGATGAAAATAATTGAGCAAAGCTTGAAGAAATGAGAAAATTGCAGCAAAAATATTAAGGTTCAATATCTCATGTGCACTGAGCAATCACAATTTCCAAATATGTTGGAAATAATAAATTTATTCTGATTGGTGAAGCATAACAATATACGGCTGTTTAGCTACCGGTGGGCAGCTTGATTTGTCATCTATTGTTAGGAGAAGAAGAGTTTGCACGTGGCCTCCAAAGACCAGAATAATTCACAACTGACTCATGGCAAAGGCTTGTGACCTAATGGTTTTGTTTACTTTGATTTGCATTTGAAACAGTCTGAATTTCTTGGGGAAACACGGATTTCTGGGTACAGATATACTTTCCAATACACAACTGCATTTAAGATGCATGGGGTATTTCAGGACAGCATTATCATTAAAGAAAAAATTCAAAAGATAGTAGATTCTTTAATTCAACCTCTTACAATATATTTAATTATTTTTGAAAGCAAATACAAATCTACTACAAATCTTACTACAAGTCTAAACACAACTGATTCAAAACATTTCAGAGCTCCTTTCTACTAAACACCTACAAGACGTTCAATTTTAAGTCATATTCAGTTTGGCAAAAAAAATAAATTCAGTAAACAAAAACGAGTGATCTGAGAACTTGGTTAGGAGTTCTTAAATGTGGAGATATAGCAGTCAAGAGGGTCAATCCTGAAACTGGAATTCAGGGCCCAAAAACACTTGACTACTTGCTCAAAGACAATAAGGTGCTATAGTCACATATTTCATTATTTGTATAGCAACACATCCCTGAGTTCTTTTCACCTATGCAGCATATGAAATTTGACACAAGAAACTTCTACAACTGAAATGTGTGCTGTATATGCTGCACCCAAAACAAGTCAAGACCAAATGAGCAATTGCATTGCTTCCCACAGCAATGTGAAATGGAAAAATAATCTTGCCCAGGTGGGTATTACTGGTCTCACAGGATCTCTGGATGAGTGCACAAACTGCAGAAGTGAAGCAGTTGCCGTTTGTCAGGAACAAAACCACTTGCACCAGTAGCATCTGTAGGTGAACCTGCACTCCTAAAAGACACCCTGAGCCCTGATATGTGGTTCAAAGATGTACTAGTGCCACGTGTTCTCCTGCCACATGCTGTCCCTGTTGGCCAGGCTAGGTTGTCCTAGTCTGTTGGTGGTTGGTGGTTGGCTCCAGCCCATGGCCCAGCTCTCAGCCAGTAGTCACGAGGGAGAAAGATCTTTCAACTGAAGCTATGTTCACTGAAGTTCCTTGAAATGAGTCACCCATCTCAGGAAGGATTTCCAGATCCTACAGTGCAGCAGAGAAAGCCAGGATGCTGCAGAGAACAGACATGGTGAAGTCAACGCCAATTCACGTACACTGTACAGCTGAGCACAGTAATTACAGACATGGTGTGCAGCATGCTTGTTTATTTGCTGCTTATATCACACACTGTGTAATAGCCTGCAGGAATTCATTCTGCCCCTAATTCTGTCTTAATTAAGATTATGCCTTTATCTGGGTAAACAGCCAAAAAAGTTGAGAAGGGTGGGTGGAATAAATAAGTAATGCTGTACATTAAGCCATTGCCTCAACTAGTATCAGTCAAACTCCCTTGTGCATCTAAAACTTTTGAATGGCAGTGAGAGAAAATTGAATTTAGTAGCAGTTTGCTCTGGGTATAGTGTTGAATCAGTCTGACTCTCAGCTTAATTAAACTAATGCTCATGACAACAGAGTACGGGTAGGCGAAGGTGTGAGTGATGGACCCCGTGGTGTCTGATGACCAAGTCTCACTCCAAGCAATTGGCTGTTTCTTAGAGATGCTACTACTCATTTTTCAGATCATACAGGAAATGGATTTACAGAAAAAAATCAGGCAGTGAAGAAGAATTCACAGATGTTGAACATACCTGCTGATCTTTTCCTGGTGGGTGACAATGAATAAATCAGGTAAGGCACCCCAGATTCAGACTGACAAGCTGGAACAATCTCAAATGTCACATTCATTCATGGCCCTGAAGTCAACCAAGGCTTTACCTTGGATGGTGTTTCTGTCCTTAAATGACAAAACATGTCCAAATTATATGATTGCTTAGAAAGAAAAAGAGGATAGGTCTTTTAGAGCCCCTTTTACAGCCCTTCCACATTAAGGAAAAAAAAAAAGAAAATACTTAGTACATGTTCAAGCAAATGTGTTTATATAATTGGTGGTGCAGCATAGGCTGCTTTGTATCTGAGCAGGTAGTTTGGCTTCAGGCAAGGAAATAAGAGGAAGCCAACACTTGTTTAACTTGGTGGGGCAATGATGAAAAGATACTTCAGAGAAACACTTGGCTAGATTATTTTTTTCCTGGAAAAGTGACTGATTATAAAATATTCTTTCTTATCCTGAAGTCCCTACTTTATTTGGAATGATAGTCTGTAGGTACAGGTAGAAGAAAGTGTTGTATCACGGAAAGAGCATTGTGCCATGCACTCTGCTCTGCAGCTCTTGGGACAATAGTGTAGTCCCAGTCACAGCTATGGGACAATGCAGCTTTGCTGTAACTGGTGACCACGTACACGCGGCTTTGTGACTCTAACTAATGCTGGGGACAAGGGCAGCACTGGCCAGCTAGATAATTCTGACAGTGGAAGCCTGCATAAAGCAAGAGATCTTGGAAAATCTCTATCTCCAAGTATTTTTCTTTTCCAGTGGTCTTTTTCTTATTTCCTTTCTGTCACTGTTTTCTTTCCAGTAACAGTCAGAGGCACACAACCTGTCATTGTGTTTTGAGGCCATTAAAGCATTTGCAGCAGTACTAGGTAAATCTACCAATGATCAGTGACTTTAATGACCAGAAAATGGTTTCTAGGGAAACCTCTATTGAAAGGAGAGAAGAAAAACATGAAGGTCATTAGAAGGGCTCACAGCATACCTGCAGAAGGTGAGGGTCTCTTGTGCATTCCCCTTACCAACTTCCTCCTCCTGGGACTGCTGAGGTCAGTCCCTAGCAATGCCACTACTTTTCTGATTATTTTTCACAAGTCCCAGTTCAAGTGCTCAGCTTTGCTGAGCAGGACAGGAACTGCAGCAAATGCTGGGCTTCAGCACAAGGCTCTCCCCAGACCTGCCTCACCAGCAATGGAGAGGCAGCGTCGCCACACAAAAGCATGACCATGACATCTCCTGGCTTCTGGATCTGAAGATCAAGGAGACCTTCAGCTATGTGAGCAGTGATGCTCTGGGGCAGCCCCTGGAGGGGCTGTGGTGTAATACCGTATTTGCCCGGCTCTGTGGGGTCCCGCAAGCCCATAGAACCTGGAGCATTTCGGTATTACAGTCAAGTGGCAAATAGGCAGGAAGGAGACTCGCTTTTCATCCTGCTTGGTGGTTTGTTCCATGCTGACAGCCGAACTCTCAAAGCAAACCTGAAACACGATCCCGAGGGCCCCAGTTCTATTCGGGGCCAGGAGGAAAGGCGGGATTAGGGAATCGGGACCAATGGGAGAATGCCAGGGGAGTGACGAGGCTGGCAGCCAACTGGGAGATTCAAACCGGGACAGACCACACCAAGGAACAAAGCATCCCAGGGGAATGCTTCTGGTCGCCCCAACACAAAGGCAGGCTCACCGATCCCCACAGTGGTGCAGCACAGCCAGGCCTGGATAAGAGCAGAGCTTGAACCCACCGAAAGCCAGAAGGGCTGCAGGTTTTCTAGAAGGTTGCAGAAATCAGTGACCCACCAGTGACCCACAGTGTGTGCCACCCCGTCCCAGAATGCTGAAAGCCCTGGGACTCTTCAGCCACGTTTAGATGGCTGAGTTAAGGATTGCTAAGCAAGGCCCACTCTATTTAGCTTGAGAAAGATCAAATTACGTTACTCACTTTATTTTAGTGTATTTAATGTTTATTTCTATATGTGCATGAGTACTTAATTTAGCATAATTATTGAGATGAATTGCAGCTAACATTACAAGAAAATTGTAACTTGTCATAAAACAAGTGGGCCATATTATAACAGAGCTGCTACCACACAGAAATGCTCTGCTAGAATAGCTTAATAACACCAACAAATCCACACTCCCCAACATGATACTTCTTTGGGGAGTTGATTAATTATTAGGAAGTAAAATGGCTAACAAAGTAGCATTTATAAAAATATCCTCTCACATCAATAAGATTGTAAATTTTAACTCTATTGCATGACAGCAAGTGTAAGCAAGAATTACACACAATGCAATGAGCTGAATGAATTAATATGCCTAGGGCTTTTGTTGCTAAAAATACTTTGCTCTGTATTATAATCAGTCATTGTAACTGTTCTCAGCTGCAATTTAGGTTTCTTCTTGCAGTTTATAAGTGACAGACAAGTGTTTGTGCTGAAGAAGCCTTCCAGCAATGTTCATCTTCACAGCCTTTCCTACATGTTTGAGGCCTGACCTTCACGATGCAGCATCTTTTCAATACATTAGAGTTGCTGCTTTCGCCTCTTTTCCCACTCTTTTCTGCCTGCTGCAACCCAGTCCTTGTTGTCCTTAGCCCCTACAGTCCTCCACATTTTAGCCACCAGGTACATCTTCTCATGGAGTTGAGAAACCAAGAATGTGGAAGAAAGAGGCAAGGGATGAGTTAAACATCTCTGCCTTGTTCATGTCCCTGTTTGCGAGGTGACCGTCCTCATCCTGTAATGCTATATTTACACTGCCTATTGCCATTAATATATTTGAAAAAAATCTTTTTATTGTCCCTCACAGTTCTGTCCAGCTTCAACTCCAGTTGAGCTTTGGTCATATGAATTTTCTTCCTACAATGGCAAGAAGCATATCTGTATTCTTTTCATGTCACCTGACCTTGGTTCTGCTGGGCATACACCTTCCTTTTTTGCCTTATTTCCAAGAGAAGATTCCTGTTCAGCCAAGCCGGCCTTTTGCCTCACCTGCTTGGCTTCTGATGACACCACGATGATATTTTGCCTTTTCTTTTATACCCCTTTTATATACCTTTTATAACTTTCTGTATTCTTAGTGGTTTTAGCCTACATGCTTAGACTTATTTTGTCAAGCTAGGAGACTGAACATTTTAGAAGCTTCGTAGTTAGGGATCAGAGTGCCCCAGACACCAAGGTCCTCTCCAGAACACATTTTGTAAACTAAGATAGGACCATCCAGGGGGAAAGTTCCTTGGGGAGGGGGGGCTCACTCGAGCCTCTCATTGGGGAATCTTTGATAGATATGCTAATTAGTAAGACCTATAATGATATACCAGATCTTTTGGGGGTGGGCATTGCGGTGTGCATGGAGGTGCATTCCACCTGGACATAGTGCACCTAAGGATCCTTAAAATAGATACCGAGGTAAAATCCCTTTTTCCCTTCTAACCATGTTTGATTCTTGATTTTAAGACCAGGAAAAGACATCACTGACATTTGGGAATTGCCTGCTCCTGTGCCCTTAGGAGGTAATGTTAAAAAAGTGACCAGCACTGATGGACCCCAGCACCTCCAGGGACCTTACTTACTAATTCCCTGAGCAGCCTGAAATCAGCTCTCCTCAAGTCCAGAGTTGAGGTTTTGCTGGCACTTTTCCTCTGATCAACAGAGTATCGCTTCATGACTCTGAATACAAGTTTTGTCATCAAATGTTCAAAAAATATTTCTCAGCCACCAAAAATCTTGTACTTGGCTTAAAAGCCATGAATTTAGAAACAAAGTATCTTTTGAGCTCTTGTATTTTCTTTCTGCTTGAAAAATGTGTGTTTAATTTATTCACAGCTTTAATCTTTTCTACCCAGAAAGGAGGGCTGAAGGTTTACTTTTTTATATAAGTAAGTGTTTTGCAGTGCAATCATAATTAAGCTATTGAGATACTACATGAAGCAGTTTTCTGTTACGGAGTAAATGCTGAAATCCCCGCAAAGACAAAATACAAATTAATGGAACACACACAAGTCACATACTATAACTTCTTTGCTATCACCACTACAACTGCAGGCATACTGCTACTTTTGATGTTTTTTTTTTCTTTCGTGGGCTGATTTTCACCATTAGTGAGAGGGACAAGCACACCAAATCTGTGCTTTTTGCCAGGATGCTTACAAAAAGTGTCCAACACTTTCACCAGAAAAATTGTTGTATGATAATAGAGCAGCCACCCAAATTTGCAACCCGAGGCTTTGCTGCTGGGTGCAGCTCTCTGTCCACTATGATTGTGCCACTGAACTCTTTGCAGACAGGGCTGCCATGGAGTCATTAGGCCTGGACATTTGTCCAAGCTGTGAAGGATGCCAGCGCTCTGCTTTGGCACTCTATTGCATGGGCATCTGGTCCTAGAGCTGCTAAGTGACTGATTTCAACGAGCCAGTCATGTGTCTCCACATCACTCATTTATTCCAGGAGTGGAGAAGGATAAAAAAAGCATTTTATGACAAAAAACCCCCACTATTATGGGAAATAATCTCCTCATTCAGATGCCTTTGTGTTAATGTATGAAAGCCAGCAATGCTATTAAAAAGATATTTAAAATTAGCTACATTTTATTTCCTGCACCTCCGATGTTAGCTTTTTTATCTCCATGTGTCCAGCCAAAGTTTCTGGAAATCCAATTTTTATGGATGCATCTCCACCTTCATCCTGTTACTGCTTGATTTTGTACCCAGAGTAAAAAAACACACTGAGATCTGTACTTAATTTTACCTTTATGTTGTGGATGCATATACAAGCTTAATGTTGTGTGTATCAATCTTCTAGCAGGATTAATGAAATGACTGCCTAGGCTGACTATTTCTCCCACAAGTGTGCCTTCTGTTCCAGCTAGCCTTGGGACACAGCGATGCCCAGTACAGCAGGACTTGCCCCAAAGTGTTTTCAGGCTTAATAGACAAGGCAGGGGGGTAGTAACATGGTCCCTGTTTTCAGTGTCAGGGCCTAGGGCTGATTTTCATTAGGCAAAACCAGAGCTTAAACCACACCTTCTACCTCTTAGGCTGGATCTCTGATTTTGTACTAGCATACTAACTAGATCTCTGAAAATATCAATCCATTGTTGACAGGAAGAAAAGCATGTTGTGTCATAAAAGATCAACTCCATCAACCCTACTGGGGATTTGATGCTTCCAGGGCAAACCAAAAGAGACATGGAACAGCAACCCAGCCTGGGGAGCTGCACATTGATAAAGATTTCCTCTATATTTAGCCTTTTGGAATCTGAGAATTACTTCATCATGCATTTTACTCTCACGTAATGAGAAAAAAAGGAATCACAGATGACATCGGGATAAATTTGGGTGTTTTCTGTATTTTTTTTCTTAAATTTTTTATTTATTTGTATTTTTTATTTCTACACTTTGGGCCCCACTGGATATTTAAGGTACTCATACTGAAACAAAATATGTAGTATATTAAAAGTCTTGCATTGTAAAACAAAGCTTCACTGATGCTCATTTTCAAAGCAGGGCTGACCTTCTTGACAACAAGTAAATAGCGACAACTCAGAAAAATTGAAACCAGATGACCCCACGGAAAAATGCAGTGCTCCATGAATTAGGATAGTTCCTCTAGAGTACACAGCACTATACTGGCTACTGCAACACATCCCAAAATATAGAGAGCCCTCTGCAACTTTGTTCCTACATGAGAAAAAGCTTAAGAAAAGGCATTTTAAAAAATAGGTGATCCTCAAGGCAGACAATTCAATGATGCTGCCAGCTTTGCTGGAGCAGTTAATCCATACGAAATGTTGCCCTAACACAAAAGACTGCCAGCAACCCCTTGCCAACATCCTACGAGCCCCTGCATCCTCCCATTCTGAAGCGCTCTGCCCAAGTCAAATTCAAAGTCATGGAGTTTCATCTTCAAGGCACTTATTAGCTCAAATGTCACTCCAAAGTTCAGGACTCTCTTTGGCAACTCCTGAGATCCAAATGACAGTTTTCTATAAGGCTGAAGTTTGCAGAACAGAGATTGGGACAAATCTTTCTCAGCCTCAGGTGTAAAACCATGTAAGGACCTCCTAAGGACCAACCCAAAATGTTAAACTGTAGAGTTGTTGAGTGAGGTTAAAAAAGAAGAAGTAAGGGCATATAACAGTCATTTGTCACGCTGAGTCTTCAAACTTCATAGAAATGTCCCTAAGTAAGGGGTTAATGGATCTTTGTAAGAACTTGTAAAGCACAGACTTTGGGCACTTGCGTGGGCTGAAGCATCATGAAATTCACTGATCATATGTCTCAGGTAACTCATGCTTAAAGAAATGGATTATACTTTCTGGGACATCTGTGGACTTGCAGAAACTTCAGATGAGAATTCAGGCCTGGTAAAATAAGGTATAGTATGGTACAATCTGCTCTGTACCATCAAACATGAAAAAGAATGCAAGTTAAATCCAGACAACTGCACTGTGAGAGCATCTAAAGAAAATATTTTGGTCATATTCTCTGAGCTAGAATGATATCAAACCAACTTCTTCTAAAGCAGCAGCTTTGGTTATGATAAGGGACACAGAACTGTCTTAAGCTAAAAGAAAATTTGTGGTAATGTGATGTGATTTGAGAAGTTTATGTTTGAGAAGGTATGTAATTTGTGGTAATGTGATGTGATTTGAGAAGTTTATGTTTGAGAAGGTATGTAATTTGTGGTAATGTGATGTGATTTGAGGAGAATATATCATACCTTTAAACTGGTAAGCTTTTGCCAGAAAGATCCTGCCCTGGTAAAAATCAACAACTCATTTCTAGTGCAATAACACTGGTGTATGCACATAAGTATAGCTTGTGAGGTGAGGTAACCACAAATGTCCACAGCTTTTCTGGTGCAAGGAGAGAAATTTCATATGCCAGAATTCCCATCCAAGCAAACAGTTCCGGTAATACACAAGTATGTGCAAGCCAGGCCTGAACTTACTGAACTAATGATTTTGCTGGACAAAACCCAACCTCAAACCTTTAGCTGGCCTTTTGCCTCTGGCTCTCTGCACTACTGTTTTCTCCCTGCCATTACACTGAGCTGCCTTTCCCTTGTATCACAACACTGGTATGCATCAAAAAGATGAGCTGATTACCCTTCACTGAGTTTTCATAGCTCCAGGTGTCTGTCAGACACACTCTGGCTGCAGCTGAGCAGGGTGAAGAGGCCCGAGCTTAAGAAAAAAACCCCAAGAGTCCTTTGAAGCCCTCTGCTCTTAGAAGCAGTTCAACTGAAACAGGATGTCTGGTCTCAGAGCATGACAGCAGTACTGACTGCTGTCTGGTTTTCAAAGCTTACCCTAAAAGTGTGCTGAGATATGCTAGGCCAAGGGCAGGAGAAGACTCTGTCCTCAGTGAAATGAAGAGCTGAATGGCAGAAAAGCAAGAGAGATGCTTTCCATGGTGAGAAGGATGAAAGAAAAGTTCTGCCCTGATTTTAAACGCCATTCTGACTCCAAATTATTTTTATTCATGCAAACTAGTGCATGCCTGACCTCCACTTTTATTCCTTTTAGTTGACAATAGCTTACTCATGGGTGCAGAAATGCTTGTGATAACTTTAGGAAAATCCAGACTAGGTCCACCTAGACCCATCAGCTTATGTCTGAAACTGCTGTGCAAATGCCACGGTGCTATTGTTGAAGCCAGTAGTCACCTGCAGCTGTGTGGCATCAAGCGCAAGGTAAGAAGCTTTGGCACTGCCTGAGCCTGGCAAGGCAGCTCAGTGTAGCCTCAGCACCGGCTGAAGCCACATGTCTGTCACCAATCTGTCACTACTCTTCAGTCCTGCTGCTGAGAATGGCCTTTAGCTTGGGGTCACTGCAGAGGGCATGCAGCTCAGCAGGTGCTGGACTGGTGCTCATGCTGTGCCTCAGTTCTATTGTATCATCCAGGTTACCTGATTTTTCCCACTCCCACACTTTCCCATAGAAGTAGCAGAATCTATACCCAAGCAAGCTGGAATGCTGCTTTCTGGGATGCCTAGACTGATTCCTGACTTGCCCCAGTTCCCCTACCATTCTTTTTCCTCCTTCTGCTCATTAGTTGCTCAAAGAACTGAGGCTTTGCTGAAGCCAGGTTTGAAAAGTTAGTGCCAACCTGTTTTTGCTTTGAGCATCAATGAACAAATGTATAATATAGTTACTTAAGACTGGCTGGGTGCCATTAGTCACACACAGTAGCATCGTTTTCTGGCACCCTGCAGAACTGACAATGGTGACTGGAAAAGAAAATAAAGACATTTATATTTTTATTAAGGAAAGATCAGCTGAATAACATCCTGGTGATATAACACAATGCCTTGACTGTCAGAGAAACTCAGAAAGGTCTAGATTCTAATGAAAAAGAGTTAAAGCACATTAATATTCAGCAACTGTGATGATACTGAAGCAAGGAAACAAAAGCTGTCTAGACCTTTATGATATGACCCTTTCTCTCCCTCTCTTTTTTCAGTATTTCTTCCTTGCTTGTCCCAGCTGCTACCTGCAGCAATAGTGTAGTATTCCTGGTTTTACTTTGGTCACTTACAGTGCTGAATTCTTCATCACATTCCAGTATATAATGCAGTATATAGCACACAAAGCACAAAGCTAAGGACTGTTCTGAGCCATGGTATTCTGACTGGAGATATTCAGAGCATTCTGGATCAGGTTTTTAAAACAATTCTTGTTTGAGGTAAAATTAATTTAAAAAGCCACTCAGAGGCTTTGTGGAGTGGAATGATGTGTAGTGTCAGATGAGCTGCAATTACCCTCAGCAGACTCAAGAGTCAGATTTCATAAATCCCTCATCAGAAAGAGTCTCCTGGGTTTTCCAGGTTGAAGTGTCAGGGCTTAAGCTGCTGCTTTCCCCAAACAGGGCACTGCTTGCATCTGGACCCATGTCAGTTGTTGGTTACCTCATCTCTCCCTTCCCACAGAAGAGAGGGATGGTGCCAGTGGTGGGTTCCACTTTATGCCACTGAAGCTTCATCTTTTTCCCAAAGTATATGTGTGTGTATGTGTGTCTGCGTGTGTCTGTGTGTGTGTGAGCTTTTCTGGCATCTCTGCCCAAGGAGATGTATGCTGCATTGCACTTTCTTCCTAAAGGCCCCAGTCTTGGTATACACCTTAGTATTCAGAGATCCTATGGTTTTGGCAGTGTATGGGCTGTGGCATCACCTCCCTGAATCCATTATTCCTCTTGATAAGGTGGCTGCAAGGCATGTAGTGAGATAAAAGGTCAGGCTGAGGGAATGATATTAAGGGAGAGGAGAAAATGGTAACCAACAAGCTTTGTACTTTTATTATGTTGCACAGCTGTTCTCTTTGTGTTCCTAATGCTGTTGATCTTTTTAAGCTGTAAATTCTTTAATAAGCAGGATTTTTTTTCATTCTCTGTGTGTAAAGGGGATACATATCATATCTAAACAGCATGTATGACAGAGGAACATGAAGAGTCTTTAAGAACATACAGTCTTTCCTGCCTTGAGATTATCCACATTTATGTAAAACAGGATGATCTCCATTCCTTGTCTTAAACTGTAGATTTTCCTACACATTTTGCTCCAGTTAGACATCTCTGCATTTGCATGTACAAACATTTTGCAGATTACAAAATGACAACTTCTGCTTTTTTAAAATCTCTCATGGGAAGTAAAAGTTCCCTATGCTACCTATCAGTGCAGTCTTATGCCTTGGACCTCAAAAAATAAAATCAATCTTGATATTTAAAACCTGAAAAGTCCATGAGGAAAACCTAAATCAGAACATATAGGAAGAAAGGGTTAATTGACATGAAGACCAGCACAATCCCAAACATATTGATTGTAGTAAGGTTTTCATTAGCAAACAATTAGCAACACCCACACCAAATAAAATGAATTTCTAAACAACAGGTAGTAATAACAAAATACGTTCCTTAGCTGAGAGTCATTAGAAGGTAGGGAAGGATTATCCATAAAGAGAGGATTAGCAAAAACAGAAACCCCTGATGTAGCAGAGGGAGCCCCAGCAGGCCAGCTGGCTAGATTGAGGTAATAATCCTGCATTTTCTTCAAAGAAATAATAGAAGTAAAAAGAAAGATCAGAACCAATGAAAGAACCCCTTTGCATGATACAGTGTGCTAAGGATAAAAGCATGTGCCTTTTTAACAATAATTTCTAACAGGCAAACAAAGAACAATCAGCAGTAGGGTTCAGTAATATTTAAAGAGACCCAGGAACTGATAATGCCACTTTTATACCTGTGTAACTCCAGTGGCTTCTTGATTTATACTAATCTAAGTAGGAGGAGAATCTGGATGCACACAGTACAGTACAGTGTGCTACAGGACAAATGGTTGTTCACTGTTTTTCTGACTGCTGGGGGGCAAATAGAATGAACTAATAGTTCTCTTCAGGGTTTGGTTTGTTTGTTTTTTTTTTTTTTTTTTCCTTAGGAATGTTTTAGATCACGGTTATTTTCTTGCCTTAGTATTAATCATTGTTCCATCTGGTTAGTGCAGGGAGGAGCAGAGTGAAAGTCTGCCTAGTCTGAGCACCCCCGGAAAGATTCCCATCCCTTCCGAGCAGCACTGCTATGGCAGCAGGCAATTCAGAGGGGGGGAGAAGTACTTCAGGGGCCAGAGTCCAGGTACAAGGGACTCTTACCGGTAACCACAGTGCTCGTTCCCACTGGGATGGCTCCGCCAGGTTTTCAGGGGGATGAGTTAGGCTCCAGCAGCCCGCTCTCCTCTCAGGCCCACAGGACCTGTTCTAACAAAGCCCAGGAAGCTACACCAGGACGCAGCAGAGGCGTCCCAGATGCCTTTCACCTGGGCACCTCGGATCCCAGGCTTCCCCATAGAAATCCCAGTGAAGATTCAGGCTGGGTTCTCACCCCTAGGATCTGCCTTGGCTGGCATCTGCCCTTTGCCCCACGGGCCGGACTGTGCCCCGGCCCCTCGCAGGCCGGCTCCCGCAGGCCGGGCGCTGTGGCGGCGGGGACACGGCGGGGACACG